>JAQHUG010000180.1:881798-895399 GCA_028555095.1 Dicrostonyx torquatus
TAGGACCTCAAGAACTATATTGAATAGATATGGAGAGAGGAACCTTATCTTGTTCCTGATTTCAGTGGGATCACTGTGAGTTTCTCTCCATTTAGTTTGATGTTGGCTGTTGGCTTGCTGTATATTGCCTTTATTATGTTTAGGTATGTTCCTTGTATCCCTGCTCTCTCCAAAGTGTGTCTTGGATATCTCTTAAGTACACATTTCTGTATGTCTTCTGTCTAGTCTTCTAAAGCTCACAGCTGTCTTGTGTGTGTGTGTGTGTGTGTGTGTTTGTTTGTTCAGCTGTGTCTGTGTGCCATCATCTTACCCTGTTCCACCTTGCTGCCTCTGCATGCATTAGTGTGTGTTTGCACAGCCATGTCTGTACGCATGTCTATATGCATTGTGTGAAATGAGATGCAGCTAGCTGTTGAGTAGCTAGCTAGTCCACAATTGTGAGATGGAAGAAACATCTGTATTGCCTTGATTTGTGTGACTTTCTGCTCTGTTCTCCATTCTGAGCTACATTGGCTGTCTATAGTCTCTTTTGTACTCCACAGGTAGGAATTTGATTCTTTTGTTCTCAGACTCATGTATTTTATGTGCATAAATGTTTGCCTGCATGTTGTATCTGTGCACAACATATTGGCAGTGCCCTTAGAGGCCAGAAGAGGGCACTGGATTCCCCGGAGTAACAAATGGTTGTGTGCTGGTAGGTGCTGGGAACTGAACCCAGGTTCTTTGTAAGAGCAGCAAGTGTTCTTAACCACTGAGCCATCTCTCCAGGCCCATGACTTTGATTTTAAAGTATTTAAGTCGATTTAGAACCCAGATGTCTTGCTTGTGTACTTCAGGGTCTCCAAATCTTCAGAAATGAATCCTCTAAGGCTGCTGGTACCTTTTTGTGCCCATCCCTGTTCCTTTCCTTGGTCAGGGTAAAGCTATGTCTTACAACCATGGCATTAAATCAGTTCAAATTCCAGTTATGAGGTCATGGAGAGTCCCTGAGCTACATGAAGTCAGGAACTCACAGCTCTGCCTATGCCTCTGTGGAGGGGATTGTGGAATCCATAAGGCCAAGGACTTACCTACGGGTCTTCTGCTGATTCTCATGAATAGGGTTGGTATGCTCACTGAATTATATGACCACCATCATTATCAGGTTGGGAACATTTTCATCACCCAGAGGAAGCCCTGTGCTCCCCTATGGTCAGTGTCATTTCTCCAGGCCCCTCACTCCAGCTTCTAACTACCTCTGTCTCCTTGTTCACCTGACACTTGATCATAAAGAGAGTTAGCCTGTTTGTGGGCTTTTGCATCTGTTTTCTTTCTCTTTTCATTGTGTGTGTGTGTGTGTGTGTGTGTGTGTGTGTGTGTGTGTGAGCGTGTTTGCATGCATGCATGCATAATCACATGTGTATGTATACATGTGCCTGTTGGTAATTTTTAAGGCATTACAAACAAAAGCTACATTTCTGCTGTCTCCATATTTACCTATATGATCACCTTTACAGTAACCCCTCCTAAAGGTTTATTTTTATTCATATCTGTGTATGTCTGTGCGAGTGTATACATGCATATTTAGTGCCTGCAGAGGCCAGAAGAGGGAATTAGATCCCTTGGAACTGGAATTACAGGAGCTACCCAAAATGGGTCCTGGGACTCAAACTCCTTTCTTCTGGAAGAGCAGTATATGCTCCTAACCACCAACCATCTCTCTGGCACCAACCTCTGCCTTTACAAAAACAAACCAAAAAATCCCCTTTTTTACATTTATTCATTTGTGTTTGTGTGCATATGTAATGCATGTTGTATATGTGGAGGTCTGAGACCAACTTGCGAGACTTGATTCTCTTTCACCAAGTGCGTCCCAGGAATTGAAGTCCAGTCATCAAGCTTGCAACAAGCGCCTTTACCCACTGAACTATCTCCCTGGTCTATCAGTGCCCATTTCTTCATGTAGTGCCACTCCGTAGTGCGCTTTCAGGCTGAAGGAATCCTTGTGGGACAAATGTACTAGAGATAATTCCCTCATATTTTGTTTATCTGAGGTGTTTTAATTCTCCTCCTCCTCCTTTTTTTTTTTTTTTAAGCAATGCAAGGAGACTTTCTGAAGGATTTTGCCATAACTGTAGTGAACATTCTCTAAGCAATAGTCTGTCTTTTCCTTCATCCCCATCTTCACAGGATTTGATGCCTATTTCCTTGTGATTCTTCTCTAGGACAGCCATATCCTTCTGACCTCAAGGAACTCACCTTTCCATGTCCTTCCCCTGATACCAGTGTACAAAGTTCCATTGGCATACTTCAAGTCAGACTCGTGGTCCGTGCAGGCCCAGGCCTCTACAATGACAGGCACATTGCCCAAAGTTCATTGCTCAAAATATAAAGCACACTGTGCTTTGGCCAGACTCCTAGGTACCACACTGGGAAGCAAGTAGTTGATTCCAGCCTTGAAGTCCATGGGACACCAGTCCACATAGCTGCTATTCTTGTGGTATAGGAGGGTTCTTCTGTATTTCTTTGTTTTCATTGGTTAATAAAGAAGACTGCATGGCCTGTAAGATAGGACACAGCCCTTAGGTGGGCGGAGTAGACAGAATGGAAGGCGTTGAGAAAGAAGGCACTGCCAGAGATGCCATGATGCTCCGGCCCGAGATGGATGCAGGTTAGAATCTTTCAATAAGTCACCATCTTGTGGTGACACACAGATTTCTAAATATGGCTTAGATTAATATGTATAAGAGGTTAAAACTAATGGGCCAGGCAGTATTTGAATGAATACAATTTGTGTGTAATTATTCCAGGTATAAGTTAACCAGGGCCAAAAGCAGGCCGTGCGGCCGTGCGACCAGGGAGCCGGGCGGGATGGAACAAAAGGGCCCGCACTCTTCTCAGGTGCTGGGAACACAATCCGCACCTCATACAACATTCTTGGTCTTGGTGGCAGTGATGGTGGCGTTCACATCCTTGGGTGGCACATTTCCACAGTATGGGAGACAGCAGGCCATGTGTCAGACTGCTGAGGGTCACATGTTACCATCTAGTTGGCAGGTTCAGAGCAGCTGCTATTGATCTCTGCTAGTAATATTCTCACAGTAGGCCTCTGCGGAGATGGCTGGAGCATAGGCAGCCGAGGGGAGAGTACAAGCTGGTCTAGAACTCTGTCAGATTTATGGTGGGGCCCCTTTGAGCAGTGAATTCGTTATGGTGGATGAAGCAGTTTGAGTGAGGAGCAGCTGAGGTTGGCATGGGTTGGGTGTTTGTCATACAGCCTCATTGTCCTCCAGGAAGCCACAGTTTGAGTGCTCCAGAGGGGTGTGGTCACACGGCCGCACGGCCTGCTTTTGGCCCTGGCTTATACCCGGAATAATTACTCACAAACTGTATTCATTTAAACTCTGCCTGACCCATTATCACTAGCCTTTTCTTGGCTAACTCTCACATCTAAAACTAACCCATTTCTGATAATATGTATCGCCACTTGACTGTGGCTTACCGGCATGAGTCTTACCAGTGTCCATCTTGGGCAGGAACAGCATGGGGTCTGCCACACTCTTCTCTCTCCCCACCTTCCGTTCTGTCTACTCTGCCCACCTAAGGGCTGTGTCCTCTCCTATAGGCCAGGCAGTCCTTTATTCAACCAATGAGAGTAACCCAAATACAGAAGAACCCTCCTACACCACTATAGGGTATGAACACTTGGAGAACTCTGGTTCAGACATCTTGCCACAGTCAAAAGAGAGCCTCTGTATCAGCAGTGAAGTAGAATAAGAACCCTCTCCAAAGCTGTGGAAACCAAGGAAGCTGCAAGTCCAATCTCACTAGTGATTGGTCATCTCACTAGTGATGTAATGGACATGGACATAGTTGTTAGTGGCATCATTTGGGAAGCATAAGCCACTTTGGGTCATTTTGGATCTCATCAATTGCCAAGGGCTCCAGATCTACAAAGACTGTCCGTGACTCACAGATTCTGGTTTAACAGAAAATGGTGAAGGAGTTGGACACTTGTCAATCAGACTGAAACCTGTGTTCCAGACAGTTGGGCTCACAGCAGGTCTTACCCTTCTGGACATACAAACTCACATGTATTCCCACATGATAAACCCTGATGGTGCTTCTCATATAGTCAGGGTCACAGGTCACAATGAGACCCTTTTCCTTCATTTTTGAAATATATCTTTGCTGAAATTTCTTTGTTCTCAGTTTTTTTTTTCCTTTCAGTTCTTTGAACAGTTTCCCACTGCCTTCTGGTTGTCATAGTTTCTGGTGCAGAATTGGCCACTGATCAGAATGCACCAGGATCGTACCCTGTGTGTGGTGAATTGAGTTTCTCATTATGCTTGCAAGATGCAGAAACTCCTTGATTGACAGCTGTGTTGTATCCCATCAGCCTTTTGTAAGGTTAGAAACTGAAAGTTGAACCACTCAGTTGTAGAACCTTCTCATTAAATCCCAGTTTAAAAAAAAAAAAAAACAACCTTAAAACCTCAAAGTCTAGCCACTGTGAGTTCAGGACCACCAACATATGCACTGCTGTTTGGCATTTTAACTGTGGTATGTCTTAGAGACTGTTGAACGTATGACTCACAGCTGTCTATAACCTCAGCCCCAGGGATCCAGCACTCTTTTCTGACCTCCACAGGCACCAAGAATGCACACAGGGCACAGATACCCATGCACCTGAAATGAGCTTGTTTTTAAAACGGATGTGTAGATTTGTGTTTTCATCACATTCATGAAAAGCTCAGTTTTCTCATCCCAGTATTCTTTCTGATGTCCCTTTCTGGTTCCCCCATTATGTGTGTGTTAATGAACTTGATAAGGGCCTGTCTAGTAGGGACGAGGGGTATTTTATAGTCAAATGCTTGCTCTCCAACTGACCACACTTAGAGGTGACAGCCTAGGCTTCCAGGCCTGCAGGAGGCGAGCAGCAGCTTTCTCTGGGTCAGAGAACCAGGAAGTTAAAAGGCGGGACTGCTTTTGGTCATGGTGTGTTTGTGTTGAATGAGGTACATCTCACTGGGATATGATATAGGCCATCCAACTAATGCCATTGTATTTTCTCTCTATAGGTTCAATGTCAACAACACGATTCTTCACCCAGAGATCGTGGAATGGTGAGTCCTCAGCTTGTGACTACCTGGGCTAGTTGTGCTCAGTTCATGGATAATGGAGGTGGTTCTTTTGACCACCTTTCTTAGAGAACCAGTCTTGACATGTGGACCACCCTGTTACCCATGTTCCTCATGGCTGTGGCTCTTCAGTAGGCAGCTCTTACATGCAGCACAGCTGGCTTGTCAGGTAGCTTTGGGGGTGAACCTTCTCAGGCTGGGCATAGCTTCTGCATGCCATTGCTTTTCTTCCCAGGCCACTGCACTGCTTGCTCTTCGATGGTGGCAGAACAGTTTTTCTTTGTTGAGTGGATGCACTTCCTGTGGAAGTGGGAGAGAGACAGGCAGACTCCATTAGGAGGGGTGCAGAAGGCTTCTCACTTCTGATCCTGAGTTTGCATGGTGACATTTTCCTGCCTAGTTGGGAGGTCTGACTTATGAGCCCTAAAATGTGGGGATACTGTGTGCTAAACACAACGGAGGTGAGGGTGGTGCATGATGAAGTGGGGGTTGGGAATTGTGGGCTAGGGAACCCTATGTTCAAGGACATGGTGGGGGACCCTTTGTGGCTGTGAAAAACCAGGGAAGTGGACCCTGAGTGGATGGAGGAACATTGTTGCTCTCAGGCTTTTGGCTTTGTTTTGAGAGGAGAAGAAAGTACAGGGAACTTGAAGGGCTTAGGAGAGTACAGATCAGGTTTGTATTTTGGCCTCTAACTGGAGACTCATCTAGGAGTGAGAACCAGTTGTACTGAGGGGACTGCTCAGGAGCCACATGGCCATGGGGCCAGCAGGTGACAGAACTGAGAGTAACAGATCTGAGACTTGTCTCGGGTGAGGTGAATTTGAGGCAGGTGCCATGGGAGATGGGTAGAGACCCAGGAGCAGCTGACAGATGTCAGTAGTAACCCTGACCCTGCGCCTGTCACAGCCACACACTCTGAGGATGGAGACTATCCTTCAGGCTCATGGCATCTCTTCTTCATTTTAAGTAACCATCATCTGTCTCTCTGTAGCTCACTCAGCAGAACAAGTCCCGAGTACTCGGAATTGTCCTCTGTCCACCATCTGCCCCACTGTGATTTTCCCCTGAGGTCATTGACAGTGGGGAGTGTGTTGGAGACCACAGCTGGTTCGTGAGCTCCAGCATCTCCCTGAGGGATGAGCCATTAGTTCGTCACTTTAGAGCAAGCTCACTTTAATTCCAGTGACATTTGCAAGGCTCCAAGGTGGAGTCTGCGTTTATAAGAATACCGCTCAGCTTTATTAAAGTGAGCAGCAAAAAGGACTTATTTGGCATTTGATGGTAGTAGAACAATTTCAGAAATGTCACATTGTCCTTGCCGCCTCGGGGGTGTGTTTTAATAGCACAGGGCCCAGTCTCTGCAGGGATACAGTTGATGTTGGCAGATCCATCATAGCCACAATTATTGCCCTCCTTTCCAGAACCCAAGGAGGGGCTCAGGGTGCAGCAGCAGCGGGTCCTTCATCTCCCAGAACAGGTGGGCTTTCTATGATATTAAAGTATCATTTGGTGTCACATTTTTTGGAAGTTCTTGGGTTTCGCTTATTTGTTGGGGTTGGAGTTGTTACCATATAACTCAGGCTGGCCTCAAACATGAGCTCTGTCTGCGTTTTTATCCCCAGTGCTAGAACTGTAGATGCATGCCACCACACTCAGCTGCTCCTAGGTCTTGTATGCTCTGGCTATCTGCTCTCTCCTACTCAGCCCCATGAGGGGAATCTGACAGGGGAGACTGTCAGCTCAGGTGCAGACTTGCCCCAGCCTCTGTCCCTTTCAAGACCACTGAACTCTTCTGCCTTCATAGCTTCAGTTGAGAGACAGAAGTGTGGTCGTACCCAACATACGGTAAGAATGGAAGGATTTGCCAGTCCCTGTTTCTTCATCTGCAAAGCTGATGAAGTGATTTTGTGGTGTAGTGATTACATGAGACAGGAGTCAAGCTGGCATGCCTGAATAACACTGATCCCTACGAAGACTTCCCCTGCAAGGCCTGTGCTCAAACACTGGACATGCCACTCTATTTCAAGCGGTTGTTGCTCTTGATATATGAGGCAGCTTCTCTAGTTATTTCCATACTACAGATGAGGAAACTGAGGCCCAGAGAGTTAGTGACTCACCCAAGGAAAAGCCACAAGTTCAGGCTCTTGGCTTCATAGTCTGACATAGCCTCTCATTGCTCAGTTAAATGCCCTAGAGTCTGAGGCTTACCTGAGTGCCAGCTTCCTCCCAGCTCACTCCTAGCCCCTTTGGAAGTCCAGCTGACTGGAATCCTTGGATTGAGTCTAGGGTCAAGTACAGTAGGGCCAGAGAGCAGGGACTATGTAGGAAAGCATCCCTGGCATCCACCACAGACCCAGATTAGCATTTGGGCATGTGGGGACTTTTTCAGGGCCAGTCTGATTGGGAGGTCTCCTGGCATGGGAGCCAGCGCTCAGGTTTTTGTGTTTAGTTTTTGGGTGGCATTCATTTCCTTTGTGTGACTGTTTTATTGTTTTCCATCCTCTCAAGCGGTGCCTTTTTTGATTTCCTGTAAATTCCTCCATAATTGTACTCTTCCAACAAACACAAGATCATAACTGCACATTTCTTTCCTTTTGCTCAGTATTGCGGCCAGAACGTATAGGTCAAAAGTTGAATCTCACTAAGAGCAGGCATGTCACTGCCATAATTCAGGCTGGGCTTCTGCTTTGCTGTTTTGTAGAGGATGAAATTGATCTGGAGGTAGGGTAGGACATAAAAGGAGATGCCTTCATTCTTCTCATAGCTATGTGCCAGGGGCTACAGCTAAGTACTCACGGAAGAGTGAGTGTATCCATGGCTGCTGTGTATCTCTTTCAGTTTTAAGTGAGGCCGTGTTCATTTGAGTCATGTGCCGCTTTTAGAAGTGTTAATTACATGGAGTTAAAGCGGCCTGCATGCATTAAAATGTGGCCTGTAGGTACCATTTCTGCTTCCCTGCATACTGCCTGTACAGGAAATAAACTTTAGAGGCTTCAGGACAGAGGTGCACTGGAACATGTCCCAAATTTGTGTGCAGACGATGACCGAGATACCTAGCATATGGGAAGTATAGACCACCGTCTGTGTCTCCTTCTGAATAGTCCTGGCACCCTTCGCAGATCCTTTATATAAGGACCAGAGATTCCCCAGGCAGAGATAGTACTTGGTTCCTGCACACCAGAAAGTGGGGGGATGGGTTGGAGAGCATCACTTGCCCAAAGTTCTATACTAGACATCTGACCCAACAAATTGGATCTGTCACTAGCCTTAGGAACCAAATGGAAAGGAGTCTGGTCATTGCGAATGTATTGGGAAGATGGAGAACAAGAGTCTCAGCCATTGGTGGGCGTCATGTGAGTTTTTGAGGGGGGCAGGTAGGACTGAGAAATTTGTACAGTTAAGGAGTTTGGGTCAACTTGGGGTCCAGCTGATCCTTGCCTCAGTTCTGGTTCTGGCACGGGACTCCAGAGAAGTCTTAGCGCCTGAGGGAACCATCTGTTTCCCATGAGATGTTTGCTCCTGCTTGGGCAGACAAGACACCCTTCTTTTCTCAGTGTTGTCAGTCTTTGAGACCATTGCCCCATTCAGGGGGTGATCTGTCTGTGAGGCTCTTCTGTTCTTGGAATGCAAAGTGACTGCAGGCTCAGAACTATAATTGGGGACATTGACATGTCTTTGGGGGTGTCTTAGTTAGGTTTCTATTGCTGTGATAAAACACTATGGCCAAAAGTAACTTGGGAAAGGAAAGGGTTCATTTGGCTTCTTGCACTTCTATATCATAGTCTGTCATTGAAGGAAGTCAGGGCAGGAACTCGAGGCGGGACTGGAGGCGGGAATTGAAGAAGAGGGCATGGAGGAGCGCTGCTTACTGACTTGCTCCCCATGGTTTGCTCAGTTTGCTTTCTCATGCTCTCCAGAACACCTGCTTAGGGACTGCATCACCCACAGTGGGTCAGGCCATTTCACATCAATCATCAGTCAAAATAATACCCCATCGACTTGCTTACAGACCAGTCTTATGGGAGGCATTTTCTAAATTAAAATTCCCTCTACCCAGGTATGTCTAGGTTTGTGTCAAATTGACCAACAACCAAACAAAAAACAACCAGCACAGGGGCTTAGACTAGGATGTCGTAAAGTTCATAGTACCATATCTTAGTTAATCTTTAGTTTTGTGTTTGAGACTGGGTATCACTACATAGCCTACATTGGTCGCAAACTCTTGAGCCTCCTGTTCCCTAGAGGCTAAATACCTTAGTTACTCTCTATGCCTTCAGCTTGAAGGGGGGATGAACTAGGCCAAGTTTCATGGGATTGTAGGCAAGCATTCCTTCCGTCATTAATGTGGCCTTGAATAGGAATCTGACCCAAATAAAGGAAACATTCACAGGACGAGAGCAGAGACACGAAGCTTCCTCCTGCTCTGTTTGCACCAGTGTCCAAGGAGGAGTCTGTACTTCAGCAAAACCCATGTCTGAGCACCTGTTCTGTGTGCACCATTACAGGCACAGTCGAGTGTGGTCCAGGTGTCTGAGCACCTGTTCTGTGTGCACCATTACAGGCACAGTCGAGTGTGGTCCAGGTGTCTGAGCACCTGTTCTGTCTGCCATTACGGGCAGTCGGGTGTGGTCCAGGTGTGGAGTGGACTTCCTCCCACCTGTCTGTCCCCGACTCCTCTAGGGGCTGAACTTGGCTCTGGCTTGTTAGAGAGGACTTGCTGGAGGAGCCTCCCGAGGGTATGGAACTCCAGCCAACCCCTTTCTTTCCCTCCTGAGGATATGGGACTCCAGCCAGCCCCTTTCTTTCCCTCCTGTTATTGTGCGTGATTGCTCAGTCTCAAGTGTGGAGGGGATTTTGGGGGCAGGGCCTGGGGAGTTCTTTGGTATTGAACTCTTGCCCACCTGGCTCCCACAGAACCATTCCCTGTGCATTCGTCTTTGGGAGAGATGGAATTCCTAGCCCTTTTAATGGGTTTTATTCAATAAGCTGGCACCTTGATGCTTAGAGACTGATCTGGGAAATACTTCATCCTGTCTTGCTACTATTTTAATCAGTGCTGCATTCAGACCTCAGTTAATTGATGTCTTAATCCTGGGTTTAATGCCTAGAGGCAGTTTTGTGACCCGTGAATATTTAAGGAGAAAAAAAGATTGCACAAATAAATCTCTGCCTCTTATAGTTCTTGTCATTTCAGGCCTGTGGCAGGAGACTCCAGTTTCTGGTTCCAGGGTGAGGCCTGCGATCCCTCGTCTCCCCTCACACACGTTGGTGCCTCTGTGTATGTGGAGGAGGCACATGTATGTGTGTGTATAACTAACTACTCTATTACTGAGCTTCATATCCAAGCCATTGGCTTTTTGCTGTGCCCAGGCTGGCCACAAACTCATGATCCTTTTGCCTCCACTGACTGAGTGCTCAAGTTATAGGTATGTCAGACCTGGCTTGTTGCTGCCTTTCTGTGTGAGCAGCCCCCTGGGTATAGTGATACTCACAGCCATTATCCCATGGCTAGGCAGCACCCACATCTCCCAGCACATATCACCATTCCCCATCTCTGAGCTCAAGCTACCTTCCACTCCAGCTTCATAAAGGACTCGTGTTGTCTTAGCCTGAGCCCTGCTCCTTGGTTGCTTCCCTAGAGGCGGCCTTGACCTTTCATGGTGGCATCAAACTAGTAGGTGGATCATATAGCCATCTCATGCCTCCTTAGAAGATGAGAGTCCTTCCCTCAGGCTCTGACCTATAGAGGAGCACCCCCTTTCCTTTTCCTTTTGGCTCAGACATGGTAGAAGTGGTCACATCACCTGGGAGAAGCTGTGCAGTCTACTGGACAGACTAAGTGTTGTCTGCGGTACCGGAGCTTGTGTTTTGTATAAACCAACAAGGTAGGGTAGGCACTATCTACCTGACACCCGGGAGAATCCACAGGCCAAGAGTACCCAGGATTGTATAATTAGTTACATCAATACCTGCAGATACCTACTTTAGGCCTCTGAGTTCTACCTTTCCAGGGTCATTTGCCTTAGTTCTACTTTTGTTTGGTTGGCTTTGCTTTTCTCTATTTGTCTTTTGAAACAAAGTATCTCTAGGTAGTTCAGGCTGCTTTCAAATTCCAACTTTCTACCCCAGTTTCCCCAATTCTGGGATTATAGGGATGGACTACTCCAGCTTGTTTGGTTTTTTTGTTTGTATATTTATTTGTTTTTGTTTTGGGATTTGTTTTTTTTTCTTTTAAAAAGTAGTCCTAGTAAATCAGCTAGAGTCTTAATGGCAGGGCTCTGAGCCTCCAGCCCCACTGGCTGCTCATGAGTGTATCTCTGCTTGGGGATAGAATTGTGTGGGATCTGACCTTCTTTTTCCCACGATGGAGATGGTAGTCCACTGTGGGGAGGAGCCAGGGGTGAGTCACGGGGTGGAGGGGTGGGAGTAAGAGAACTGGTGTCAGGGGTCTAGCCTGGGCCTCTTCTAAGGATGAGTGTGTGGGGAATAAGCTCACTGGGTGGGGGGGCATTCCTAGCCTTGGCCTCTTCTAGGAACGAATGTATGGGAAATAAGACCATTTCAGTGGGTGTGTGTCTAGCTTGGGCTTCTTCCAGGGATGAGTGTGGGGGCAGTAAGAGCACCAGGGTATTCTAGCCTGAACCTCTTCTTTTCTGTGACCGAGCAGCAGTTCCCAGGAGGTTGTCCTGCTGGCCCGAGAGGACAGCAGTCCAGTCCTCCTTGCTCTGGGTGGGACTGAAGATGTACCTGGCTAGGACTAGGAAGGCAGTGGCCTCCTTTAGCCTACCTCCAACCCCAAGGGTCTCACTGTGGCCCAGGCTAGCCCCAAACTCCTGCTCCTCCTGCCACAACCTCTTAAGTCCTAGGGTTACAGCTGTATGTTATCATGCCTGCCTCCTTTGTTTTTCTGAAAGTGAGGTCAGTCATGCTTCAAAAGTCCCCAGCCTGTGTGCTGTCTTGCTATCTTATTCAGACAAAGACTGATGGGTGCAAATTCCTTGGCTCTGGGCTACAAATGTCCGCCACTGTCCCTGCTCTTCAGGTTCACTCCAGCCTTTTGAAAGACACTTAAGGAGGTTTTCAGTGCATTCATTCTAGGAGGATCCCTCTCCTACCTGGGAGCAGAGACAGACTTGACCTGGGTGAGGGGACAAGGGAGCTCTCTCCAGCCTTGAAAAGGTTGCTTCCTGGGATCTGGGGCCCACTAAGCCAGGTGAAACGGCAGAAATGGTTCCTGACAGAGGAGAGGCTGCGTGCAGTTGCCTGTGAGAAACAGGGTCATGGTATTTTCCTTCATCTAAGGGCTAACAAGGGGCTACTGAAAGTTTGTGAGCAAGAGAAAGGCAGGGACTGCCCTGCCTCACCACAACCCCAGATTCTGTGTGGAGCAGGCAGGGCTGGAGCCGCAGATGCAGAGAAGGTGTGCAGAAAGATCTGCAGGTGAAGGGCAGCCTTGGGCTGTCAGGAGGCCAGCTGGCGAGGCCTGGCATGCTATGCCAGGGGTCTTCCTTCAGCTGCAGGAGGGCTGTGAGACCAGAGCACAGTGGAAATGTTCCGTGCTGGGTTCTAGTGGGAGACCCAGACCAGAGGCTTATACCACAGACAAGCAGAAGTATAGAAGGCAAAGTGGAAGGGCAAAAGAGAATGGCTGGTATCTTAAAGGCTATTGACTGAAGGAGTGGAAAGAGCTCCCACAGCACCTCCCCCTTTTGTTTAAATAAGAGAGTTCCTAACCCAATACAAAACTATATACACTAGGAACAGACACCAAGTATAAGATTATAATTACAACCAGCATAAACAAAATTAAGCAAGGAATGTATGCTAAATGTTTTAATAAACATTCTATCCTAAGGAATCTAAGTCTTGTATTGGAAATGGCTTGGCTAGATCATAAGAGAACGGTAACTATGACTATCCAATCTTCAATCCCATCAAAGCCTGAAAAGGGGGATAATATTACTTGAGTAGGCAGGAAATGCAATTAAGCAGCTCCCAAAATGTGCAGTAGATGACAGAGACAACTGGCTGCCTGAGCAATCATCCAAAGTCTCATTTGCAATCTTGAAGCAACCAACTTTGGCTAGAGTAACTAACTGACAAACCATTTTTCAAAACTGTCTTACCCTGTCTTGGCAAGATTTGACAGTCTTTTTTTCTTGTATCCTACTTGTCCAGACCAGACATTGTGCATTTTGTCAGTGGTTTTGAGGTATGGGCAGTTTCTTGTCCAAAGGCCAGTTATGCCAAGAAGAAGACAAACTCCAAGTGGAGTGTCTTTGGTGTTCAACACTCTCTTAGGAATAGATCAGTGTTGCCAGGAGCAATCGTGTCTCATGTCAACAGAATCCTAAGTTATTTAAATGCCATGTTCTACAGGTCTTTGAAGTGGTTGAAGGTTACCTATCTATGCAGAATACAATCTCTATGTATCTAAAGAACCTAATTAGTCTGACTAAAAGTATAACAAACATGAAT
>JAQHUG010000180.1:911738-1004682 GCA_028555095.1 Dicrostonyx torquatus
TTTTTTTTTTTTTCTGAGGCAGGATTTCTCTGTGTAGCCCTGGCTGTCCTGGAACTCACTCTGTAGACTGTAGGCTGGCCTCAAACTCACAAGATCATCCTGCCTCTGCCTCCCAAGTGTTGTGATTAAAGGAATGTGCCACCATCACCCAACATAAACCCTTTCTTAATATTCAGGATTTGCCAAACATCTTGGTGAGATCTTTTGTCTTTAGGTTTCTGGCCACCTGCAAGTCATAGCATGGCGTTTATCAGCTTCCAAATGAACGTGCTCTGCAGTAGTTTAAATAAACTCTGCTAAAAGGTCCAATTTGTCACTTTTCTGCACCACTGTGCATGGATCTCCTCTCTTTTTTTTTCTTTTAAAGAAGAGCTTTTGAAACAGTGTTATACATTATTTATCAGGCCGTGTTAGTTATCTGCTTAATACAAATGTCTTTGCTTAATACCCATGCTCTAGGTAATGAAGGCGGTAAAAGTGGGAATGAAAGAATACGAGATGGAAAGGTAAGCCGTGTGTCTCTGTGTAAAGATTAAAATGTAAAAAAAAAAAAACCAGCAATTTATGTTCCCCAAGCAAGTAACAGATGAGGGGCTGGCACACTGTGTGCAGACCAAGTCGGGATTATGTGCAGCATTGGGATCCTAGGCGGTGATTATGGTCCCTCTGGTGGTGGCCACCTCTCTGGCTCCTGGCAGAGTGTTTAATGGTAATGGGCCTTGATAACTTTCCAGGCTGGTTTAGTGTCCCATCATTCCACTCTTGGACTTTGTTTTCTATAATTTGTTGGGAGGAATCTTTACTAAATACCCGCTATTGTGCCTCCAAAATCCACTAGTAAAACAGCTTGCCATTTTTATGTGTAAACACCACCATTATGTCTGCTGTGCTCTGGCGACTGGGTAAGGGACAGTTAAATGGCTCATAAAGCACCCTGGAGAGCCCCATCCACCTTCAACTCCAATTAGACTTGCCACACGCAGTTTGGCATGCCCTGGTGCTTCCTAGGGCTGCCCAGTTCTGCTCCAGGACCCAGGGGTGGACTTACTGCTGCCCATGCTGAAGGAAATCCCTTGGCTCAGATCAGACCCACCCACCCACATCCTGGGTCACCACAGGCCTGCTCTGTGCCAAGGGGATGCTGACTCTTCACTATGGTGTCTTCCAAGGGTTCCTGTCTTGGAAGCTGCATCCACAGTGTGGTGATGTGAGTGGGGTTGGACCTGTGAAGACCTGATAGGAGGTCCTTATGTCACTGGGAGTCCTGTACTGAGAGAGCTTCAGGTAGTTCTTGATAAAGGGTTATTATAGAGACTACTTGACCACACCCAGATCTCTGGCTCCTTTTTCTTGGTTTTTTTTTTTTTTTTTTTTTTGAAACAGGATTTCCTTGTGTAGCCTTGACTATTCTGGAACTTGCTCTGCAGACCAGTCTGGCCTCAACCTCACAGAGATCCACCTGCCTCTGCCTCCTAAGTGCTGGAATTAGAGGCATGCATCACCACCATCCATCCCATTTTCTGGCTTCTTATGAGGCTAAACCAAGTAGCCTAATCTTGAACTTTTAGCTTCCAAGATTATACGCTATACAAATCTCTTTTCTTTATAAAATAGCCTATCATGGGTATTTTATTATAGTTAACAGTAGGAAGGACTACCATGCACCCCACACCCGTGGCCTTGCCTGCTACATCAGTGCCAGGGGCAGCACCGAGGCCCAGGTGGGGTCAGCAGTGGCCAGCAGGACACATCTGTCCACTGTGGGCTTACAGATGGAATTCTTTTTTAGAGTTTAACCCAGAAAAATGAGTTGAGTGTCTCTAGTTCTCTCTTCTTGCCATGAAGGGCACTGAATTGTTAAAATGGCTTTCCTCTACTGATGTGATGTCCCAGGAGGGGCATGTAACAGATGTCCATCAAAGCTGAGGCTCTGTCTCACCAAGGACACTGGGGAAGGGCATGCAGTCTCTGATTGCTGTTTGCACAGCATTCCTCATCCCTTCTGAAGGATCTGAGGTAGGAAGAGAGCTGCTAGCCCAGGGAAGGAGGAGGACCAATGAGTCCTTCAGACTGGCACTGCCCCAGAAACCTGTTCTCAGTTGTGTTGACTCATAGTGACCCATAACAGATGCCTCAAATAAAAATAGCTAAGAAATCAGAGCAAAAATAGCTTACCTCAGTGTGGGCCCTCACAATCTCTGCCTGCCAGACAGCTGTGCCCTGTGCTGTTGGGGGTTGGCTCTGGAAGGGACCCTGAGACACTCTCCTTAGCTCCTGACCCTGAACCTACTGCAGGTATTAGCAGAGCTACATGGGCTTTGGGTCTGTGACAAGGAATATCTTGGTATAATGGAGGGCTCTTATTTTTCAGAAACCTACAGGACTAATAATAGCATAACGAACTCTGAGGTCCTCATCCATTGTTGTTTAGTTCTGTGTTTGTGGTTCGGTTTGCTGGCATATGTGAACAGCCCAGACGTCATGTCATTTCCCATGTAAATATTTCAGTAGGTTTCTCAGTCAGTGAGACTTTTCCCTTTCTGTTACCACCCTGCCATTATCCCATCTAACCAAATTAACAGTGTAAGCAGATTTCTGTACCTGAGCATCCTGCATCACAGATTCAGCCACCTGCCAGCTGTGGCTGGTGCTAACCTTTTTTTTCTTTTAGCTTGAATCAGTTAAGTGAACATGTACAGACCTTTCGTTGTCATTTTTCTCTAAGCCACACAGTATAACAGCCATTTGACATAGTGTTAGGCCTTATAAATAACCTCCAGTTGATCTGAAGTATTTGGGAGATGTTTGGGTACAAAGGATTTGGTCATCTGGGGAGTCTAGTTGGTATCCACAGGGTTCTTAGAGCCAGCCCCCTTTTTCTTCCGAAGACTGTCTGTGATTTAGTTGATGTACTGTGTGTGTGAGGACACATGCACACCTGAGCATGTCTGTGGAAGTCAGAAGATAATCTCTCTGACCCTTGAGTCCCAGGGATCCACCTGCTGTGGGTCCTCTGGAAGAACAGGGAATGCTTTTGACCCCCCCAAGTCCTCCCTCCAGTGCCCTGACTGTAATTTCTTAATGTTATCATTTGCATTGGTCTGCATTGCTATAAAACTGTTCTTTATTTTGGTTTTGTTTTCCTTAAGCCTAGATTCAAACAGAACCTGCACATTGTAGTAGGCTATTGAATCCTGGGGAGAGCTTTCAGGCTTCCTTGCCTTGGTGACTAGATCCCTGAAGCTTAGCTGGCATGCTGGGAGATGTCTGACCAGGTACACAGAGGGTGCCAAGTGGACAGATTTCCATAATGACCAGGTGATTCTCTAATGTGTACAATGTGTATCACATCTACCTGTGACCCCAATAGACTATCTAGAATTCTAGATTCTAGAGTAGTGGTTCTCAACCTGTGGGTTGCAATCCTTTTGGGAGTGTGTGTCACATCAGATATCCTGCATATAAACTATTTAATTACAGTTCATAACAGTGGCAAAATTACAGTTATGAAGTAGCAGTGAAGTAATCTTATGGTCGGGGTCACTGTAGCATGAGGAACTGTATTAAAGGGTCATAGTGCTAGGAAAGTTGAGAACCACTGCTCTAGAGGAAAATAGTGTTCGTCTGTGGGACTCAGCCAGTGGGAACACCTGATCATTGGGTCTCTGAGATCTTAGCCTAAAGGGGCTGGTGGAAGTGGGCATGCCCAAGGGAAGAGTGGAAGCAACAGTAACAGAATGAAATGGAAAGTCTACTCATGAAGCAGTAGGAAGATACTTTTCCATGGGTGTCATCTCATCTGAGGATGTGTGCCTAGATTTCAAAAGGACATGCCTCTGCCCCATGAACATCTCTAGCCATTACTTAGACTAATTCTTAGTCCCAAGCTTTCTTCCCACAGGCAGGCCTGTCTGTCACTGGCTGGGTCACTTTCTGGTTCCATTGCATAGTCTGCATCCATGAGAACCCGAAGATGCCTCAGGAGCCATGTCTCATCTTCCTGTACAGTAGCTGGTGTCAGGAAACATGTTTGAGTTGTTTGGATGGATGCATAGGTGGATGGAGAAGAAAAGGATCTGAGCTATTTTTCTACCACCCTGCATGCCACTGGAGACTTCAGAATTACTCTCCTAAATTAGAAATCAAAGCCTTCTAAAGCAGGTGTTGTTGGCTACCCAGGGGACATGGCCCTTTTAACACAGGCTGGACTGCTGCCCAGGGTGGCCCAAGTATTATCTGGGCAGTGGACTTAAAGTGGGACCAAAAGGAAGTGAGCTGATGGAACCCTGCACTCATGGTTGGTGTTCCTCAAACCTGCTGGCCACACAGAGGGGGCTAGGAGTAGGCAGAAAGACTCTAACCCAGGAGTGGAGGCTGGGGTGGAAGATGGCAGTGCCAGAACAAACAACTTCACAGATTCAGAGATGCCAGCTAGAGGCCACATTCTAAGCCTTGTCCTCCCCCCTTTTTTAATTATCAGAGATTTATTATACAATCTTGAAGGCATGTTAAAAAAGCGTAAGCTAGCTGATGTCATTTATGAAGACACCACCTTCTCCTCTGTGCTTCGCCTGCCAGCAAGGAAATGAAAATCATTTTCCAAAATTGAGGTGCAGTAAATTGTGTTAAACCAATAAGATGTTAATGTTTGAACAAATCAGGCTCGCCCAACATCCGATTCCAGGCCCAATCAGGCGGTCCGTTTTACCACCTCGTATTATTTAATGTTAGTGGCGTAACCGGCTTGTAGCCGGCTGGCACGGGGCTGGCAGCTGAATCAATTACCTGCAAACACTAATTTAGAGCATGCTCAATTGGCTGTGTAAGCAGGTCCCGGTTCACATTTACTACAAGGAGATTAATAACTTGATGCCATTGACAGCCTGGAACCTTAATTGGGATTGCTGTCTCCCTCACTTCCAGCTGTGAGGGGCTATTTGGGGCTCTCTCAACAGCTAGGGGAGGGGTAGTGTGAGTAACTTGAAAGACAGGTTCTGTGGGTATAACCTTGTCCCCATGGCCTTGCCCCACCCAACTCCTCTCCCCTCCTGCAGGACTCCCTCTTGGCAGACCCTCAGTCCTGCCTGGAACCCCTCCACTAGGTCTGGTTTTTCTGGGTTCCTATCACAGGCAATGGCTCACAGTGGTAGCCTCCTGTTTTCTTTTAGGCCCGTGTTAATGAAGAACTTGCCCAGCTGTGCCTTTTTAAAATTAAAGTCTTATTGCTTTTTCCTGCCCTTTGGACAGATGGAGTGAGTCATGCGTCATTTGTCCTCAGGTTGGGTCCAAATTTGGGGAGCTGGGATAGGAACATAGCTTGAGGGACTCCCATCTCTTCATCACATGCATGCCACACCCCTAGACACACTAGACACTGATGCCTTCCACACACATCCCTACACCCCCACGTATACACCACTCAAGCATGTCTTCTGTATGCCCACTGTGTATACACTGTGCACACATCACATTCTACACACACTAGCGCACTCCCATCTTACATCACAGAAATACACATACACCCCTAGAGGCCCCCTAACTCCACCCCCCAATTTGGCCAGTCCATCCAGGTCTCCAGGTGCTGGGGCAGTGGCGAAGCATCCAGTATAGCAAGGACTCAGGTTGCTTTAGGCAGCTCAGGTTCTTTGTGTCTTTAAAGGATTAGGAACTGTAGCTCCAATAAGGACAGGAGGGAGGCTGGAGAGCCTGTAGGCAAAGCCCCACTTGCTTCTCCTTGAGGTCCGAGCTGCAGGGGAGCAGGCAGCCTGCAGCACATGGGCTCTATGAGCCCCAGTGCACCCCTCACTCTGGGTAGGCAAGCCCTGGCTGCTCTGACAGATCCCTGGAGCCATGAGCTTTCTCAGGTTCTCCTCTTCCTTATTTCCCTCCTCCTCCTCCTTACTTCCTCTTATTTCTTTTTTGTTTTTGTTTTGTTTTTCGAGACAGGCTTTTTTTTGTGTGTAGCCCTTGATGCCCTGTAACTCTGTAGACCAGGCTGACCTCAAACTTAGAGATCCACCTGCCTCTACTTCCCAAAGGCGTGCACCACCACCACCCAGCTTTCTTATTCCTTCCTTGTGTCTTATGGAAATGAAACATAGGACCTTGGACACAGACAGAACACTACCACTGAGCCATAACCCCAGCCTTTGCTTTTTTTCAAAATCTTACTATGTAGCCCAGGATGACATGAAATTCAAAAGCCTCCTTGGCTTGCCCCGCCCCCACCAGGTGCTGGTTTTCGACATTCATCACTGAGTCCAGATACTTGCTTCCTTGTTCATCAGTCCCTGTAGGCACACCACCGTCATCTCTGAAGAATGACCTGTGTGCCCACACTGACCTCCTCTTGTTCTGCTGTCTTTACTGGGCATGAGGTCAGACCTGGCTTTGTGTGTCCTTAGTCAGAGTTGGAACTCCTCATGGGTCGTTCAACAAGATTTGGTTTTGTTGGTGATAGGTGTCACTCATAGCTGCTTCCTTCCTGGAAGATTCTGGAGATGCCCAGTTTCCCGATAAGGTACATTCTGACCTAAATCTGGCTTCAGCCTGAGCATAACTGGGCACCAGTGAGGTTGTCCTTAGTTTACTGTTGTCCCCCTCCCTTTAAAAAGGGATTTGTGGAGGAGGTTTTGGGGACAGGTATTTTGGGTGAACAGGCTGTCTCAGACCTGGGCCCCAGGGAAGAGATGATTGATTGATTGATTGATGGCCCTTCTCTGTGAGCCTGGTTATTGTCCATATCAGATACAGGAGCACTCAGCCAATGTTGTATGGTGAGAGCTGTGTTATGGCTCATTTAAAAGGGATAGCCCACTGAGAGCCCTCATCTGGGTATAGAAAACTCTTCATGGCCTTGGTGGCCTGGTGTGGATTTCTTGCCCGCAGTTCCTTGGTAGCCTGTCATGACAGAGGTCAGCAACACCCCCATCCCAGCTTGCCCGGAGTGCACACAGGCATTCGTGCAAGCACGTACTTTCTGTAAATATATAGTCAAGTGAGGAACTAGTTCAGGCTTTGGAAACAACACCAACTGAAGCAGGCATCTTTTCCAGTACCAGAGGTGCCCCCCCCCGAACCTCAGTGAGTACCTAGTGGGTGCCTTGTGGACCTGCAGTTTCATCACTTAGAGCTTCTGTTGATTTCAGATAAATGTTTATCAAGAGTTCAAGGAAGTTGTCTTCACAACTTGCTTGGAGATTGTATCAGGAAAGGGTGTGGAGTATTATCAGCTGCCGTTTAAGCATCTCCCTGGTTGGGGAGATATTCAGGAACCTTTTTGTTTTATTTTTTCAAATGTCTTTAACATTTTTATTTTACCTCTGTTTATGGGTGTATCTCTGTGTGGTGTATGTTGAGGGAGGAGTGTCCCCAGAGCTCAGAAGAGGACATCAAATCCCTGGAGACTGAAGTTAGAGGTGGTTGTGAGCTACCTGATGGGATCCTGGGAATCAAAGTTAGGTCTTCTGCAAGAGCAGGAAGTACTTTTAAGAACAGTTTTAGTCACCTTTGCTGATGTTGCTATGGAAGCATCACTGATAGTGAGGTTATGTCTAGCTAATCTGCTCTAATTTCCTTAGTTCTCACCCAGTGTCCTTTTCCTGGCTCCGGAATGCCTATAAAATATAGTTGTATGTTCCCTGGAGCTCTTCTGAGCTATGAAAGTCCCTCACACTGCCCTTGTTTGTGGTGACCTGATAGTTTCAAAGAGTCATGCTTGGGCGATGGGAAGGATGTCTCCCCAGTTTAGCTCCTCAGGCTGACAGTGGGGCTATGCGATACCCGGAAGATCAGAGGTGAGGTGCCACTGTCAGCAGAAAAGAGCAAGTCCACATGCTGTCATGTGACACATCCTGTCACCTGCCTAGGTTTGTCTGGTTTCTCCCTGTGAGGTCGCGCCCATCCCTTCCCTGTCCAGGGTGCTCACTCTGTGAGAAGGCTCTGGGCACAGGCTGCCCTTTGGCAGCTGGAGTCAGTTCCCCTTCTTGAGGGGCCGCATGCCTTATTTATGAGGCCTTGATGCACGGTGCTCTCTTCTCTCCTGGTTATTTATTCAATATTTTATACGTATTTCTATTTAGACTCTTGGATGGTTTATTTTAGATTTTGGAATGTAATCTGGGCCCAGGTTATTCATCTCAATGTTCCAGTCATTCTAACTTGGAGAGTTGAAGGCTCTTTTGGCTCTTGTGTCCCTTTGATAAACACCTGTCATTTTGTTTTCTGAGCACTTCCTTGGCTTTCTTTATGATTGCAAGATGCCCCAGGCTCATCTTGCTTATTTTTTGTTCAAGCCCTTGAGGGAGATGTTTCTCTAAGGAATGCTAGTTGCTGTTACTGGAGAATCACGTCAGAAGCCAGGATTGGGGGCTGGAGAGACCTGCTGCTCTTGCAGAGACCTGGGTTCGGGTTCCCATCACCCACATGGAGGCTCACAGCCATCTGTAACCCCAGTTCCAGGGGATGCGTGGGCACCTGCATACATATATATACATGCACATAAAATAATGACTAATTTTTTTTTTTAAGAACGCAACCAAGATTTAGCAGTGGGCATGCCTCGGGTGATAGACTTCTGCCAGAGCCAGTACAGCGTCCCAGCACACACTCTGCTTTGCTAGGGCACGTTGCCTTTTTAAACTAGCTGAAATTGGGGGTCGGGGATTTGTCTAGTAATTTTGTGGTTAGTGTTCTTAGAGACAGGTGTACTAGGTTTGGGTCCCAGCTGTGTGACGTTTGGCAGGCTGATAACACTGTACCTCAGTTTCCTCATCTGAGGTCTTTACTAATAGCCCTTTATAGCCTGATCGAGTGAACTCAGTGATTTAGATATTGGTACAGAGAACAGGTTAAATACAGCAACTCTTACTAGCCACCATATGGGGTTGCCTTATTAGCATTCTCTATTTGCATTTTAAACAATCCCAGAACAGAAGATTTAGCTCCAAATGCTTCTCCCCCGCCTCTTAGCCATATTTTAAGATCATAGTTTGGGGCAAGCCCACCTCTGCTCCCAAGTTTCTTTTTGGGGGAAGCGATATATAAAGCATAGGGCCTGGCTGTCCCTTGAAAGGATAATAGAGGCTGGCGGTGGTGGCGCACGCCTTTAATCCCAGCACTTGAGAGGCAGAGGCAGGCGGATCTCAGTGAGTTTGAGGCCAGCCTGGTCTACCAAGCTAGTTCCAGGGCATAGAGAAACCCTTCTCAAAACCAGAAAAGAAAGGGAGGAAGGGAGGATAACAGAGCTCTGTGGTGTGGTCGGTGGGCTTTCCTGCAGAGCTGACTATTCAGGTTCCCCTTGGAAGGACAGTGCACGGAAGGGTTTTGCTTTCACCAAGGATTTTAAATGATGCATTCTAGTCTCCCAGGCTTAAATTCTCTCCTCCATATCCCTAGTCATATGTCCTTTCACTTCCCCTCTGTGGATCCATGTTCCTCCTCTATTGATGAGTTTGTAACAATTGGATCTGCTTTATTGATCTTTTCATAAAATCCATTCTTAAATTTCTTTTCTGGTTCTGTTGTTTATTTGACTCATGGATTTCCAATTTCATCATTAACTCCTTTCTCTTCCCTTTCTGAAACGGCTTTTGAACATCCATCTTTTAACCATTTAGAAGAATCTTAGTTCTTTTTTAATTCTCTGGTAACAAATAGATTTGGGCTAGTTTTTTACTATTGAGTACAGCTTGGTCATATTCTAGTGAGTTTTGATTGATTTGTTTTTTGACCCGAGAAATGTACTAATTTGTTTCAGATTGATATTTTTGGATTTTTCTTGGTTAACTTTTTGTTATTAGTTACTGGGTTTGTCACCATTTGTAATAAGAAAATGTGGTCTTTGGTTTTAAAAAAAAAACTAATTAAATTCACTTTGAGATTTTTCTTCCTGTCTTATTTTATAGTATTTTTGTCAGTATTTTAAAGAGTATTGAAACTTGTTTAGTTTTTAATTTAGAGTGGATATTTTGGTGCACACCCATCAGGTTTCTAGTCTCATCTGGTTCCCTTCCTCTTATGTCTTTGCATTTGCCCTCAGACCAAGAGGTATTGGTTGTTGGTATTATATGCTTTCTTTGTGTTATAATTCCTGATGCATCTTTTTTTTGTTTTTTGTTTTTGTTTTTGTTTTTTCGAGACAGGGTTTCTCTGTAGCTTTGGAGCCTGTCCTGGAACTAGCTCTTGTAGACCAGGCTGGTCTCGAACTCACAAAGATCCACCTGTCTCTGCCTCCCCAGTGCTGGGATTAAAGGCATGCGCCACCACCACCCGGCCCTCCTGATGCATCTTTGTTCTTTTATTTGCTTTGGTTTTTGTTTTGTTTTGTTTTGTTTTGTTTTATTTTATGTTTTTGGTTTTTTTTGAGACAAGATCTTGTTATGTAATTGGCCTGCCTGCCTTTTCCTTCTGAGTGCTGGGATAAAAGGCGGGTGCCAAACATGTGGCATTATTTTTTTTCAGATTTATTTATTTATTTTTGTGTGTTTGTGTGCTTGGTCTGCTTGTAAATGCACTATGTGTATGCAATGCCCAGAAGAGGGCATCAGAATTCCTGGAACTGTGCTTCAGCCAGTTGTGAGCTGCCCTGTGGGTACTGGGAACTGAGTACTCTCAACTACTGAGCCCTCTCTATAGCCCCAGGTTTGTTTGTTGGTTTGTTTATTCTTGTTTTTTATTTTGTGGTGCTGGGGATAGATCCCAAGAGTCTTATACACACAGGACAATTGTTATACCTGCCAGCCCTCCTTTATTCTATTTCATTTCATTTTATTTTTTGAACTAGGATCTACTGAAACTCAATATGCAGCCTAGACTGGATCTGTCTGTCTGTCCACCCTAGCTCTAGACTTACAGGCACAGAATCACCATCCCTAGACTTTTTTTTTTTTAATGGATTCTGAGACTTGAACTCAGGTCCTCATTTGCTGGCTAAGCTCTGTCTCTAGCCCCTCTTATTTTGATATTTTCTTTTGCTTCTGATTTGGAGTTTAGTCAAATAGAAGGGACTGCCTGCCTGTGGTAGCAGAGCCCGTGCTCTCATTTACTGTGTGGGCTGAGGTGTAGGTCTTTGGTAGACCCTCGGCCTAGTGGGAGCCAGGTCCTGGATTTGGAGCCCAGCATTGCAGGTAAAACAGCAACAACCACAAAACAAAGACAGAAAATGTTTTCTCCAACACATTTACTGGGGAAGCAGCATGCCTGCTCTCTTCCCCGCTGTTCCCAGTGCTTTCTGTGTTCTGTTTTAACTTTATAGCTTTGATTTTTTTTTCCTGCTGCTTTGAACAGTTGAAGTGTCCTCTGTGTTCTTTCATATGCGTCCCACTTTCTCTGCGGAGTCACCTGTAAATTAAGAAACAGATGACTTGCATTTCTCTGTTGTCTCTCTGTGTTAGAATTAAGTTCATATCTCTGTCTCAATTAAGGGATTGGAAATTGAGCATGCATTTGCCTTTTAATCCCTTTTCCTTCTCCCTCCTATTTGTGTGGTTTTGTGGTGGGTTTTATATGACTTTATATTTCCTTTAATTGCTTTCCACGTGTACATTCTTTTGTAGTGATTAAAACTTGTGTTGCTAAAATTCCTGCCCCGGGGGAGACATAAATAGCACCTACCCTTCCTACTCAGGTCCCAATGACAAACTGAGGTACTAGTCCATCAGAGTTCACTCTGGGGAACCAGTGACTTTATTAAGTTTATAGAACAGTAAGTGGGGGTTACAGCCAAGTGTGTGAGTAACCCTCAAGCAGCTACACTGGAAGGTCTGCACCCCACAATGGCTTCCCTGTGGGTGTATACATGGAGACCCTTCTTGAGTCCTTCTGCCTCTATCCTTCTAACCCTCCCCAAGGCTACATGAGATTAGGGCAGGAGTGGGGGGACATTCTGGTGAGGGTCTCATGACTCTCTCCACCTCTTCTCAGATCTATGAGGGATCATCCCCTCAGTAAGCCCCACTGTGATAGCTCTTCTGGTGGGCACGCTGAGCTCATGAAAACGGCAGCCGTTTGACTTAGAGGATCGTCCTCTGCAACAGCTTGAGGCTGTCTTAGCAAAAGCACATGTGGCCTTTACTCACCAGCCTCCTGCTTGCTAAGTCTTGGCTTGATGTTTTGAGTATCTCACTCCGGGAAAAATCTTTTGGGACCAGTGATGGCATAAATGGATTTTGAGTCTTTGTTTCCATTTGGGACCAGTGATGGCATAAATGGATTTTGAGTCTTTGTTTCCAAAATAATGGAGGTCTTAGACAAGTTACACTCTTGCTCTTTTCTAGAGAACTTTTAGTCTTTTTGCCTAGACAGCTGTCCCTAGAATTCTTGAGAGAGATGGAATTTCTTGTGGCTCTCTCTTGGTGCTGTTCAGATGGAGGACTGTACTCGGAAAGTCTGAGGGTAAATCAGCCCACTCGCCAGCTCTCAGAAGACAAAGTTTAGGGAGACTCTTAGAGTGAAGGCCTGAGAGGGGTCCTGGTAAAGCTTCCAGTGGGTGGCACCTCACCTCTTAGGTAGCAAGATTCAGAGGGGGTTCTGACGTCAGCCCATCAACATTGACCAGAGGAGCAACCATGTCTAACACAGAGCAGATGAGGTGAAGGAGGGGCAGCCTACAATGTGTGACAGGCTTGTGGAGTCAAGGACATTTGACTGTTCTGCTGGCAATATCCTGGGCCAGTGGTCCTACCCAAATGGTAGCATATCATTACTGTTAATATAATTACTGGCCATCCCCAGCAGCAAACCTTTAACCCCTTAGGTCAGGTGGCTTAGACAGGTGATGGTTTATCACACCACTGTGAAAAAGTCCTCCAAACCCCCATCTCTCTGTGGTTTCCTTCTGTGTTATTAAAAGTATTATGGTGGTCAACTGTGGGCAGAAGTCATGCACACAGGCCTGGGGCTGTCTCTGCAAGCCCATATGACACCTGTCTTGGTCTCTGGTGCGTCTCTGAAATCCTGCTCTCACAGACTGGGGCTTCTACAAGGCATTATTGGTATTACTACTGTCCTTCCTCTTGCTCATCTGAAAACCTGACTCTGCCTTATTCTGAGTCAAGTATGAATGACCATAACCCAGAAATACTGATTGAATTTATCCTGAGTGGCATTTTACTATAGAAGAGGGTGTATGACGTTTTATAGTCACCAAACAGAAGTAAGCCGCTTATCAACACATTTACCAGTTACATTGGTGGGACAGTGAAGTGGGAAAATCTGTAGGTTTCTGGTGTTGTGTTCTAGCAGAGGGTAGTTGGCAGAGGGTAGGGGTCTCCTACCTCTGCATTCTGAAAATTTCCCGTTAGTCGGTTACAGGAGTCAAGGCCACCGACCAGCAGTATTAGCCCAGGGTCATTTTGGCTCTAGGCTTGTGCCACAGTCCCTGTGCTCTGCTCTGTCAAGGTCAAGCAGTCTGCAAGGCCTTTAACATAGCCAGGCCCCTTCAGAGACCTTCAGCTGTGTGGAATCCTACTTCCACACCTGTGGAGTTCCAGGTCACCTCCTATAAGGGATCGCTGGCATTTGTAACTTAACTCCCTTCCAGCTTGAGCCTCATTGTGACTATGCTCCCAAGCCCTAACTCCCCACCCCACACTCACCAACACTGCAAGAGAATTTTCCCAGAGCCACCACAAAGAAACAAGCAGAGGTAAAATAAAGTACCCGCAAGGCACTGTCCTGTTACAAAAGAGGATCCAAACCTGCTCACTTCATTTTCCTCCCAGCAGTGGGGTAATGTCTCAACCCCACTGCTGGGAGCTGGACCTCACAATCTGGCACAACTGGCAGATTTTGTAAATGGACCTGAAGGGGCAGGGTATGATAGCAAATCGAGTCAGGAATGTTGAGGGTCATGCACGTAGTTTTACATGGTGGAGGTTATGGGAATGTAGCCATCTTTGGTAGAACAAAACGTCTATCTTATGCTGGAGGCTGTCTCTGAATTTCCTCTCATTCCCCATAGGGAGTGAGGTTTTTATTTATTTATTTTTCCCCACTATGACTAAGAACCCGAGGACACCAACAACGTGAGGAAAAATTGGTTTTTGTCTCACAGTTTCAGAGCCTTCACAGTTTTAGCCTCGCCGCTGAGTCCTGGTAGAAGTGTGTGGATGAGCGAAGTTGCTCCCCTATGGAAGGCAGAAAGCAGAGCCCAAGGGAAACAAGGACAGGTTATATTCATTGACTTCCTTCCTCCAACCAGCCTCGCCCCATACTCATACCCCAGCTCTAAACTTTTCAGTGACAAGTTAGTGTCCTAGTATCCATTAGCTTCCACCTGGACCACCTGCTGGGGCAGAGCCTACCACACTGGAGCTTTTAGGGAGACATTTTATATTTTACCACAACACTTGGCAGCCTGAGAGATGTCAGGTGGCCCCGGACGCCTTCTGAAAGTATTCAGGTACAGAAGAAGAAAAGTGGACATTTGAGTTGTGGACAGGCTGTAGGAGTGTACCTCGAGAGGGCTAAGGAGTCAGGTGTGATCTTCACCAGCACTCCCGTCTTTTAGGGCACCTATCAAGGTAGACTTCGGCCTGTGGACCAACCTCTGGGGTAGGTTCCCTCGGCCCCCATACTGTGTCAGTACCCTTCTGCTTAGTCACACTACTGGCCCCTGCTTACTTCATTTTAACTTTTGAAGCAGGGTCTCACTGAGCTGTCCAGACCATCCTTGAACCTACTCCCTAGCTTAGGCCTTGAATGTGGGAGGGACAGGCCTCCTCCTTGAGGAACTTATCATGGCAAAGGCCAGAGTTTATATTCTGGTAGCCTCTGGGTCCTGTTCAGGAGTCAACCTCAGTTTGGTCCATACAATGGTGTTGGGTTTTTTAAATATTTTTTGAAATTATAATTATATTACATTATTTCTCCCCTTTCCTTTCTTTTTTTCACTCCAGCCCAACTCCAACTTCCAGGGAGGGGACTTCTCTCTCTCTCTCTCTCTCTCTCAATTCATGGCCTCTTTCTTTTTCTTGCTTGTTCATTTGATTTAATTTGAGTCAATGATTAAAAATCAGGCAGTTTCCCCAACTTTCTCAGGAAGAACAGCACAGTTAGTAACCTTGAGCTAGAACCCCACAGAGCAGGGACCTCTGGCTGCTGACAGCCACCTTCAGATGCAGGCCTTGGCCTTCCTTAACCCCTCCTAGTCCCGCCCTCACCCCAGGCTGACTTTCCATCATAGTCAGAATACTGATTCTCTCCTACGCTTAAAAAAAAAAAAAAAAAGTATCTCATACCGATGTCTCTATCAAGAGGAGGCCAAGCTCTTGGGAAGGAAAGAATCTAAAGGGTCATATATTTTAAAAAAGAAAATGGCTGTGCTATGAGTGAAAATAAAAAGGCTTTGGTGCTTTATACCTAAATACCCAGTGGGATCTGTTCCTGCCAGGGGCCTCCAGGCCTCCGAGTTGACCCTGCTTCTACCCCAGGAGCCCCTGCCTGTCCTAACACACTTCTGAAGGAGTCCTCCATGAACTGTCAGGAGCACTGTGTTGTGGGGGGTCTGGAGGGTTGCCCCAGAGGAGAGGTGATATCAATTTGGCTCCTGGAGCAGGCAGACAGTTATGATTAGCTGCCAGCTTCCTTGCCGATTTTAGAGAATTCTCATCCAGACCTTGTACATGCCGGTGCAAAACGACGTTCCCTGTGGGAGCAATTATTCTGGGCTGGGAGTTTTTTCTCTCCCAGCTCTGAATTCTGTGGATGTGGTGGTGGGTTTAACCCTGGAACTTTGAAAGGTGTTTCCATATCTGCCAGTGGACACATCTGCTCCTGAGATCTGAAGTTAGTTTTTGAGAGTAGCGGGGGTGGGGTGGGAGTTCCCCTGTAAAGACCCCAGTTCCTGGGGCAGTGAAGCCTCCTAGACCATGCTGGCCTCTGCCCTGCCCATGGCTCAGACTGTGTTTGGTATTCCTCAGTCAAGGAGCATAGATGGTGAATGGTGTAAGCCCTCTGGCTTCTAAGAGCGTGCCACAGCATGGGACCCAGACTTCCTTCCCCATGGCTACTCCAGAGCAGGTAGATGAAGAGAGCGGGTGGATGGGGCAGTCAGCCGGCAGGTTAGGCTACCTTCCCCACTTAGCCACCATACCTGCAGCTGCCACACAGAGTGAGGGACTCCCCACTCACTGCAAAGAGTCTCTGACACCCCAGGGAGCCAGCTGCTGATGGTGGACGATGCCCACTGTTGTTCATAGGCCTCTGGCCAGGGGACTGCGTTAGCAGGATCCTGACCTGCCTGCAGGAATGGTGTTGTGTTTGTTAGGTATCCTTGGCTGTAGCAACTTCAGGAGCCTGATAGGGGTCTGGGGTACCAGAAAGACCTAGCCAGCTGCTTTCACATGAAGTCTGCACTCTTTGACAGGTTGGTTCTGCAGTCATCCTGATCCTGCACTTCTTTAGGCTATTCTCTCTCTCTCATTCTACAGACTCAGCATCTCTATAATAACACTCTGGGTCCTCCTTATTTATGGGTGGCAAACTCTGTCCTCTGTGTCCGGCCTGGGTTAGTGCTGTTCCCAAGTCACACAGCATTCAACAGCAACACCAGTGACTGTTCAGGGCCTTCTTCGGGGCATCCTATCTAGGAACAGGTATTTGTGGTACTCCTGGTATAGAGTTCCTGGGGCTGCTTGGTAGAAGGCTCTTCATGTCTCCCCTGCCCCTGCCATGGCAGGTGCCTGGGTGGCTGAACCTGGCTAAGCTTCATTTGTGATGGTTTATTTTCTATCTGTTTATCCAAGCAAGAGAAGCAGGCTCAGTTCCTCCCTAGACAGCTGATGGTAGTGGGAAAAGATTCATCTGAAAACTGTATGGCCTCCAGTAGGTGGAGAAAGTCTGACCACCACTGTGAACGGAGGAGGCTGAGGTCTGCCTGCAGGTCCTCACCTTGGGATGAGCATCCATGGCTGAGCATGCCCTGTGGTGGGCTGAGGGCTTTCTAGGCAAGAGGGTGCCAACAGCACGGCTTTGGGATACAGTATACAAATAGTGCCTCCTCCCTCCCCTTAACCACAGCTAGTTGCCATATGCCCTCAGGTTGTCGGTGGCATTGTGCAAGAGGTAGCAGGGGACTTGGCCTGGCTTGGACACTCAGGCTACACAAGCCTCATTATTCCACATATAACTGCAAAGAGTGTGTGATTAGAGGGGCGAACTGGAGCAGCAGCAGCAGTAGCAGCATGCTGGCCGGCGCTGGCCTCCCTTCTGCCAGCTTATGCAGAAGCAGCTTTCACAGTCTATATATTTCTAGCAACAGCCAGAGTCTTTGAATCATTTATCTCGGCAGCTCTTCTTAAAGCCAGAGAAAGGTGGAAATTCATCTGGGTCCTGAGAAAAGAGCCTAGAAGAAAAAAGTATCTGGTGGCTGCCGTGATGGGTGGCGTGCCTGGAGATAGTGCTGGTGGCTGGGAGATCAAACAGCTGAGAAATGGTTTTGTATGAAGAACCTGGGGAATTCTAAGTAGATAATGAGGAGTGACTCTTTTGATTTATGGCAAGGCTTGGCAATCCATCTAGAATCCTTTGAAGGGGAAAGAAGGGAACCCAACAGACTCAGAATCTGGTTAGGACCAGTAGTACCCGGGAGTGGGGGAGGTGCTCAGAAACCCATGGAGGGACAAGCAGGTCCTCTCCTGTCTCCTGACAAGCCAGGTCTCTCCTCCATGCTGCATCAAGGACTGGCCTGGAGGAGAGGGCTCCTCTGTCTTTTTACTGACTCCTGCTAAGGTATTAACTTTGGCCCAGGTAGAATTCTGGTTTAGAATTCAGGTCAGAGTGATTCAGGTCCATATGGTTTGTGACCACAGCCTACAAACCATTTCATATCTGGGGACCTACATCATATTGGTGGACCCTTTTGTCACCCCTCAGCATAGAGGTACAGAAATTAGTCAGCTCAGACTTCCATAACAAAATACCACAGACTGGGAGATTTAACAACAGAAGTTTCTGTCTCATGACCCTGGAAGCTGGTAATCCAAAATCAAACCATGCCCAGTGTTTTGTGTGATCTGGAACCTGAACTCGGGTCCTCATGTTTATGTAAGCAAACACTCTTATCCACTGAACCATCTCTCTAACCCCATGTCTGCCTGTCAAGCCCTGTTGTCTCCAAATACAGGCACATTTTCTAGAATCTGGGGTCCCCACGTATGGGCTGAGGAGGAGCACTGTTCAGTGTACAGCAGTGCCATTGCCACCTGTGGAAGCCTGCAGAGGACCTTGTCTGCTGCCCTGCACTGCTGGCGCAGCATCATCTACCTTCTGAAAGATTTTACTTTTTAAAAAATTATGCATGCACACGTGGGTGTTCCTTCAGAGTCCAGAAGAGGGCACTTAGTTCATTATCATAATGACAGGAAGTATGGCATGGGCAGTAGCTAAGAGCTACATCCTGATCTGTAGACAGGGGCCGGGAGAGACAGACACTCTGTACCTAATGTGGCTTTTGGAACCTCCAGTGACACACTTCCTCCAAGACCACACCTACTCCAGTGGGGCCACAGCTCCTACACCTTCTCATTCTGTGTCATTAAGCATTGAAATATATGAGCCTGTGGGGCCATTCTCATTCAAACCACACAAAGGGGAAATGTATGTAGTAAAAGTCATCTTTGCCCGTGAAAATGAGGAGCTGGCTTCGTAGCTGCCAAATTATGGGAAGGTGTGCAGCAAAGACTGAGTGAGGCCTTGCAGGGAGGAGATGAGTGAGCAACAGAGCCAGTTCTCAGTAGGGCTCACAGCAAGTGGTGAGGCTGTGTCTCTGGGCAGACAGTAGATGGAGGGAGGATGGTGAGGAGGCTGGTGAGTGTGGCTCGGCAAGCTGAGCATCCCTCATACATGGAGTGGGTGCTGGGGTGAGAAAAAAGAAAAATGGCAGTGAGGCCCAGCTGCAAGTGGTGGCCTTGGCTGGTGAGCATGGCCTGTCCCCTGAGGGAAGCTGACCCAGGCAATCCTGGGCATCTTGCCTTGTTTGTTAACTTCATCCCCTGCCTCCTGTAAAAATCAAAGGCTCTGCCTCCCGGCTATACTTTTGTGAGCCTCATGAATGTGACAGGGAGGATTTCCCCCAGGACTCTGGTGCTACAGTGAGACACACACACACACACACACACACACACACACACACACACACACACACACACACACACACTGGGGGAGTATACTGGTGGGGTATCTATGAGAATTGAACATACCTGTGTCTGCACTATGATCAAGTCGGGCCATGCCACTTCTGGCCCATTCGTTTTCCCTGCAAACATTTATTAAGCACCTCCTGTGTTGGACATTATTCCAAAGTCCAGGGATACAGGCCTGAAGAAAGGGACTGCCCCATAGAACACACTTGCATTTCCCATATATGTGATGTGACAGGAATCACTTAAGGGAGGAAAGGTTTATTTTAGCACACAGTTCAGATGTGGAAAAGATGTGTAGCTGTTTCATATTTTAGTAAATTAAGAAACAGAGAGCTTGGGTAGGAAGTAGGGGTGGATATAACCTTCAAGGATACCCCCATTGGTTTATGTCAGTCAGTAGGATACCTTGTTCCAAAGGTCCCAAAATTTCCCCAAACAGTGCCACTGACTGGGGACCAGGTGTTCAGATACTTGAGCCTAATGGGGAACATTTCAGACTCCATAGCAACAGTTCTTGGGACTTCCAGTGGACATTGCCAAAGACCTGTTTGCAGGCCAGCTCTTTTCTAGACCCCATTTGTGTCTATAATTAAATAACGGTATGATCCATCAAATATTCAAAGTATCCCCCGAGAGCATAGTGACCATTATTAAGCTCCTTTAATGACTGAGGAACAAAGAGACTGAGTAATTTGTCCATGCTCATGCCAGGGGCAAGTTGGGGAGCTAGGATTTAAAGATTGGCTGTCACCCCCAGAGCCTACTGCAGGGCCTATGGTGTGGCCTGATACCTAGCAGGTACCATGCAGCATTCCCATGAAGAGATGGAATGAGACCCACAGCTCCTCACTAGGCACATGGGTTGGCCAGCCACTCAGAGCAGCATCAGATCTGGGTCACAATCACCTGGGTCTCTGTACTCTTCTAGCAGCCATGCTTCCTGGGGATGTGGTTGTCACAGCCCAGTGGTTATCGAGGAATCGGCAGATAAAGGGCACGTTGGTGGTGTTGCAATGAGGTGTGTGCCAGTTGGTCCCCACAGCCTCACAGAAAGATGTTAAATGTCTGCTTGTGCTTCTGCAGAGGCCATCTCAGAAAGTCTGGGGGCTTCACAGAAGCAGTGGGAACCCTGGGTTCTTTGACCCTTTAAGATCAGGGGAGAGAGTCTGTTTGTCTGTATGTCAGTCTGAGATAGGGTAGTCATAGCCCAGGCTGGCCTCTGTTTCCCAAGCTTCCTGCCTGTGAGCCCTGAGGTCTGGTCCAGACCAGGAGTGACCGGTATTGTTTCTATAGACCCTAGGGCTCCCCAGATCAACCAGGAATTCCATCCAAGGCTGTCTGTTAGAAAGCTCTTGACTTGGAGCCAAGCAAGCCGACAGGTATCCACCACTCATCATCCTTGCTGGCCAAGGCATCCGGTTGTTGCTGCCTGGCATGGTGTGTCCCCAGGCTGCCTGTGCTGGTTTGTTAAATCACAAATACTTACTGAGTAATGACAAGTGTCAGGCCCTCTTCTGGGAGCTGGGGAGGCAAAAGCAAGGAAAAGCTGTCTTTAACACTCTGGGAAATAGATCAGGTTAAAAAAAAAAAAGTCAAATATTGCCAGGTGGTGTATGTCTTTAATCCCAGCACTCAGGTGGATCTCTGTGAGTTCGAGGCCAGCCAGGTCTACAAGAGCTAGTTCCACAACAGTTAGGGCTACGCAGAGAAACCCTGTCTCAAAAAAAACAAAAACAAACAAAAAGTCAAATATGGTGACAAATTCAGTGCCAAAAATTGAAGTCAGGGAAGGCAATAAGGGGACTATTGGGAGCCGTTTGCCATTAGTTTTAATAGGGTGGTTTATTGGCTTCCTGTCATGGTAACACACACTTGGGTGGTCAGCCTATAAAGAGAAGATTTTGGCTCACAGTTGTACTGTTTATAGTCTACCATCCATTGGTTTGTTGCATTGCTTGGAGCCTGTGACAGAACAAATGTTCACCTCATGGCTAGGAAGCAACAGAGAAAAGGGGGCAGGTATCTTATTGTCCCCATTAAGGGCCTGTGCCCAGTTACTTGAAGATCTCCAGCCAGGCCTACCTCTCCACCCATCACCAAAGGAGCTAAGCCTTTCCCTTAAGTAGTGCTAAAGGCCTTCTCTTTGGGCATCAGTCTAGTGAGACCTGGGGTGAGTGAGAGGCCCCAGGCTGTCAGAGAACATAAAGGAGGCTTAAGGGTTGGGGGCACTGGGGACCCTTATAGTGAGGTCTTGCGAGTGGAGCAGATTGAAGCGTGGAGTTTGTGGAGGGGCCTGGAATCAAGATGGAAGAGATGAGAATGGGTGGGCAGGGGTTGGGTGAACAATGCCTGTTGTGTTAATTTTTTTAAAGATTTATTTATTTATTATGTGTACAGTATTCTCAGTATTCTGTCTGCATGTATGCCTACAGGGAAGAAGAGGGCACCAGATCTCATTACAGATGGTTGTGAGCCACCATGTGATTGCTGGGAATTGAACTCAGGACCTTTGGAAGAGCAGACAATGCTCTTAACCGCTGAGCCATCTCTCTAGCCCCCTGTTGTGTTAATTTTTACTCATGGCTTTTTGGAAGGCCCAACACTCAGCTCCGAAATGAATCATACATGGAGGCTTATTCTTAGTTGTGAGTGCCCAACCTTAGCTTGGCTTGTTTCTTGCCAGCTTTTCTTAAGTTAACCATCTACCTTTTGCCTCTGGGCTTTTACCTTTCTCTTCTGTATGTCTTACTCTTACCCCATGGCTGGCTGGGGGTGGCTGGCCTCTAGCATCTCCTCCCCTTGTGCTCTCATTGCTCTTCCTCGCCCGCATTTCTCTTTCTATTTATACTCTCTGCTGGCAGCCCCGCCTTTCCTTGCTCCTGCCTCACTATTGGCCGTTCAGCTTTTTATTAGGCCATCATGTGTTTTAGACAGGCAAAGAATCACAACTTCACAGAGTTAAATGCAGCGTAAACAAAAGTCACACATCTTAAATAGTATTCCCCAACAAATGCCTGCCTCTTTCTCCCAAGGTCTCAAAGACACCAAAGTAGGCTTTCACCCTTTACGTCCCAGACATGAGTGTGTGAATCCAAAGCAGCCCCACTGGAAAGTCTTCTTCCAGCATAGATGATCGCTTCTCCATAGCCCCATGGAGAGTGACCTCTTCTGTGAGCCATCCCCAACATATACACCCTAGCATTTCCCCAGAGATCCAATGCATGTGCAGCTAAGCAAAGCTGTATACAAATGGCTGGGAGGAATTGCTGGACACACAAGTGAGGACCCAGTGGCCCTCCCCACACCCTCTTTCTAGGAAAGGATGTCATAGTTCACAGGCTCAGTCTTGGTGATGTTCCCAAGTCTGCACAGCTGATCTCACGAGGATGTCTGCAGTGTGGCTCCAAGGATAGCACCTGCTAACACTGTAGGACTGGAGAGGAGAAGGGCCGGCTGTGGCGGGTTTCTGATGACTCAACAGCTGCAAGTGTAGGTTGCTGAGTGAGCAAGGGACCCATGCCTGCCTAGGGAATTGAGACAACAAAGAAGAGCACATGGCAGAAAGGTTTATTTCCAGTCGGGGGCACCATCCATGGCTACAGATTAGGATTACATAACCCATACTATGCTTCAGGGGAAAAAAGAGTGGTGAATTCATATTTCAGAGCATTTAGATGGGAGCAGTGAGTGTGGCTCAGCAGATACAAGCCTTCCATCAAGTCTGATCCTAGTTCAGTCCCCACATGGTAGAGAACTAACTCCCACAAGTTGTTCTCTGACTTTCCCACATGTGCTATAGTGGGTACACACACACACACACACACACACACACACACACACACACACAAGCATTTCTTGGAACCAACATTAGGCATTCACTCCAGACAGTTTATGAGAAGTTCAAGGGTGGCAGCACCTTCAAAGGCTGTGATTAGACTCAATCACAGGACAGAATGACAGTTGTAGGGACAGCCTGACAAGGACAACGCTGGGTTATTGGATCTGTCGTCACTTGAGGAACTGTCAGTGGTAGACTTTCGTTTTTCTGAAGTTTTTCTTAATTACATGTATCGTGGGGGCAGGGGCAGGATATAAATGCACATCGATGCAGGTACCCTTGCAGGCCCGTGTGGGGGCAGGGGTATGCGTGCATATGGGTGCAGGTGTCCTTGCAGGCCTGTGTGGGGGCAGGGGTATGCGTGCATATGGGTGCAGGTGTCCTTGCGGGCCTGTGGGGGGGCAGGGGTATGCGTGCATATGGGTGCAGGTGTCCTTGCGGGCCTGTGGGGGGGCAGGGGTATGCGTGCATATGGGTGCAGGTGTCCTTGCNGGGGGGCAGGGGTATGCGTGCATATGGGTGCAGGTGTCCTTGCGGGCCTGTGGGGGGGCAGGGGTATGCGTGCATATGGGTGCAGGTGTCCTTGCAGGCCTGTGTGGGGACAGGGGTATGCGTGCATATGGGTGCAGGTGTCCTTGCAGATGTCCAGAAGAAGACATTGGATTCCCTTGGAGCTGGAATTACAAGCAGTCATGAGCTGCTCAGTGTGCATGCTGGGAACTGAATTCAAGCCCTCCACAAAGCAGTGTTTGATCTTAGCTACTGAGCCATCTCTCCAGCCCTGTGGCTTTTGGCTTGGTCCTTCTCACCAAGGAGATTCCCTTCCTAAAAAGCTAAGATAGGGCTGAGCATGGTGGTGCATTCCTGTTGTCTCAGCACTTGAAGGGATAGACAAGAGGATTGAGAGTTCAAGATCATCCTGGAATAATTATTAAGATCTGGTCTCAAAAAATGCTGGCCATTAGACAAGGCCCAGTCAAAGTCTTATCCTTACCCATCCTAGGGCATGTGGCAAGGGAGAACCCTTTAACCTTTCTCCCCCCCTGATGTTCCATAAACATCTTTTTTTGTTTGTTTTTGTTTTTCAAGACAGGGTTTCTCTGTAGCTTTGGAGCTTGTCCTGGAACTAGCTCTTGTAAACCAGGCTGGTCTCACAAAGATCCGCCTGCCTCTGCCTCCCAAATGCTGGGATTAAAGGCGTGCACCACCACCGCCCGGCATCCATAAACATCATTTTTTTAACAACCGCAGTCATCCTGCAGCTCACTATGTTGACCTGCAGCTGAATGGAGTTAGAGACAGGTGAGGTTTCCTCTGCTGAATGGGCACAATGTGACCCCTGTGAGAGTTGGGGTGCAGAGGACAGATGGTGTCTTCACTCATGCCTAGCACAGTGGGCATGCCCTCCAAGAGTCTTTTCCAGTTCTTGGCACTCCCCCAATTGTTGTGGAATATTAATTTAAGATGTGTTACATTGGTTTACGGTGTGGAATATTTGTTTAATGATGCAAAGATATGTTGCATTCTTTTATGTTGCATTTGTTTAACTCTGTGAAGCTGTGTTATTCTGCCTGTTTAAAACACCTGATTGGTCTAATAAAGAGCTGAATGGCCAGTAGCAAGGCAGGAGAAAGGATAGGTGGGGATGCCAGGCAGAGAATAAATAGAAGGAGAAGACTGGGAAGATGAGAAAAGGAGGAGAGAAGGGCAGGAGTGGCTGCTGTCCAGCTACACAGCAAGCCCCTGAGTAAGAAGTAAAGAAGGGTATACAGAAAAGAGAAAGATAAAAGTCCAGAGGCAAAATATAGACAGGATAATTTAAGTTAAGAAAAGCTGTCTAGAAACAAGCCAAGCTAAGGCTGGGCATTCATAAAGAATAAACCTCTGTGTATTTATATGGAAGCTGGGTAGTGGGCCCCCCGAAGAGAAAAGTACAAAAGAGTTTAAAAAACAAACAAACCACTATACCCAGTCCTGTTCGTTGGTGATATCCTCTAGGTTTGTGTCTGAGTATTGGGTCTGCCAGAGGGATTTGGGTTTGGGGGTGACCTCCAGCTGTTGAGGAAAATATCACAGTACTTTCAGGCCTCCTGCCCCGTGTCCCACCCTTGCATCCTTCATTGCATTCTCCTGCATTCCTTTTCCCTCTCTCCAACTCTGTATGACTTGCCCATTGCTGGGAACAGCATGGGCATCAGACCCCATGGGTTACCTCCTCCTACAGCAGTGCACTTACATGATGGGAAGCGATGACGGTGAGAAGATGGAGCTCAAAACACATGTTCCATGTATTTCCAGAAGTCAATCTCTGAGTTGCATCTAATGACTCCTCCCACCTGAAAATTCCCCCATTGATGTTGCCTCATGCTCACCTGTAGTGGGCAATTCAGTTGAATTTATGCCAATGGGCCCTGCACTTAGCAGTTAAGAAAGATATTTGTCATTTTGCTATAAAACATCAAACCTGTCATGACCTAAATGATTATGACGGCAGAAGGTTCAACCATAGTCTAAAATTTTAGCTTTATTTATGATGCTTGGAGGTCTGGTGCCTACAGTGTCTCCTTAATCCAGTCTCCATCCGGAGTGCTGTCTCCTGGGGTTGCTCATGTGTCTCCCAGGGCTGTTAATAACTGCTGCTCCAGGCGCCCCATTTGCCGACGGAAAATCCATCTGAGGTTTTTCACATGTCACGTGGCTGTTAAAAATTGACATCTCTTATTGATGTTACCAGTTCCTGCCAAATACTCAGGGACAAATAAAAGTGGCTGGACTCAGAGACAAGCAGAAAACCATTTGTTTGTGAAATTGCTAGCCAGTTGATGTTGGCAGTTAAACAAGCCATCATTTAAAAAATAATCCTGAAAGGAAAAAGTTGACAGTTGTAAGACAGGATTGTACAGGGTTATTTGCCAGGGCCCAGGTGATGCTGCCTTTCTTTGGGTCAACACCCAATTGACTTTTCCAGATTCAGTGTTTGTGTGCACTTATGGCGTGTGTGTGTGTGTGTGTGTGTGTGTGTGTGTGTGTGTGTGTGTGTGTGTGTTGAGACAGGGTCTCAACTGTGCAGCCCAGCTATCCTGGAACTTGCTATGTAGACCAGGCTGACCTCAGACTTACAGAGATCTGCCGGCCTCTGCCTACTGAGTGCTATGATTAAAGGCATGTGCCACTGTGCCTGGCCCAGGCTGCATTTTTTTAAGGACCCCAGTTTGGCATGGTCACTGCTTCTCTGACACACCTCTGCATTCCCATTTGCTAATTCTCTGTAGGTGCCACCAACTTCAGGGACTTCCCTCAAGGCCCATCCCATGGCTGTGTTCTCCCAGCACATAGCTTGTCTTGTTATGTTCAGCATTCCTGTGAAAAGTCTTCTCTTCCACATCCTGGAAGTCTGGGTTTGCATGTTGTCACAGTGCTGTGCGACTGACACACAGTAGGTATGCAGTAGGACTGACTACAGACTTGAAAAATGAGCCACAGAATCTCAAGAGCCAGCAGAGTGTGGCATGACAGCTGTCTGCCACCACTTCCCTCGACAATCTGTTAGGATTCAAGCACTGGTACATGAGTGCCCTACCAGTGTTCCACTCTGGGAATGCTGGCCAGGTTCTGTCTGTCCTCCATAGTGACTTGTCAGGGACCATTCCCCCTAATAATTACAGATATGTCAGGGACCATTCGCCCTAATATTTACAGAAGATCATATAAGGCCTTTTAACTTAGAATGCTTAACAGAGCCAGCTAGGAATTTTGACTCTAGGAAATTTACAAAGATAAGGAAGCCACTGCCTCCAGGAAGTTTACAGAGATTCCCCTCTTTAGCATTCCACAAAGGAAAGTTTGCATAGATATGCTGGGTATCCTGCTCTCTGCCTCAAGGTGTTTATTACCCTCAATTCCCGCCCTCTGACTCCAACCCCCACTTCAAGAACCAGCCCCTCAGTTTCTGGGCTATATAAATTTGGCTTTGTTCCCTAATAAAGAGAGACCTTGACAAGAGAGATTTTGCTTGGTCTCGTTCTTTTCTCTCGCCCATGATTTTCAGATAGGAGCCTCTTCGGACCCTGAATTACTGGACCCGCGGGTCGGGTCAGTGACTGCTGTAGGCAAGCAAGTGTGGGAAGATGGCTGAGTGCTAAAAACCAGTTTTACCACACGGGTGTAGTTTGTCATGTAAGAACCGTCCTGGTATTACCCCATCCTACTCCCCAATGAGCTCTGACTACAAGATGACAAAGGGCATCTTGGATAAGAGTTACCCATGGAGTCTGGTCCTATGGCCCAGGTCAGTACACAGGGACAGGTGTCTCTTTAGCCTAGCATGACTGTAATCATCTTGTACAGGCAGGAGCATCCTCGTCTGGACAATTGGGAGATGCTGAAGAGGTTTATACTCCCCTCTAGGTGAGGTGCTTAGGGCTCGAGCTCTGGTCCTCCCATCTCTGTTCATTGCCATCATCCCCCACTGTCTTCATTTCCTTCCCCTTTCTTCTCTTCTCCCACCTTCCCTCCATCCTCACCCCTCCACCTCTTTCACTAAACTCCTTCATTATACTTCTCATCCCAGCCAGAAGTGGCACAGCTGGGGCAGGGGCAGCTGTGACAAGCATGATCTGTTCTTCACCGAGTTTGTGTTGAGGCTTGGTCTCCAGTGCTGTTGTGTGGACAAGTGTGGGGACCTTTAACGGGGCTTGATGGTAGTCTCCTGAGATTGAGAGTGCTCACTGCTGCCAGGAAGGATTGGCCATTACAAGGAGTTGTATGCCTGGTGCCTCAGGCCCTTTCCCACTCAGCATCATACATACTGGCCACTCTTACACATACTCCTGCCATGTGATGTCATCTGCTATGTTGAAATAACAGTGAGTCCCTCACCAGAAGCAGCCAGCATCCTCTTGGGCTTCCAAAACCATGAGGTAAATAAATACGCCTCTTTGCTTTATAACTTTTCCAGTCTTAGATATTCATTGTAGCAGCAGAAAACAGACCGAGGTGAGACAGCAAGGTCAGAGGGAATCTGGGGCTGACTGTAGCTGGGCCTGCCACAGCTCCACCTCCCTTTCATCCTTTTTGCTTCTTTCCCCCTCCATGCCCACTCTGTCTCTCCCCAGCATTTATAGAGTGTTCACTGACACCTGGAGGAAGGGAACTACCAAGGGCCTAGAGGGAACATCTGCATGCCACCCAGCCTCAGGCCATCATGAGCATCCTATGGAGCTGGTGCCTGTAACCCAGCTGGGGGATACCACAGGAAGGTGGTTGGGTACGTGGATTGGGGCATCAGTGTGCCTGTAGCCCTCAGCAGTTCTTACCCTAGGATTCTGTTAGACATTAGGGCCATCCTAGTGAGCAGCTGGGAGACACACAGCCCACAGTGACAACCTCGAGAGCACTAGTGTCTCACTAGAGGGACACGCTTAAGGATCTAGGAGCGTGCCACCAGGGCAGCCGTATTCAAAACCAAGGAAGGGAGTGGGTTTTGAGAGCAATGGAGTCCCCCAGACAAACTGGTCCCCCATGACTTTGTTCTTGACTGTAGCTGAGAGAGTGGCTTGTCTCCCACTGACCATCTATCCACCATGAGAGGCTGAGAAGCAGGAACAACAGGAGCTCAGCCACTAGCTCACTTGTCCTGGGCCTTCCGCTTGGCTCCAGAATTCTGTTTTCCATCATACTAATTACATTTATTCATAGACTGCTGAAGCCGGCTTCTGGGGCCCCAATTTCCCAAGGCCCCAGGCTGTCGCAGCAGTCTCCTCTGTGTCGCCTTGCCAAGGGTCCCTCATGGTTTTGGGTCAGGATCAGACATTTGCACAGCCAAGGGGCCTTGGAGTTTGGAAATGAAAACAAAGGATGCCCCGGCTTGGTGTCTTCTGCAGCCACAGCTGAGGGTGCCTGGAAATGCTGGCTGGATGAGAGAGGGCACCCCCACCCACTCTCACCCAGCCTCATCCTATTCCAGCTCACGCCTTTGATTATCTTTCCTTTTTTTTTCTTTTCTTCTAAATTTTGGTTTTATAAGTTGTGGAGCAGCAATAGAACCCATGGACTTGTGCATGCTAGGCAAGCACCCACCACAGTTTTGCCCTGAGCAGAGTGACTTTTTAAACTTATATCTGTAGTGCTGGGGGTGGAACCCAGGGCCCTGTGCATGCTTGGCAGGCTCTCTAGCCCTGCACTTCACCCCCAGCCTTTGTGACTTTAATGTCTGAGTTTGGGGCCTAGAGCCAATCTCCAGGGGTCCCTCTATGGAGGCTAGTGTCCACCTTACTTCCTTCTTTCCAGGCTATCCTCAGATGTTTGCAGTTGTCCAGGACATGAATGTCCTTGAATGCTGTTTCTTTTGCCCTCACAGCAGAGAGGCCCAGGCCTGTGCTAGGCAGGCCCCACATAGCTGGACTTCCTGCTGCTCTTTCTGGCTTGTTTCTGACCCTGTTCCCAAGGTCTACTAATGGTCCATTGACCACTCCGTGGGCCTGGCCTCCCATCAGCCATATAGAAACACCCCAGCTGGCAGCTCTAGCTTTCTGTTGAATAGAACTTGTGAGAGTCTGCTCCACCCCAGGGAAGCATAAACACCTACTGCCTCTTTAGAAGGCCCCCAGGCAATGCAAAGACTGGGTGTGGGTGAGGGGAGGGACCAGGAGAGTAAGGAACCCCTAGAAGAGCACCACTGCAAAGGGGTGAATGATGGCACCCCACAGCCACACAGATGGAATTTTTGCCTTGACCTTCCCCAGCCTCTGTACTCTAGTAGCCTCACAGGTCAAGGCCAATTAGACAGTTCTGTAGTCATGGCAGAATTGCAATCAAATACTCGGAGAAACAGCTGGAATCTCAGATGAGGGGCCAGTGACCCGCCCCACCCCTTCTTTCTCTAATGGTCGACTGGACCAACTTTAGGGGTCCTTTGCAAGTGGTCCTAACTGCTCTGATGACCATGGCAGCTGTTTTGTCAGCACTGAACAATCCTCTCTCCCTCTCTTCCTCTCTCCCTCTCTCCCTCACTCTCTTCCTCTCTCCCTCACTCTCTTCCTCTCTCTCTCTCTCTCTCTCTCTCTCTCTCTCTCTCTCTCCTCTCTCATTTCCTTTTCCATGTAGTCTCTACTTGTAGGAAAGTCTCTGCCAAGAGAAGGCCCCCTACTCTATCACCCCACTTCTGCCTGAGGAAGACGGTGAGCAGTAGGAGCCATGGTGAACCCCACTGTTGCAGTCGAGTTCAGGTCTCAGGTTCATGCTGGTGGTGTGTTTGAAGGTTTAGTTTCTCTCAAGGGAGAAAGCAAACAGGAAATAGAGATTCCGGAACTGTCGCTGAAAAACAGCTGTTATCAGTTGCTAAAACTGAGCATCCCACATCTGACGCCCCAGCAACCCCACCTAAGCAAGTAGCACCTAGACAGAAATGTGTAAGCACACTTGCTACCCAGACCAGGATAGGTATGGAGCTGGGCAGAGTTTGGGCCTGTGGAGCAACTATACCCCAGTCACACAGTGGGGGCCCAGGCCTGGAGAGCAAACCAGTGCTGCTGTGCACAGGAACGTGGATGGGTGACTCTCAGGAGGGTGATGTCAAATGACAGAAGGCTGGGTTAAAAACAGGTCCCATGGGGACCATGCGAGAGGGGCAAAGAGGAGGGGAGAGGCAGGGAGAGGAGTAGAGAAAAATGTAGAGCTCAATAAAATCAATTTAAAAAAAAAACAGGTCCCATTTATATATACAAAACTCTCAAACAAGTAAAACCCTGGTGAATGAGGAGCAGGGAGGAGGGAACAGCAATAGGGCCCCGCAGGAGACCAGAAACCCCTGGGTCTCAGAGAAAAGCTTATCAAACTTTCTCTGTCTAAACACCCGAGATGCTTGGGCATGCTGGATTTAGTGTGTATTTCAACAGATAAGCACAATGCAGGGCAAAAAGCACAACAGCCTTGAAACTCCCAGATCAACAAGTGTTCTCTGGAATTTAGAGCCACCGCAGCGAAATGGCCACCTGACCACTGTCTGAATCAGTCTGCTGACAATGCATCAAATGTAAAGCTAAGCACAGTCAGGGAAGCACTGCCCCTGCTGTCTGCTAAGGCCAGGACCTGAACACTGAGTCTATTAGAAGCAATTATAAAAGGGAAAACATCTCTTAATGTTTCTCATTTGACAAGAAGCTTTTTAAATGTGGAGCATTAGTTAATAAAAAAAAAAAGTCCCCAACAACCCAATGTAATATATTACCTAATTCCTTACAGCTCATAGCCACTGGAATAGGTAAAATGGGGATGTAAAATTAATATATAGTTATTATTAAAATTGCCTTGTAAATTAGTTAAGGCCCTTGGAGGGACAAAGTAGCCATCATTATTCTAGGAGTATCTCAAGGGCTTTGCAGTGCCCTGTGTGTTTGCAGAGTGGCACTGACCCCTGTGCAGGGTGGGGTGGGCTGGGCACTGTGGTCTAAGGTTAAAATATTTGTTCCCACTATGGAAGCAGCAGCCAGAATGCAGGCACTTCTAACAGGAACTCTTCCTTGGTTACTGAGGTTTCCAGGGGAGCGAGCACTCTGAGGTATTACATAGCAGATTCTGTGTGCTGGAGGCAAGCAACACCAGAAAACACCACCCCATCTGTAAGGGTTGGGCATGGCCGGGCTGTCACACACAAGCATTTGTATAGCTCTTAAGGTCTTGGGGACATACTTGCTTGTCCCAAGCCTGGTAAGGTAGAAGTAATTTCCTGAAGTATGCCCCAGGTCATGAGTAGGATGGGAAGGAAACCTGTGATTTTAAGCCAGCGGACCTACAGGCTGCTATAGCTGCAACAGCTGAGGCTGTCTCTTAAAAACAGAACAAAACAGCGACAACCCTGTAGGCATGACTTGGATGGTCACTGTCTCCAGGCCATATGTGCCAGGAGCCCAGGAGTCTCGACTTTCTGACCTTTGCCATGCAGCCATGCATTTAATTAGGGATCTAAAGACCATGCCTGGAAATCCCTTTCCATCCAGGCTGTTTGCTGAGTCCCAGTTTTCTGTCCCAGAGGATTTGACCATGTGATAATCAGTACATTTGAGGCGACTTCCTTGGGCCTGTTGCTCCCAGGCCTCGTAGATGGGTAGCTAAGGTTTTCCCAGTGACAGCACTAGAGGCACTTTTGGCTGTTTTAAAAGATGCAGGATAACCCCACTCTATCCCTGGCCCCCGGACTGCAGTGGAAGCCCCAGCTGCCACACTTTGGATAGGAGTTGTGTTGTCTTACCTGGGTGGCCCACAGATGGTGCAGTGTACATGGACAGGGCAGGTAGAGGGAGCCAATGAGGTTGCTTCCAGCCGGTCTTCCTCCCTGCCCACTATGGCAGGGGTTGTGAATCCCTCTCTCTGTAAAAGGTTTTCAAGAGCCCAGATTCTAGAGAAAGGCTTTTGAGGCAGAACTGAGCCACACCAAGAGCCTTGCCTACTATCTTTCCATACTTTCTGACACACTGGAAGGCACTTGGGAGCGCTGTGTAAGGGGACTGGCGCACTGTCTTCTAAGAGCGCAGCCTGCCCTGGACCTGGTAAAGCTGCTTCTTGGCTCCTGCCTTTAACAGGGTCCTGTGGCTCCTTGGCTGGTGGCCACTTCGAATGTACTTCCCAGGAAGGAGAAGAGCAATGCCATCCCCAGAGACAGGCACCTGACTTTGGGCAGAACTGCTACCAAGTGTGTGTGATAAGGCTAGAAGGAGGGAGAGTCTCTGAGGGGGCTAAATCTCCTGGGAAAGATCTATGCCCAGAAGACAAAGCAGGCTCAAGATGGAGACCGTGATGGAGGCACTGACAATATGCCTTCCAAAAAGTTCCCCTCTGAGGAAAGAAGTCTCTGTGTGATTCCTGGGATGCTGAGCCTGGGACCCTCAACAGTATTGAGTCTATGGATGACCTCAGCCTGTCTCTGGGTTTCCTGATTTGGAGTCATGGCTAGAAGAAGGCCTGGGTTATATAATCTGCTATTTGTCCATAACAGTAGTCTGGAAAACAGATGATCCTCACAGACAGCTTAAAGGTATTTCAAGGTGCTCCTGGTTAGTGTGCACGTGCGACCCCTTGTGGCAGCCTTGCAAAGTCATCCTGGGTCTGGGCTACACTAGATAGCCTCAGGGAGGGACTCAAGGCTGGTAAGGAGAAAGGCTGGATGCAGGGAGTCCATTGCTCTTTGATAGGCAGCTTGATCACTCTCAAAAAGTATTCAAAGGTGAAAATAGCTTCACTCGGAAAGAAAGGTAGAATCCCTCCCTGCTCTGTCAGCACAGAACATAGTAAACCATAACAGCCTGTCATGCAGAAGCTCACCCACCTCTGAGCCCACAAGCTGAGGGTCTCTCTAGGTCCCAGATGACCCTAATGTGCAGGAGGATCACGCTGAGTGGGCATGTCCCTCCTTCTATAGGGACCTGGGGCACTCTGAAGGGATCCGTGTCATCTCCCTGTCTATTCCTTCCTGGTGGGACTGACACTACAGCGATGGTCTGCCTGCTTTCACTATTCCTGAGAGAGTCTAATGGATCACTGTTGTGGGCTGGATGCCTTCAGTGGAATTTCTGGGAATATTTTGAATTACAAACACCTGCTGTCTTTCAGGAAAGCTGTCCAACTCACGGTGGCAGCTGGTGGCAGCGTTTGATGCACACCTGCTAGGCACTTACTGGCATTTTCAGCCAATCTAGTGAAGGTGAGCAGCCACCACCCTGCTTGGTAAGAATAAGCCAGGAGGGCTTGAGAAACTGGGCTAAGACCTTGGCCTCGTAGGAGCTAGGTGAGCCTTCTCCAGAGGCTACCGTCTCCACTGTTGTGCTGGCCGTTAGGCATGGCCATGTGCCCACTGGACCTCAAGAGTAAGGATACTGTCTCCGTGCTGAGTCGTCTTTGCCTGATTGGTGAGAAGTGCCTCATCCCATCTTTGCAGATGCTTCCTGGATGGTTGGGGAAGTTCATCTTCACCTCTCAGCACTTAGCTCCTGACCCTGTTTGCTCTTTGTCTGTTAAGAGGATGTGTGACATTGACAGACTGATCTATAAAAATACCATGTGGTGGGGTGAATGCTTCATGTTTTTCATGTATTTTGAAAATACGTTTCCCGGTGTGATATCGAAAAATTTTAGCTGTCAACTTTCAGACTGATCCTCTCCTGTGTAATTCATACCTCTGCTTAATCACGTTTGCACCATTGCTGTTCACACTACTGCAATACAACGGGGGGTGGGGGGTTTCCCATCTTGACAGTTCTATGTAAAGATTTAAATGAATTTGCTATTTATGTATGAATTTGTATTCAAGCACTAGTGCATATTGTTCAGCACATGTGCATCCACAAGGGTTTGCTTTTTGCTGTTGTCTCTGCCCTGTTGGTTTAAAACTTTACCTGTTCTAAATGTGTGTTGTTAGTCAGCAGAGAACAGCTGTTGGCAGTAACAACAAAAGTCCAATTCTGTATGGCTTAGTACAGTCAAGGCTTATGTCTTACTCATCTTGCAGCCTGTAACTGGTACGTGGCTGTTCCCAGCAGTGACTCTAAGCTGCTTCTGCTTCCTACCTCTGCCTGCTCTGAGCAGCAGGAGGGAGAGCATGGAGTACATACCTCTGCTCTTGAAGAGCCACGTGTGCTGGAATTGCTCTTCATATTCCTATTGGGGGAAACAGTCATGTGATCTCCATTTAACTGCTGGGAGGCTCTGAAGTGAGCCCAGAAAGGGGAAAAGAGTTAGGTGGCCAAATCTCCACCTGGGCCCATCACTGGAAAGATGGAAGTGAAGGTATGCAGGGATGTGTTCATGTGCATGTGTGTGAGCACACACCATTGTATGCAAAGGTTTTGTTTTGATCATTATGCTTGTTAAGGCCAGTATTCGTGCCTTCTGTGGCCCTGTCATCTTGTGCTTTCTGAGGATCTATGGTGTATGCGTCCTTGTGCCCTGTACAGGTGGTGTGACCCTGCCTTTAGGAACCAGTACAGAAAGAGGCCAGGGCTGTGGTCAGCTGCATGCCAGCCTGGGAACTGCATGGAGTTGGAGTGGGGCTGAGCTCAACCATATAGGGCTTTTGGTGGTGACAGGAGGGAAAGACTATCTGAGAGGGGAAAGACCGTGTGAGGAAAGCCAGAGAAGTTCCTGTAGAGGGTGGTCATGTCCGATGTGTAGAGGCTTGCAGTGCAGGTGATCTTGGTGCTAAACAAGATGTGAAAGTACCTTCCTCAGCTCCCAGAGACCCCTGAGCCAGGCAGCTAGTGCTGAGAAGCCACTGAGACCCTCCACCTATCACCTCCTGGGTGGAGTAGGCCAGGAGCATAGTTAAAATTGGGAGATTACCACGATGGTGTGCTGGAAGTTTGGGTTTGGGTTGGCTTCCGAGTATGTCCTGAAGGGAGAGCTCATACTGGTCAAGTGTGTGATGTGGATGCTTCCCACCCAGGTAAGATTTGCTTATCCTGCAAGCCCTCCTTTATGCTTTATGAACCTTCTCAATGTTGATGTCTTGTGTGGCTCGTTCTAGTGAGGGCTTACAGGCTAAGCAGTAGCCAATTCCAAGGACATCCTGCCACATGGCTCAAGAGAGAGAGGGCCCAGACCTTCATTACATATAATTGTTACTTAGAGAGTGGCTCCATAGGAAGCTGGAAGAGTCCTATCCATCAGTCCCTGTCTGTGAGGATAGGGTACCCTTGAGCTCCCCCTACCACTCCACAGGCCACTGAGATGGGGATTTTACGCATGGAAGAAATCCTTCTACTGTCTACTGGCTTCCGTGAGTAGAGTTATTAACATAAAGAAAGAATGTTTAACTTTGCATCGATAGGCAAAGAATAATTAAAATGTAATTAAAAGCATGGAATCTTCTAATTATTGGCTTTGTATAATGTGTGTTTAAAAACAAGACATCTGCAAACGCTTTCTTTTGAATACATCCAGAAACAAGAGAAGGTAGCATTTTAATTAAAAATGGATTATTTCAAAAACAGTTTAATCATCCTGTCATCAAAGGATGTAGGCCTTATTAATTAGCTATTGATATGCAGGCCTAAGTTACCAGAAATTTAAATTCCTAGGGGTTGTCTCTGGCACCCCTCTCTGGGAAGAATTTTTTTCAGATCCACCCTGTGTCTTTAGGACATCAGCAGGAGAAAGATCTGGGTCATGTAGCTCTCTCTCCTCTCCTATCCTTTATGGACCCCAAGTGGACATCCCAGGACAGGGAAAGATGGAGAACACCATGTGACTATCCCACCACTCCATCTCCTGCCTCTGTGATCTGGCATGAATTGGTACCCAGGTCCTGGTAGGTGGCAGCTGCCCACTATTGGGTTCCTCCCCTCTGAGCCATGCCCGAGGCCACTCTGACAGGTGCAGAATGTTCTCGAAAACACTAGCCAGGCAAGTCCTGGGCCCCACCCACACTGTGGCAGTAACATCTCCTCTTGTTCAGGGCAGCTTGAGCATGGCCCCTATCCATCATCCTAACTGGATAAAGACTTTCAGAGTGATAAATTGTATTCGTGTTGCTCGCTTGGCCTGCCATGGCTAAACTAACGCTCAGGAGTCACTCAGCACCCTGAGCAGGGATGAGACGAAGGCTCAGAAGAACGGCTCTTGCCTACCCAGGCAGCACACTCAGCACACAGCCCCATGACGGTGGAAAGGGCTCCCTCCCAACCCTCACCAATGACCCTCTAGGGTCTGGCCCTGCTGGACAGCACCTCAGCCTCCCCACTCTGTAGTTCTGGCTCCATCTTGTCCTCTGAAGTTCATGGCTGCTTCAAGAAATTTCTCAAGTAAGAAGCAGGCACTGTTTTAGGTCTCTGGAAGCTGGCCTTGACTGTGAACTTTTATTTCCTGACAGTGGCAGGGACTTGGCCTGCTCCTTCCAGGTCTCCAAGCTGGCATGGCCTCCTGATGACCCACTGACCACTGGGCTGCCTTTAGCTCCTGAGTGACTAGACCCTTATATTTAGTCCTGTAGCTAATAGCATCTCTGGTGACTGTGTCTCTGCCTGCCTGCAAGTTAGCAATAGCTGCTTCCCTCTCTGGCCTCTTCAAGTACCTTCACATCTGCAGAGACATGTGGACATGGAGCCCCGAAAGAAGAGAAGGATGTGCAGAGACTGCAGAGGGCCACCCAAGCTTAGGTGACATGTGCAGACCAAGCTTCAGAAAGGCCCTCATCCAAAGTGGCATTTCCTCCAAGTAGTTCCTAAAACAGCTCAGGTGTTTGCATTTATAAAATAGTTTAGATTATAAGACTGAGAAAGAAGTTGAATATCTAGAAATAATGTATCACTGGAGTCTTTCAAAATGAAACAAACACCTTGGAGGGGTTCACAAAGTGAAACACTGTCTTTTCTAAAACGGTGATTTGGGTCTGCTGCCCCTCCTGCCATGGCTGGGACCTGGGGTTCCTGTTTCCTGTGGGTCCAAGATCAAGGGAACACCTGTCTGTTGGAAGGTCTCAGGTTTCATTCCTGAAGAGAGAGCATGGAATGGGGGAGCCTTGAAGGGTGCCCACTATCCAGTGGAGTGAACAACCATTGGGCCTTCTTGGTGCCCTTGAACCCACAGCCTGATAAATCTGATGATTGATACTTGGACCAAGCTACATCTAGTGACCCAGTCTCATGATGCTGAATAAAGCAGATGCAACCGTGCCAGGCGTGACTGCTGCCAGCACTCTGGGCTTTGGGAGGCACCTATGCCAAGCCTCGTTAGCAGAACAGGCCATTCTCATAAGGATTTGGCACCTGCTTAGTTAATGCCCTCCATTGCCAGATTTGCTTGGAAATGACTTCAATCCCTGACATCTCTCAGTACCTTGGGTCCAAAGATCAAGAGGCCTGTTTGGCCTTTGTCCATAGGTTCCTCTCTGGCCTGCTGTCGCCTGCCAGCTGAGCCAGGCAAAGAAGCAGGCTCAGACACAGGTGAACTTGGAGTCTGTTGGAGTTTATCCCACAGCTGCCAGATGGAAACTTGAGAGTACTGGGAAACGGGTCCAGACCCCAAAACCCTCTCATCCAGAACCAAACCCAGGCTTCAATTCCAAGAAGCCTTGGAGCAGAATGGCCCAGCCTTGGCCATTCACAAGACACTTTCACCATTTTAGCCAACTTTGTATCCCTCATCTGATATATCCTACTTCCTACTTTCTTTAAATGGAGTCTTTTCCCTGTAAGTATGCTCTTTAAAGATTTATTTTTATTTATGTGTTTGTATGTGTTACATAAATAAAAATAATGGGTTTGTGCAGCACATGCAGGCAGGTGCTGTTGAAGGCCAGAAGAGGGTGTCAGATGGCCTGGAACTAAAATTACAGGCAGTCGTGAGCCACCTGATAGTCATATTAGGGACTGAACAGGCCTTCCACAAGGCCAGAAAGTGAGCCATCTCTCCAGCCCCATTTAAAGATTTAAAAAGCTTTGTTGTTGTTGTTGTTTAAGACAGGGTTTCTCTGTGTAACTCTGGCTGCCCTGGAACTTACTTTGTAGACCAGACTGGCCTCGAACTCAGGAATCTGACTGCCTCTACCTCCCCTAGTATTGGGATTAAAGATGTGTGCACTACCACCTGGCTAAAAGAAATATAAATGCCTGTCTTAAGTATAATTTTCCAGTATGACCAGTAACAACTTAAAATATACAGAGTAAATGTCCCTGGGGAAGAAAGTGGCCTGTGGATTGGGTCAGACTGCCATCACCTTCCTTCACGGTGGAGCCTTTCTGTTTCCCAGACATCGTATGGCCCGGGTTTCTCTGGGTGATTCCTGTTCCAGCAGACATGCAGTGGGTGGGGTGGGATCTTTTAGAGCCAAAAACAGTGCAATTGCTGAAGTCATGATTGTGGGATCTGGTCAGTTTGAGCAGACCTGAACCCCAGCCAGAGGTAGAGAACCATCAGCAAGCTGTACTTCCCTCCTTCTGCAGGGCCTTCCTGCCCAGAGTGCCTGTTTAAGATGGATGCTCAGACCTGGAATTTTCCACCTGAGCCATGTGCTGTGGGCTTGGAGCTTCTTCCAGTGTGTACTCACGTGACCATTGTCTTATGTGTCCTGCCCCAAGTACCTGTTACTCTAGAAAAAAATCAAAAATGATACTCGGCAGAGTCAAAGTGTGCCAGCTGCAAGTCCCTGTGAGGGCAGGAGACAGTCCCTGCACTTAAGAACAGGCAGGTGGAGCTGCTGTGTGCTGTGTGCATCGCAGCCCCACCTCGCCTCCCCCTCTCCCCCCCTCGTGTGTAAAGAATTCATCTTTGAACAAGATGGTGATCCAGGTCAGTGTGAGGACAGTTCAAGAAAAACCAAAGGGAGCTGTTACATTTGAATCTGCAGTGGGGTACTCTTGGGGGCTGTAGAACCTCTAGGAGATAGTCCTGGCTGGTGGGAGTCGGTCACTTGGGGCATCTGTCTGCCCCAACTCCTGCCTGCTCTGTCTGCCTCCTGGTCTGCACCATGTGAACAAGCCTCTACCTCACCCCCACCACCACAGATGGAACCACTGTGTCCTCCTCCCTTGCTGAGATGGTGAAGCTGATCAGTCCCGCCCCTTAATCTTGTTAGCCTCACCCTTCCCTTGTTAACCCCACCCCTTCCGTTGTTTTTGCCAGGCATTGGTCACAGTAACACCAAGGTAACTAAGTGGGCCTTGCCTCAGTCTAGTGTCTTCAAGGCTGGCTGATGAAGTAAGTGGGGAAACAGCCCCCCCCGGGATAATTTATATAGTTACCGGGATAGGAAAGAGCAATCTTAAATATGATGCCAAAGGAAGAAGCCATAAAGAAAAAAGTCAACACCAGACCAATAAAAATGTAAATGATCTGTCCAAAAATACCATAAAGAAGATGGAAGAGCAGAGGAGAGAATGTTACATGGATGAGAGGCCAAACCACTGCCTAGAACCCTCCATATATAAATCCCGTAAGGATCAATAAGAAGATGAACATCCACACTTTTCAGAAAGGAACAAACCATTCAGAAAGGAAGAAATATGAGGACTAAGCATGTTTAAACATACCAGTTTATTAGTAAAATGCCTGCGTTTTGCCTGCCAGATGCCCAGCTCTGTGGGCAGATAAGCCCCAAGGTGTGTTACCAGGACCTTGAGAGTCTTTTGTCAGTGTCCTAGGACCCGTTTTGCAGAATGGTCCCTGAAACTAAACACCACGCATATGTTCAGTCATTCCACTGCAAGGAACCGAGCCCATGCCACTGTAAAGGCACATGGCCAGGAGCGTCCATCGTAACCCAGGTGGAAGTAACCTAGATATCTGACAGCCTGAAGCTGGCTACATGAACTGTATGCTGTGTACTGCCAGCTATACTTATTCAAAGTTAGTTATTCAATCACTCTTCAAAAATCTAGCACAAACCTCCTGTGCACTAACACTAATACGGGCTCTGGGACAGACTGCAGTGAACAAAACGTAAATTCCAGCCTGTGGCAGGGGAAAGAAGAAGGGAGGATAGATGGACAGACTGATGGACAAGTGGGGTTGGGTGCATAAATGGGTAGGATAGATAAATGGGTGGGTAGATAGATGAGAGAAAGTGGGAGATGGGATGGAAGGATAGATAGGTAGTAAGTAGACAGACTGACAGATGGATAGATGGATGGCAGACAAATGGTGAGTGAATATATGTATATATGTGATTATTAAATCAGGAACAAGATGCCCTTTACCCAGAGCTTAGGACTGGCCTCCCTGGGGTGAGTCTTTAGAAATGGTACCTAGAGAAGGTAAGAAACCACACTGTGGATTTCTGGGTGAGATGGACACTCTTCAGAGAGAATAGGGCTAACCTAGTGGCCCAGAGGCAAGAGGTCAATATCAGGAACAAGGAAGAAAACCAAGCAAATGAGTGGAGCTAAGGCAGTGAAAAGTTGGGCTGTGAATGTTGAGTTTAAGCACAGGAGGTCTGTGATATCCTAGGCTACTCAAGGGGACACGCGGGGAGACCAGCCAGACTGCTGTAGCCAGTGAACAGGCAAGAGAAGATGGGGCCTGCACCAGGGAGAGGGCAGTAGCAGGGAACGGTCAGTCCTAGACACAGCATTCAGAGTGGAAACACAGACATGTGTGCTTGACAGGGAGCAGATTTGCTTTAGAAATACTCGGTGCTCTGGGCGGGGCAGACTGTTTATCTGCAGACTGTCTGGGTGCAGTTTGCCTCCATGCACAGGCGTGAAGTGGAAGAAATCTCCAGACAGACTCAGTGCATGAACCCAGGCAGGACCCTGTGACACAGTGAGTGCTTCTACTGCCAGATGTCAGCTCATCAGAGAGGCATACACAAGGGCCCCGAAAGACCAGACGTTTCCACAGCAGCAGCACTCAGAATGGCTGCGCTATGGGGGCAGCCTGAAAGCCCACTGCTAGAATAAAAAAATACGCTGCCTTGTACTCAACCAATGAGACATGTCCATAATGGTGGCTTTTTGCAGGTGTATTTTATCATATGTGTTTGAGTGTTTTGTCTTCATGTATCTATATATACCACATGTGTAACTGGTGACCATGGAAGCTAGAAGAGCCTTTGGAACTGGAATTATGGAAGGTTGGTTGTAAGCCACATGTGGGTGCTAGGAACTAAAACCAGATCCTCTGCAAGAACAGTTGGTCTTAACCACTGAGTCATCAATCTCTATGACACCAGTGGTTAATTTTTTAAAAGTGTGTGTGTGTTCATGTGATATATACTTATGTGTGAATGTGGCTATACTTGTGCAATCAATGGCACAGGTCTAAGGACAACTTTGAATATCGGCCCTTGGTGTTTTGCTACAGTATCTCTTTGTTGGTTTTGGATGTATACACTAGGCTGTCTGGCCCTTGAGCCTCCTGAGGTTCTGTCTCTACATCCTGCGTCTTTCTGTAGAGTACTGGGATCTGGATACTTCTTATTTCTATGTGGGTTCTGGGGATACTAACTCAGGTCTTCACATTTGCATGGCAAGGAATTTTACCTACTGAGCCATCTCTCCAGTCCTCTGCAGATTAGTGAAGCCCACCTCTGGGTACATCTGTGATGGCATTTTTAGAAACAGTCTGATAGCCAGGTGGTGGTGGCGCATGCCTTTAATCCCAGCACTCGGGGAAGCAGAAGCAGACAGATCTCTGTGAGTTCAAGGCCAGCCTGTCTACAAGAGCTAGTTCCAGGATAGGCTCCAAAGCTACAGAGAAACCCTGTCTCAAAAAATCCAAAAAGAAAAAAAAAGGCAGAGAAACAGTCTGATCATGAGGGCTCCAACCTAAATAGTGGTTCAATCCCTTGATGGTGTCATAATGTGACACATTACTGGGTGGTGAGAAAGGGGAGATGGTGAGCCTATTTGGAGGAAATAGTCATTGGGGCTAGGTCACTGGGGGTGTCTCCTTGGGACAGCATCTTGCCCTGGCCTCTTCCTGTGTTCTTTCTCCTTCTTGTCCACAATGAAAAAGCTCCTGAGTCCTACCCCCTGCCCCTGCCATGATGTTCTGCCCAAGTCATGAGACTGAGCAACCAAAATAAACCCTTCAGCGTTTGTCACCTCATTAGGTTTCAGTGCTACCAAAGCAACTAATGAACCTGTGACTAGGACAAATGGGCAAGAGCACCCACCACCCACACAGACCTCATGTACAGGATGCTGGGTGGCAGAAGGTGTCAGACACTAAGGAGAACATGCTGCCTGATCCTACTTAGAGCAAGCTCAGAAACCAGCAAACCTAGCTAGAAGTCAGGCCTCATGGGGAGGAGGGGCCAACTGAGGGGAAGGGGCGCAGGCTGTTTATGTGGTGCTGGTTCATTACGCTGCCCCCTTAGGATTTGAATCCTGCCTGCTGGATGTCATGTTTCAGTAAAACAGTTGACAGCTAATTATATTTTAAAATCTGTGTTTATGAATTTTAAAAATGCCTCGAAGGGTGTTCAAAATATTTGATAGAGGTTATCTATCATTAGGTGATAAGATTATGGGGTGACCGTGTGTGTTAGTGTGCATTCAAGTGTGTGTGTGTGTGTTTTGACAGAGTCTCAATATGAAGCCTTGTCCAGCCTAAGCTCTCTGTGTAGTCAGGCTGGCCTCAAACTCATGGAGATCCACCTATGTCTGCCTCCTGAGTGCTGGGATTAAAGGTGTGTGCTGCCATGCCCAACAATGTGTATAATTTTTAACAAGGTTTATTTTTAGTTTATGTGTATGGGTGTTTTGCCTACATGCATGCTAGTGGACCTGGAGGTCAGAAGAGGGCTTCAAATCCCCCTGGAACAGATGTGAGCTGACACATGGGCACTGGGAACTGAACCCACATCCTCTGGAAGAGCAACAAGTCCTTCTAGCCATTGAGCCATCTCTTTAGCCCCCATTGTACATAATTTGTTAAGAATGTCTTAAGAAGTTCTGTATGTGTGTGTGAGAGAGAGAGAGAGAAGAGAGAGAATTTATTAGTATTCTGCAGCCAAGGCTTTGACAATTAAAGCAACATGAGCTCCAGTTTGGTTTGGTGGGTTTTGGTTTTTTCTTTTTCCTTCCAATAACTGATACGGACAAAGTCAGAAACTCAGCTAATCAAGCATGTCGAGAATAAAGGGGACGATTTGTTAATTGAATGTCATGTTATGTCCTCAGTTATGCTTAATAGAAGATAGGCAATTTAGAATTCCCAATTATCCAATTAAAATGCTAATTATCTCATACCTTGATAAGGCCTTTCCAAGTGAGGGGAGCTGCTGCACGGTGGCTGCTCACCTTCTGTCTTCCGCCGTGACCACTGCAGCCCCTGCTGCCGCCCTCACCTCTGGTTAGTGGGGCCTGTCCCTGGGGTTCCTGCATCCCAGCATCCTTTTTCCGAGTACCAGCTGCTACTTCCCACCAGCCACCTGGGGCCTCTTCACCCCTGACTGGGTGGACCCATATGTCCTTGTAGACCTGTGCACAGCTGTAGAGGATTATTGTAGCGCCCTCTGCCACTAGGATTTATGGAGCACCAGGCCCTTCCCTGCATGATCTCATCCAGTTTTCTAGAAAGGTCTGTGAAAGGTGTCCTTCCAACCCTCACAGGCTGACAGGCCCCAGGCTTTGGAGGCCTTCAGATCTGAAAACCTGCACAGATGCCAATCCCAAACCCACTGACCCAATCCTTCCATGACAGACCTCAGATTGCAAGTGTCAGGTTAATCTTCACTAACATCCTGACTGGGTTTAGAGTCACCTAGGAGGCACACCTAGAGGTGTCTGTGAGGACTTCTTCAGAGACAGTTATCCAAGGGAAGAAGACATATCCTGAATGTAGGCAGCACTGCCCCACGAGCTGGAGACCTGGATAGAAAGATTTTAAAAGCCAGCTAAATGCTGAGACTGGCCCATATGTGAGCAAGCTGTTTCACACCCCTGCTCTGCGCCTCCCCCAAAAGGATGAACTAACTGCACCTTCACATCTGAGGTAAAATAAGCCCGCCCTCCCTCCTTCCTTCATTCCTTCCTTTCTCCTCCCTCTCTCCTTTCCTCCTCCCTCTCTCCCTTCCTTCAGCTACTGCTTTTCAGGTATTTGGTCACAGTAATAAGAAGGGTAGCTAATGTAGAAAAGTTAGGACAAGTGGCTCAGGATGGTCTATGCAGGCCCAGGATGCCCTGAGGTAAGACTGGCAGAACCTTTGTGAAGTTATCTTGACTAGTACAAGGGTAACATTGGTGGGAGGAAGGGATTGTGGACACTTGGGGAGCATCTGGAAGCAGAAGAGGCTGCTAAACGCAGATATGTCATCACAGTGATTGCAGATGGCCTTGTGGCTAATGATGCCATATTGGTGCAAGTTGTGTTGGGACACTGTCAGCCCCTCTGCTATGACTGTTTTCACTAATAATGCATTGCTGGTTTTAGTATAAGACTTCACACCAGGCCCTTCTTGGCAACATACTATGTGAATTCCACTTGATCATTTAAAACACACAGAGAAGCCGGGCAGTGGTGTCCTGTTCGTCCCTAGCCTTCTCTGGGTCTAGGGTGGAAGAGGCCCAGGACAGTACCTCACCTTACTTGTCCCAGTGTCTGTCCTGCCCCACAGAAGATACATGCTGAAAGAGGAGGTAGAGCCTCTTTCCCAGGAGCCTTCTGATGGCCCATGGTCGCCTCAGAAGAAAGGAGTATAGGGTTGTTTCCTCTCTCTGCTCCACATGTCCCTTCTGCTGATAAACTGTGACCAAATATCTGATCTAAACAACCTCAGAAGGAATGGTGTGTTTGGGCTGACAGGGAGTTCAGTCCACGATGGTGGCAGCATGTGGTTGAGGCTGTTCTTCAGTTCTGAGCAGAAAGAATGCCAGCACTCAGTCACCGTTTCCTTTGCCCTTCTTTATGTTGGTTGGCCCTGGAATAGGCCCAGCCACGTTTAGGAAGGGCCTTTTTTTCTCACAGCAAATCTTTCTGACACACATCAACCCATTACCCAAATGCAGTTAAACTGACAGTCAGGATTGACCACTGCACACATGTGACTCCTGGTCTCTGAAGACTGGAAACAGGAAATACTCATGTCTCTCGTGATGCATCTTAAGGCTCTTCTATGTTGGACTGTGTCTCTCTTACTCTGAAAAGGGACTTCCAGTCACACATGGAATGAACTTAGGTATGGTATTTAATACATAAAGTCTTCTTACTTAGCAAACATCATAGCCCATATAGTACAAATGTGAATTAAAAGTAACTCAGACATAAAAAAGTTACTTAAAAAGAAAAAGTCATGCTGGGCAGTGGTGGCGCACGCCTTTAATCCCAGCACTAGGGAGGCAGAGGCAGGAGGATCTTTGTGAGTTCGAGACCAGCCTGGTCTACAAGAGCTAGTTCCAGGACAGGTTCCAAAGCTACAGAGAAAAACCAAAAAAAGAAAAAGAAAAAGTCAGGCTGGTGAGCTGGCTCAGTGGGCAGTGTTTGCCACTCAAACCTGAAGGCCTAAGTTTGATTCCTGAAATCCATTTAAAGGAGCAAAGAGAGAACCAGCTCCACAAAGTTGCCCAGACTCCACACACATGTGCCAGAGCACTCCTCCGTCATATACTCAATAATAAAAAGTAAAATCTCAAAGCTAAAGGTGCCGCCGTACCTGATGACCTAAGTGCCATTCCTGGAACCCACATAAGTGCACTGGCTCCTGCAAGTTGTCCTTTGACCTACACACACATGAGAAGTAAATAAATGTGTTTAAGATGTTAAGTAACTCGGTGCTGAGACATTTATATGCAACACCATTGTTTCACACACACACACACACACACACACACAATACCTTAAGATACCCTACACCTCTCTCTCCTCCCTGTTTTTACATGGCCAGAGCACTGAGACTCCTGGATCAGCCCTGCCTGAGGTCATCATGAAGGGCCAGGAAGCCATTATGTGAGCATGAATCCTGGAGCTGTGTGAAGGCAAACATTTGCCTCCTCTGTGTGTGATGGCCTGTGCAGGGACCGGTGTGGCAGGACTGATGCAGGAATGGTGTGGATCTCTGTAGGTTTTGTTTGGTTTTCAAGAAATAGCTGAGGGCCAGGCATGGTTGTACACATTTCACTCAGGAGGCAGAGGTATATGGATTTCTGTGAGTTCAAGGCCAGCATGTTCCAGGCCAGTCAGGGCTGTATAGTGAGGGGGGACATGTGTGTGCGTGTGCGTGTGCGTGTGTGTGTGTGTGTGTGTGTGTACATGCATGCACATGCGCCAAGGTCTATTTTCTCAAAGGCGCCCACAAACTCTTTCTGTTTCCTCTAACTTGTGGATGCCTCTTAAGACCTCTGAACAGTGACCACAGAAGGAATGTTCTGTTCATGGTACTCATTGTATGTCAGTCACCAAGCCACATATTCTAAAGATTAAGTAAAAAAATCTCAGAGGAAGTAGGGTACCACTATCCTGTTTTTCACAAATGAGGAAATGAGGCCCATCAGGCACACATAGCTGATGAGTGGTAGGGCAAGGGTCAATGTTGAGCAGAGCCCCCAGAGTACTACCCAGCTCCCTAGCCAATGTCTTCCTAGTCCTTCTACTCGACCTTGTGACCTGCACACCCCTGCTATCTTCCCTTCCCTGTGCCTACTCATGCCATTCTTGAAGTCCTGAGGTCTGTGGGGCCCAGCTTGAGGAATGATGTGGTCAGAGACACCTCTGTTAGCAGCCTCTGCTGACCTCAAAAGACTGAAGCCACAGAGCTTGCACTGCCGAAGGCTTAGCTGACTTTTGTTAGCAGGGCAGGCCTTCTGCTGTTATCTCAAGCAATTAGTGCATCTTATTGGACTGTTTACCATTATGTATTAGATGATAAACCTTCATGGGCTAGAGCGCATGCCCAGGAGCCCTCCCAAGGACACAGAGGCAAGCCCAGCAATGCTGTCCCTGGGGATGTGGTTTCTACAGACATGGGCCTGAGTATTTGCTGTGTTTGCCCCATTAGTCATCTCCAGGCACTGACAAATGGTCCTGCCCCACTCTGTCACTGCAGTAACTCCATCCACCTTGTTATTCACTGTGCAGATTCTCCTAGGTTACCTGAGGTTCTCATTTATGCCTGGATACAATGCAGCTTATCCGAGCCTGGCCTGGGAATAATTTATGGCAAGGGTGTTGGAGGAATGGCCAAGAGCCTCAGCATCCCAAGCAGTAGGGATGTGTGGAAGGCTGAGTGGCCAGGACATTGGCAGCTCCTTTGCCTTCAGAAAGTCCCTGGGTGAGAATCCCTAGTGCCTAATCACCTACCTGACTTAGTTACTGCTCTTTTGCTATGAGGAAGCACCATGACCATGGCAACTCATATAAGAGAAAACATTTGAGGGCTTGCTTACAGTTTCAGAGGTTTAGTCCGTTATCTTGGTGGAAAGCATGGTGGCATGCAGGCAAGTGCTAGAGCGGTAGCCGAGAGCTTCATCCTGATCTGTAGAAAGAGAGAAACTGGGCCTGGCTTAGGTTTTTAAAACCTCAGAGCCCATCCCCAGTGACACACTTCCTTCAACAACTCCACACTTTCTAATCCTTCTCAAATAGTGCTACTCCCCAATGACTAAGCATTCAGATATGAGCCTGTGGGGGCCATTCCCATTCAAGCCACTACAGTGCCTAGTCTCGATGCTTCCAGGTGAGCCAAGGGAGCAGGATTAGCAGTGGAGCCTAGCACCATGCCTGTGCCATGTGCAAATCACAGATCTACAAAAAGAACAGGTTTTCCCAGAACTGTCTTGCTGTCTGTTATCCTCTTTGGGGAGACTGGTCATTGCCGGTTCTTCATACAGTCTACCCATTCTCTTTCCATGCTCTGTTTAAGTATTAATTATGTTCTGTGTGTGTAAAGTCTTGGGCATTGTTTCTAGAAATTCTTGGGTTGGTGAGGGTTTGTTGTGTCTGAAAATTTTGTATGGAGGGGGCATGATGGGTGTGTGAGTTTATAGTGGGGGGGGCATGATAGGTATGTTCGTCCATAGTGGTAGGGTGCATCATGAGTGTGTGAAAATATAATAGTGGTGTGGTATGTCATGGGTGTGTAAGTCTATAGTGGTGAGGTGTGATGGGTGTGTGAGTCCATGATGGGGGGCTCACAGTGGTGAGGTGTGATGGGTGTGTGAGTCCATGATGGGGGGCTCATTGTGGTGAGGTGTGATGGGTGTGTGAGCCTGTAGAAGTGGGGGCAGAGCATGAAGGGCATGTGAGTTCATAGTGTTGGGGGGGATGATATGTATGTGATGTGTGTGAGCATCACAGAGGCATATATGGCCTGTGCTGAGTGTTCATGTGGTATCTAGAACATGATGTGTGTGAAATGTGTGGTGAGTGTATATGAGGCCTGTGTGTGTTATGTATGATGTGCATATGTGAGAACTGAACTGTGAATTGTATATGGTCATGTGATATGTGTGACACTGTGTATGACTTGGTGTAAAAGCCTGTGCTGTGGGTGTGTACGTGATATGTGAGTATGATATATACGATATGCTGTGGGCCTGGGGTGTCATATATGTGACATGTGTATATGTAAGGCCTGTGCTGTGGTGGTATCTATAGTCCTTGGCTGGCCCCCTTGAGGCTGTGGCAGTCCAGTTTGGATTCAGTGTACCCTCCTGCTAGCAACTCCAGTATCATAGTATGATTGTTTTGTTCATTCCTTCTTGGGGGTTTCTAAACCCTGAAGATCATTCCCATTTGAACAGAGAAACCCAGGGCACATGAACCTGTGTGTATGAACCCTGAGATATGTGTGCCCTTGCATAGCCCAGCAGGCTTTCTGGCTGCTTGCTTTGTTACGGAGTTGCCCCAAGTCCTGCGTGTGTGTGTGTGTGTGTGTGTGTGTGTGTGTGTGTGTGTGTGTGTGTGTGTGTCACCATGCAGGACCCTAGCTCTGTGTGTATACAACCTCTCAGTTCTAAGCCTCTGCCTCTCATTTTCCCATGTGGCACCTGAGCTATGGATTCTAGGTCCCCAGGCTGACTTTTCTGGCCTCTGCTTTCTCTCTTGCATTCTGCTCTGCATGTTGTGTTCCATGCTGCACCTCTGTGTGTGAGAGGCAGGAGGGTTTCTGACTGCAACTCTCCATCAATTCACATACTGTAAGAGGGGCAGCTGGTAGCCTGTGGAAACTGTGACCATGGGCTTGGGTCACTCGGCAGTTGGCCTTGCCATTACTGGCTTACTCCATTTTCCACAATGCTGCAGAAGGCTCCTTTAGAAGTATCCTGGCTACTGATGTGGGGTCAGGCTGCTCTGCTAGCCTGGCCCATGCTTGCTCATTCCAGCTCTGCCTGCTGAGCTCAGACCAACCTGTACAGAGCCTCGCATTGCCTCTGTGTGACAACTGTGGCTCAGTTGAAAGCATTTGATCCTCTGTTCTTTCCCTTTTAAAGATCAGAAACATGGCATTACCTCTTCATGCCCCTGCATCACCCTCGCTTTCCTTAGAACTTGGGTACCCTTACACGTCCATAGCCCAGGCTAGAAGTCTGCAGAAAACTGGCCCATTTAATTCATTTAGTATGACCTCAAAGCATCCATGTGTTCTTGGATGCTTCTATCCTCTATCAGGAAAAAAAAAATCAAAACACCAAGGGCTTGAGAATGGTTTGGTGGTGAAGTGCTGGCCTAACTTGTATAAGGCTGGGTCTTGATTAGCTGCCTGTCCTATGGCTGTGACAGAACAGGGAAGGAGACTTGGCTTTGGCTCATGGTTCAGAAACTCTCAGCCCATTGTGGCAGAAAAGGCTTGGCTACAGGAACTGTTCTGGCTATGGCCCAGGGAGACTCGGGCGGTGTCCATCTCATCTCCAAGGATCAGCATGTGGACTCAGAGTGGCACAGGCTACCTGAGGGCCCACTCCCAGTTATCCTGTCAACCAGCAGGTTCCATGTTCCAAAGGTCCCACAGCCTCCCCAAATTTCAGCAGCAGCTAGCCAGCAGCTGTCCGGACAACCATTTAAAGCAGAACCTGCCATTGTCCAGTGTGAAGAACACCAGACTCATTTGGGGTGGATTTTCTGCATGGGTGGGTGACTCTAGTCCTAGAGTTCCTGCTTATGGGGGAATGTGGAATCATGAATGTGGCTGGAAGGTAGCTGTGTCAGACTGAGGCTTAAATATGAACACTGAGTTTCCCTTGCCTGTTAGCCACTTCTACAGACCATGCTCTGTACTGGACACTGCCTTTTTCTTCCACAGAAGTCAAGGATACAAGGAAGGTTTGTCTCTGCTGAGATCAGGCCGCAGGCAAAGGTGCCCAACCCATCCCAGGCTCCATCCTGGTAGAATATGTTTGCCACCTGTATATGCCAGTGGCATGGCTGTCCCTCTGCCTAATCCTCTTTGAAGCCAGACAATCACAGTAGCACCTGTGGTCATGTGCAGGTCACCTGTCTGCACCTCCATGAATATGACCATATAGTCCCCTGATGTTTTGTGAAAGGACCATCTCTCCAAAAGCTGAGGGAGCCCTGAGGTTCCATGGGGTGGCTTAGAGGCTTCCTGTGTAGAGAAGGAGCTGTTTCAGAGGCTGCCTGTCCATCAGGGGATTTGTAGAGGGAGGCTGCCTGCTGGGGTGGTGGGAGAACCCCAGGGATGTGCCTACCTTAGGCCAGACTCGGCTCTCTGGTTTAGGTCTGACTGCTCTCATGGCCCATGTCTCCCATTGTGAATATGAGACCAGCTAAGGAAGGAGTGGGTGTCCCGCCACCCCCCCCACACACACAGCCCCTGAATCCTTTGCATTGAGGAAACATCTTACTTGTAAGGCACCCAATTATCCTGGAAGGTTTGCAGGCAAGTCTGGAAGCCTATCGAATCCAGGAAAACCGTTTCTGCATAACAACTACTTAATACCCAATCATAACAATTATACATAATTTGTGTTTACAGTGCCTAGAAGATTAAACTCCTCCATGCAGACACTTTCCAAAATAGGCCTAGAACGTGCAGGGCAGACAGGGCTGCCACTCAGCATGCCCACGGACTGCCTTTGGTACTCTGCAGATGGCATAGGCGGGATACAACCTAGGCTTTCTCAGAGCAGGGTTGAGCCAGGGCCGAGCTGGGAACATATGCTGGAGCCTCTGGGCTGGAGTGAAGGCAGTTCACCATCACCACCCCTTACCAGCTACAGTCTGCAGAGGCTGGGCATGTTGTGTTTCAAGGCTGAGGTCCAAGGTATTCAGGAGGGGTGGGGCCTGATGCATTCTAAAGCTGTGGCCAGTGCAGCCTCCCTGGGGTCCAGCTTTTTCTCTTAAAAAAAATTTTTTTTTTGGTCAGGCCATTTAATCCCAACACTCAGGAGGTAGTAGTAGATCTCTATGAGTACAGTTCAAGGCCAGCCTGGTGTAGAGTTCTAGAACAACCAGAGCTTCAGCGTGAGGCATTACCAAAAAGGGTGTATGTGATTCTTTTTAAAGGTTTGTTTATTTTATTTTACACATATGAGTTTTTTACCTGCCTGCATGTATGTATTGCACCACATGCATGTCTGTTGCCCGTGGAGGTCAGAAGGTGTCAGATCTCCTGAAGCAGAGGCTGCAGGCAGCTATGAGCCTTCCGGTGCGGATGCTGGGAACAAAACTGCAAAAGAGTGCTTGCTTTTGAATGCTGAGCCCTCTCTCCAGCCCTCGCTGTCTTCCCTTCGCTACTCTTGTTTGCTTGCTTATTTAGGTTTGGATTTTTGAAGACAGGATTTTGATATGTATCCAAGCTTATCTTGAACTCATAGCAGTCTTCTGCCTCAGTGTCCCAAGGGCTGGGATTATGGGTGTGTACCTTCTGATATGACCTGTATGGTCCATTAGTATCTGAAGAGCCTCCTCCAAGTCTGCCCAGGAGTCCCAGTGTGAGGAGAGAGCTCGCTGACCCTCTTTCAACATGGATACTCTCATTGCTGAACCTTCTAGAAGGCTGGACCACCTCCTACCCTCCTTGTCACTCTCTCAGATTGCACAATATTATAATGATGCCCCACTCTCCCAAAGACACCCCTTGTCACTGGGGTCAGGGCCCATCTGTCCCTTCAGTCCTTGCTATTGGGCCTCCTGCTTAAGATGCAAGCATGTCCCTAAACCCAGGTGGCTTATTGCTTTCTCAAGCAGGGAGGTGTGGAACCTGCCCTCAACACCTGGCCCTCCTCACCTTCCTGGAGATTGCCCTACTTGCCCACTTATACCAACCCTGCCACCCCATCTGCATAGCACTCTCTTGGCAGCCCAAGATAACACTGGGTCATGTTGCTCCTCAGCCATGTACCAATCACAGATTCACAGGGAGACCCTCCAGCCCTGTAGAACTGTGTCCCTCGTCCCAGCTTGTCTCCCAAGAGTCAGGCTCCAGTGCTTGTCTTGCCCTCCTGTTGTGCCCACCTTCTTTTCTGGTGACACTCTGACCTCCACAGTTGTGTGGCCCAGGGCTGGCCCTGTGCTCACGCTTACTGGCGAACTCCAGCCTGCTCAGGGGTGTGGTAGAAGCAGGTACATTTGAAGATGAGGACCATTCAGACCCCAGTAACATCCCGCCATGTGTCTCTCCCCACAGCCTGTTCCAGCACTACTGTTACTCTCAGGGCGGCATGCGCCACACCTCTTACACCTGTATCTGCTGCAGGTAAGTCTTGGGCCCAGGCCTCATGGGAGGGCAGGCAACAGGGACACTCCATCCTCCCAACCTCTGCTTAGCTCAGGGGCACTTGCTGACTCCTGTGCCCACCCCAGAGTCCAGAAGTTTCCTTGCCCTCTACTGATGGCATCCCATGCTCTGTCACATATGTGCACAGGGAGCATAGATGAACAGGCCAGCCTCTAGGTAGCATGTAGCAAACAGGTGGGTAAAACATGGTTGGAGCTGTGTCAATACAGGGGTTGAGTCCTTTTCTAAGAGTGTGTGCATGGTTGGGGGCAGATGTTGGGCTCTGTGTGGGTGTCTATGTGGCACACTGAGGTTGTACCATCTGCACATGACGGGATATGCTCCCATGTACACACATGGTAGAACTAACCATGACTGTAGGGCAGCCATTGACTCTGACTGCACCGATGTGGTCTCCTGGGGGCACGCACAGCTGTGTAAGTGGCTGGTTGCATGTGCCATTCTGAGTGTGACTGCATGGACACATCATAACTGGATGTCTGGAGCTGACCCTAGCTGGCCTCTCAAACTCCATCCCTCCTGCCTGGTCCCTGCTCAGCCTGGACAGAGGTGGGCGGCTCTTACTGATGTGAGTGAGCATCCTCACACATGAATAATACATCCAAACATCTCTGTCCTTGGAAATGTTCTTCTCTGGTGGATAGGGAGAAAAATCATTATTTCTACTTTATGATTCCTGAAACTCCTGAATGGGGCCATAAATATTACACCCAGGTGGGGTTTTCCCCTTAGGACAGACCTATAAGTTCTTCCTAATGGCATTACTCATTAGGGTAGCTCCATGGACCAGGGAACAAGGAGCCACTAGCTTCTGGTCTCCCTGGTCCTGGATAGGACCCCTAAGAGCTCCTGAGACAGCCAGGACCCTTCCATAAAACCTCCCTGCCATTAGCCCTTCTCCAGGCCCGTAAGCCTCTGCTCTTTGTGTATGCATCCTATATCCCCAGCCCAGAAAGCAGCTGTCAGACCCAAGAAGTTGCTCTCAGCTCTGGCACATGGAGACACCATGTTCCTCTGCTCCCGGCTGTGGGCCTGGTCTAGCCTCCAGGTCCTGCTGGGTGACAGTGGGCTCTTAACTACCCTCCGTGGCTCTTTGCAGTGGTGAGAACGCAGCTGTGCTGCACTATGGCCATGCCGGGGCCCCCAATGACCGGACGATCAAGGATGGAGATATGTGGTAAGTGAGGCTGTGCTGCCGTCACCCACTGTGAACACATCCATCTGGGACAAAGGTAGATACCCATATCTGGGTCAGCCAAAGGCCTCTGGGTTCCTGTCCCAAGAGGGTTGGCTCAGCAAAGCCCTGGGCCTGCTTTCAGCCCAGGCTTCTCTGCTGTAGATGGTAGCCTGCATGCTCCCTTCCCCAGGCCTGAGTCCTGCACCCTACAAGTAAACACCATGAAGCATAGGGCCATCAAGATTCCCTGTGGTATCCTGTGGAGCTAGGAAGGGCCTGGGGGGCAGGGGCACTTTTTGACTATCCCTAGCCTCTCCAAGGCTACCCTTTCCAACCTTTGAGCTCCTGGTGTTTGGAGCTCCCATTCTGAAACCTGTTATCACTGGCCACCAGGCTCCTTGCTGTCTGCAGCCATTGCTTCAGCTCTGCCATGGTAGTGCAAGTGCAGGCAGAGCATGCTGGACTGCCACCCTTGGGCTTGGAGGGATCTGCACTCACTGATACAGCTGTTCCTCAGTCACTCCATGATCCCAGCCAGATGTTGGCCAGGGTAGGCTCAAGCTACGCTGGGCTCCTAAGAGCCCCTCTGCCTTGGCCTTCATATGTGCTGTGACCATCAATTGACCAAAGGGTTACTATCTTGCCTGGTCCCTAGATGTATGTTTTGTGTGAGGGTCTAGCTAAAGCTAGCCAATTTAAAGCAATCTTCCTGCCTCTGGCTCCCTGATGCTGGGATTACAGGCATAAACCACCAGGCCTGGTTGGTTCTTAGATGTCATTCAGTCTGTTGTTCAAAGCTGGGCTCCTAGGCAGCTCTGCAGTGTAGCTGGCTGGACCATGGGCTTCCTTCTCAGCCACCTGTGGCACTCATTCCCTGTGGTGCTGCTCTCTGTGTAGCTTTGGCCCTGCTGCAGGGAGTGGGAGCCTGCTCCACAGAGTTCCCAGCCCATGTCTACTGAGGACAGACAGATAACTAGCATGCATGGACAGACAGATAACCAGCCACTGAGAAAGACACCATGCTCTGAATAGGCACTACCACGCAGGAGACAACCACTCAGTCCCAGGGTTCACACTGGCACATGACTGCCAGTCTGCCTACCAGGGTTAGCCACTAGGTAAGACATTCTGGTTCAAGCTGTTTAGCTCTCTATAAGGAAAGCTTCTTCTCTCTGTGCCTCAGTTTACCCATCTGTGAGTGGACATAACATACACATCTTGGGACTCCCCATGATAATGGCAGAAAGGGCAATAAGAAACAAAGAGGCTGCAAATGGCCTCTTCCTGGGGAGCCAGCAAGAGATGAGGCAGGAAAAGCCCTCAAGACCAGCCTTTAGAACTGCTGGTCATTGCTACTCCATCCCCTCCATGACTACAACAGGACCTCAGTCAGTGTCAGTCTGCCTGAAGGCTGCTCAGAGCCCTTGGAATCACGGGCCTGTGTCTAGGCCTTAGAGCCCTGTGCTCTCACAGGCAGTGGGCGCAATTGGGCCCTGGCTGGAGCTGGAGTGACTGAGGTTCAGCAGGGTGCTGAGCTCACAAGTGGTATCATGGGGACTGGGGAGAAGGGTGGCTGCCTCAGACTTAGCTCAGTTGGAGATTCATAGAACGAGCCCAAACCTCCCCTTTAGGCCTTGGTGGAGCCAGTGGCAGCAGAAGAGGCCACCTGGTCCCTTCAGGCATTATGATGGCCCCAAGCTTCCCCTTCCCTGACCCACACCTCCTGACACTTCTGAATATGTAGGGCCTTGAGCATGTTTGGCAAACAGTCTAGCATTGACCCATGCCCAGCCCAGCCCTCTTTTCATTTGGTTGTTTGTTTGTTTGGTTAGTTGGTTTGGCTTTTCAAAACAGGGTTTCTCTGCATCTTTGGATCCTGTCCTGGAACTAGCTCACATAGACCAGGCTGGCCTCGAACTCACAGAGATCCACCTGCCTCTGCCTCCCAAGTGCTGGGATTAAAGGCCTGCGCCACCACCGCCTGGCTCAATTGTTGTTTTGAGACAGAATTTTACTAAGTTTTCCAGGCAGGACTTAAAGTTTCAATCCTCCTGCCTCGGCCTCCAAAGAGCTTGACACTTTGGCCTGTACCACAAGCCCCCAGCGCCTAAGAGCCTTTCTGATGATCTTTAGCTCTGGTCTATTCTGGTTAGGACTGGGGGAAAGGACACTCAAACCCAACCCCAGGGCAGAGACTGAGGCCAGCCACATCAGCAGTTCCCTACCATTCTGGGGGAGCTCTGGCAGACTGGAGCCCCCTTGGCCATGAGTTTGGCTCTTCTTAAGTTCCGTACACCCCAGAGGAAGCAGCTACTTTTACTCTCTCTGTCCAAAAGGGGGATCTTGCCCCTACCTGCATTCCTGGGGATCCTGGAGATGGGTATGGGGCCAGTCAGGATACTTGTGTCCCATAGGCCTCTGTATGATCCAACTGCTGTGACCTCAGTCCTCATGGGCAGCATGTGGCACCTGTGCCTCTGGATACAGCTGCAAACAGGAGTGAGCTGAGAAACCCCGTGGATGTTCATGCCAAACTCAAATTGGTGATTTTGTTTTTCTAGTGCTAACTTTGAAATGTAGCCAGTGGAATCATTATGAGTTTATTATAGTCAATTTATTATGCAGCATTTAGAACATGTTTTGTTGATTACTGCTACTGCCAGATTGCTGGCGGCATTTATAATCCATTGTTTTATTGAAATTGATCTGCCAAGCACCTAGTGCGTTTGGTAAATAATAAATCACACTGTTATCCCAACATAAAGCCACAGCCCTTCATCATAAGGTATGGAACCAAGAATATGTGTCTAGAATGGAGTCTGTCCCAAAGCTGAGTGCCATCTGAGACAGGGCATGTGTTGAGCACAGGGGTGCACTCTGGGCTCTACCAAGCTTTTGACATGAAAGATAATTTAACACTAATGGGCTGTTTGGGGAGTCAGAGCTTGTCCAGAGCAGTGAGGAGAGATGCTGAGTGACAGTCAGACCTTGAAGAAGTCTCTTTCAGTAGTCCCAGCAGTGAGTACACCCACACTTCTCAGCACATACCCACATAAGTGAACCAGGAGCCATGTTGTATGATCCTAAGCACAGAGGATCCCTGCTCCCACTGCAGTTTTTCAATCCACCTATGAGGTCTTAGAGCACTGACTCCAAGGAGTCGGGAGCTGGTGAATGCCGAAACCAAACTGCAAAGCCAGACAGGCTGGACATCTCCCTGCTTTCTGTGTCTCTGAAGAGCGTTTTCCAGCCCAGGGTCAGGGCAGAGCACAAATCAGGCCTCCTTTATTCAGGCAACTACTTTTTAAAAACAGCTGAACTAGGATCTCACACTGTAACCCAGGCTGGCCCTGATGTATAACAGTGCCTTGGCCTCCCAAGTGCTCGGATGGCAAGCATGCACCACTGTTGCCTGCTCGCGTTAACCTTAGGTGGGGCTGAAAGCCAGCTAAGGCCACTTCTAGCCACTATGGGCCATAGTCCTGACCTGTGAGGTCTAGATGTTGCCCAGGCTGGTCTGTGCTGCAAATCAAGCTTGTCAGCCAACTCCTGCAGGCCATCCCACATCCTAGCCAGTGTTCCCAGGCCCCACACCCAGCTGCTCTGTGTGGATCCCAGGGAAGGAGTGGGGACATGTGTGGCTTCAGATATCTGGGCCTCTCTCAGTGCAGAGCCAGGAGGCCTGTGCAGAGCCTGTGGCTGTTGAGCCTCTTGGAGTTTTCCCATTGGCTCCCAGAGCACCTTCCGGCTGTGTCCCTGGAGTCCCCTGAACCCACTGGTCAGGTCACTGTCCTGCAGGAAACATCAGCTGCATCTTGTTTCCTTCTTTAAGGCAAGCAGGCAGGGCTTTGACGACAGGGCTTGCCAAGTGTGGCGGTCTTGTTAGTCGATGCTTCCAGCATGTTCACATAAAGGGTGGTGTTGAATAAGGTCACCGGAGGCCCTTCCTGAGTGGGCGGCCACAGAAGATGCTTCCCACTGCATCTAGCTCCAAGCAGGTGGCTGTGAGCACATCTAGAGAAACAGGGAAGTCACTGGCTCTGGGTAAGGAATGGTCCTTAAATACCCGTCTGAGCCAGCTCACAGACAGATAAGGGCTGCACCTGAGTCAACAGGAAAACCACCATCCATGCCTAAGTCCACCAGGAAGAGGGTGTCCCAGGTTGGGTCATTCTTGTACAAGACTCTCCAGTCGAGCTGTTCACCCCACACGGCAGAGGATGTGTCCCCAGTGGGGGTTCTGATTCAGGAAGTAGATGGGGCATGCCTCCTCAGCTTCCTGCCAACCTATAATAAGAGGTGAAGCTAGGCGCCGTGACTTCTCTCCAAACCTATCAGAGTACAGGTGCACATGTATCCAGGTCTGGGTCTCCCAAGTACAGGTGGTGGCTCACAGATGGTGTGCAAGGCTTTCCAGCACTGGCCAGAAGAGGGCAGTGTAGCCTCAGGACTTGCCAGGCCTCTCTCTGGGTTGTGGTTTGCTGTGCTGCCCTGGAGTGTGGGAGGTGGGCCTGCAGCCCAGCTAGGAACAGGCCCGTCCCTAACCTTGCACTATAGCAGCTCCAGTGCACCCTCCCACTCCACCCCTGCTGTGGCCTCATCTGTCTCCTTGCTCTGATAATGGCCATGTATGGAGGTCACCAAAACCCAGAGAAATGAGACTGGTTTCATCCCAGAACAGTTAGTACTTAAAGGTACCCAGAATTGTGCTGATGGCTCTCTATCTGGGTCACAGCTGGAGCCTGGGTGGCATCCAGGCAACTTACATAGCTGTTGCCATCTCAGGTTTATCAATCCTTACCCCTGGGCTACAGATACCAAGGACCTTAGCAGACCCCACAGCACTTGAGCCCTGCACTGGAATAAGATGGTTGTGCCTATTCCAGTTGTGTGTCTGGCTGCCAGGTGTGGCCCCTAGGCAGGGTGAGTCTGTGCCCGAGGCTCTTCCCCTGCTGCAGAAGTCATGGAGTAAGGGCTGAGGGTGGCTCCACCTCCATGTTATCTGTGCCTAGGATTCCAGTCGACTTTAGAGACTGTCCTCCACAGCTAGCTCTCTGCTGTAGGCTCATTTCACATCCCTTCCCCAGCCTTGCTAGTTCTAAAGGGACACTTGGTGGCCACTAGGGGGCCTCATCCAGAGCATTTCATATTGGAAGCTATACCAGCCTTTGGGGCAAGTGATTTCTCCTGCAAACATAGCCCCCATAGCCAGCTGTCTGTCCAGATGAGTCGGCTGAGGCTTCCCATGTCCCATTGCAGGAGATTGTTAGTCTTCTACCCAGGGCTCATATTTGCAGATATGCCTCCTGGCCATAAGCAGATGCCCTCCCCACGTGCTTCCTGTCCCTTCTATTTAGTTTGTCACTACTTTGTGACCGCACCCACTCCATTGACGTCACAACCCATGGTTTAAAAAGCGCTAGTCTAGACAGCCCGAGTGCTCACAGACATCACAAGACACTGGTCACCAAAAAAGTGAAATGAAGCATGTGCCGTCTGCGTGATGATGACTGCTGCCCCCGCCCCAGCAGCCACTACCCTGGTGCCGCCTCCCCCACAGCAGCCACTGTCCTGGTGCTGCCTCCCCCATAGCAGCCAGTGTCCTGGTGCTGGTCCTCCAACCCCCCTCCACAGCAGCCACTGTCCTGGTGCTGGCCCTCCACCCCCCACTCCATAGTAGCCACTGTCCTGGTACTGGCTACACACACACACACAGCAGCCACTGCCCTGGTGCTGGCCCTCCACAGCAGCCACTACCCTGGTACCCAACCCTGGGCCCAGAAAGCTGAGGCAGGCAGCAGCTGAGTGCCTGCCTCTGTTCCAGGCTACAGGATGGTGCTCTCTCCTTGGCACTCGGCCTGGCACTAGTGCTCGGCACCTCTGTGAAATACCTTAGAGGGCAGTGCCAGTTCTCTGTGAACATAGGGAACCCCAACAAGGAACTATTCTCATTAGAGTGTACATCAAAGATTTATAGGTCTGGGCCTTGGGGATGGAGACCTGCTGCTGGTATGGGGGACCATCCCTGCCTACTTAGACCCTGAGGAGCAGCTGGCCCAAGGCGTCTGTAGGAAGAGGTTCACTCCATGTAACCTGTAACCAAGGGGAGCACTGAGAACAGCTCTGCTGCTGCTGCTGGCCGTCCTCGGAGGCTGCCATGCATAGAGACCTGCTGGTAAGCCGAGAGTGGGCAGCTGACCTGTGAACTGGGAAGGGGGTGCCCACTGTGGCCAGCCTGCTGTGGAGACAACATGACTGGCTACTGTCCTGTTCCAGCCTCTGCTGAAGTCTGTTCAGAACCCCTGTCTCTCTCCCTCTCCCTCCAGCCTGGCATGCAGACTGTACAAAGCAAGCATGTTTAGCACACGTGCATGGAAGATGTCATTCTTGGGTGAGAAGCAGCCGAGTGTGTGTTGCATACTCAGATTAAAATGAGGCTACAAGCTGAGTACAAAGTGGCCCTTGTATAAACATCGCAGCATTTCCCTTGGAGGCCTTTTGCCTGTGGGCTGGCTTGTCCCTGCACAGAGCCTAAGGGAGTTAAGCAGAACCTGGAGAGGGTCTGGGTGGGCCAGTGGTGGCAGGTAGCCCAGGCCTGGCGCTGCCCCATGAAGAGCCAGAGGAAGACAGAACGTTCATCCCAGCCAGGACCACAGCCATAGGAACACATGTGGGGAGGAGACGCCAGCACATTGCTTGGAGACATGTCATCTCCCAGATGTCTCAGATTATCACACAGACCCACTCGGCCAGTGATGGAGGTGTCCCTGGTGGATGTCCCTACACAGCCAGGAAGGGGAGATCTTGCATTCTCGACTGAGCCAAGAATGACCGAATTCTCCATCATAGTTCTGCATGGAAAGGGCAGGCGCAGTAGACAGAACTGGAGGGAGATGATTTGTAAGAACGATGGCTTGCATCCCTGGATTCCAAATGGCTCGAATCGGAATCACTTATGCATGGGAAAGCACTGAGGGAGAATTTAAAAACAATAAACAACAGCAGAAAAGAAGGCAGAAAATATGGGGAACTGAGAACACAAAAATAGACTCCAGCCCGTGCCCAAGCGTCGCCGGGCAGGATGGAGCTGGCTGGCGGGGTATATACTTCCTTCTCCAGAAAGTGGATGATTTTAACAAAAAATAGAGTGAAGCCTTTAGAAACTGAGGGGAGAGCTCGGCTGGCTGAAGAAGTCAGAGCGCCTCATGCCATCTCTGGGGGAAGGTTTGGAAAACTTGGCTCAGTCTGCTGTGCCCCCCAAGAATCTTATCCCATTCTAGATAATTCTAGCATTTCGTGTCATCTTGTGAACTTCCTGGTTTTTTTAAAATAGTTCATTTCTGTTTTTCCTTTAGACTAGCACCAGTAGAGCCCTCTTCCCCAGGGGCGACTGCAGGTCACCCTTTATGTGGCACCTCCCAGGAATGAGTGTCTCCACATGTCTGACCGACCCTGTCCTGTCTGCCCAGGCCATTTCTTCTCAGATGCTCCAGCCCACCAAACCACAAAGCATTGTTTCGCTTACTGAGTCCAGGAAGCTCACATAAATGTTCTTCCAGCAACCCGAGGCTGGACTCCTTTGCAGCTCTGTCCCCACTGCTGCCTGCACTGGCGCTGAGCCCCTGCACACCTTCAGCTTGCAAGGGTCCCCTGCCCATTTTAAAGGTTGGGAAATGAGGCCCCAAAGGCTGAGTGGCAAAGGCAAAACAAGGTGACTGAAATGTTTCCCTCCCTTCAACTAAGGGCTTTGCTGGGCCTATGTCCACAGCCTCAGTTTCCCTTCCATTTGGGGCTTCGATGTGCCTCATCCTCTAGGCTGGTTCTGAGAGCGTATCCTACACAGGAGTTAACCTGCAGGCAGTTTCTGGTCCCAAGAGCCACAGTGCACCCCAGGGAGCAGATGCCTGGGTGTGTCTCTGGCCTCTCAAGTTTCATGGCCCTCTTTGTAACTGAGCTGGGTGGGTTCTCCTGAAGTGAGGCCCAGGTCTCTTGGGTCTGTTCCATACAGGATCCCCAGAGACTTTGACCTGAGCCAAAGTTCCCTGTTATGCTGGGGGGGGGTGCCTCTGCCTACCCCCGGAATCACCTGAGATGTTACCTATGCTTCACCTTCCATACTGTTGACCCGTTTGTGGTGTTTTGCAACCAAGAGAGTCAGGAGATTAAAAAGTGCCCCGTTGAGGACTTTGGATTCAGGCATCCTGGGCATTTGTGTTTTTCCTTTAAAATCAGCTGCTGTGTGGTAGTTGGTACTGTCTGGCAAGCCATGTGGCCAGAATTCATGCTCTCCATGCAGGGCCAGGGGCCCACTCTGCCCCTGTCTGCGGTTACCGTTAGAGTAGGATTTGGGTGCGAGGGCCTCATAAAGAAAGCCACAGATATGCCCTGGGCTCAGACTGGCCAGCATGCGTCTGGCTGCAGATAAACATGACCACCTCCACCACACTAAGCAGAGCTAGCCTCTATTAGTGCAGGAAGACTGGACCATGGTCCCTCAGCCAGTTTGATTGGGATTAATGTCATGACCCCTAGGAATAGACCCTTGTTCTATGTCTGTTGCAGGACCTTCCTGGGGGTGCTAGACTGGGGCAGGTTGGGAAGGGGTGCCCTGTGTGTACACCCCCTTGCCTTAGTCAATTCTGAGGTGACCCCATACCATGGAAGACTGATCCTTATCCCAAAAGCCAGGCCAGAATCCACAGGCCGCCTTCTTGCTCTATCCCAGATGACGCACAGGGCAGAATTCTTAGCTGTCCCCATTGTTGGGCCCTGGTGGGTTCTGCTATACCAGGAGCCATGACACGGTATCCAGAAGGGTAGCTCCATGGTTCTGACTCAGCAGACCTGGCTGTTTCCTACCATTGTCCAGCCTCTGCTTGCTCGGGGCTCCTGCAAGTCCTCTCTACCGTCTCATCCTGCAGCCACCCACCTGGGGACCACATGGCAGCACCTACCTCTGTCAGCCCCCAAGAAAGCATTGCTAAGTAAGCTCCATACACTGATGTTTCCTCTGCCCTACCTGAGCAGATGATACCAGACAGCAGAGCAGCACCTGAGGCACCGGCCACTTGCTGGTTCCTCCTGAGCACTGTGGGCCTGTCAGAAAGGCCGGGTGCAGCTCAACCCACTAGGCAAGCAAGGTGGCAGTAGGGAGTCTTGTGGCATGCTCATATGGAAGGCAGTTAGCATGTGGGAATCTGGGAATCTGGAGACCCAACCGTCCTCCCATGGGTCTCTCCCACTGTTCTGAATGGGTCCCCACAACTAAAACTGCTAGTGACAGTTTCCTTTTGACTTCCCTGGACAGGCTGAGCCCGTTCCTCCCCCACTCCCTCCTTCTCCTCCCATCTTCTTTCTGTGTTTCTGGAGGTTGAGCCTAGAATCTCATGTGTGCAGGCCAGTGCCATCTATTAAGTGCCATCTCCAGCACTCCTTCTACTCTTTTCTGAGAGCAGGCTGGCTTTGAACTTGCTCTGCAGGCAGGCTTTTGAACTTGTTCTGTAGCCCAGGCAGATCTTGGAGATTTTTTTTCCTGGAACTCACTTTGAGATCGCCTGCTTCTGCCTCTGAGTACTGGAGTTAGAGGTGTACTCTACCACCACCCAGCTTGGTCTTAAAGTTTCAGTCGTCTGCCTCCACCTCCCCACTGGGCCTAGGTCCCTGCATCGTGCTCTTCTGTTGGAAAGGAACTTGCTACACCAGCCCCATCTCCAGATCAGCCAGGCCCCAGCAGAAAGAGTGAAGGGGGGGTGGGGATGGCGCCTGTGAGCATCTGCCCGCCTGCCTCACGATGCCCTGTCCCTGCAGTCTGTTTGACATGGGTGGAGAGTACTACTGCTTTGCTTCTGACATCACCTGCTCCTTCCCGGCCAACGGCAAGTTCACAGAGGACCAGAAGGCCATCTACGAGGCGGTGCTGAAGAGCTGCAGAACTGTCATGAGCACTATGAAACCAGGTGAGGGACAGGAGAGCGGGGCTGCTGAGGAGCTGCCCTGCAGCAGAGGTGGTGGGGTACTGGAGGGACGTACCGAGTGACAGGCACTGGCAGGCAGCAGGCATGAAGTCTGTCTACATCTACTCCACATGCTTGGCCAGTTCAAGTCCAGGTGGTGTGAGCACCCAGAGGGCACAGGCTGACTACTAGTCAGGGATAGAGCTGGCTCCGGAAGTTCAACCCCTTGTGACCCCATGGCCCATCCAACCCCATCACCCTACACATCCTTCCACCCACACTGGTCATAGGAACATCAACATGTCCCCTGCCCTGACCAAAACATAGTCCACTTGAGGAAGGTCCAGGCCAGCTTTGGATACTGGCATCTGGTTGAACCTCAGAGCAAGCTCTGACCTCACTCAAAGGCCATGACCTTGAGTCATGAAGCTTCCCCTCGGGATCGTTGTTTTGTCTGCATGGGGAAGCAGCACCTGTTAGAGTTAAGCAGAGGGTAGAAAGCACCGAGGCTGCCGTGCATGAATTAGTTATTTGCTGTGGTCGCTGTCCCTGCTGCAATGGTGGTATTGGGCCTGGTGTCCTCTCCATGGAGCCACCTACCCCCCTACTTCACTGTATGGCCACTGCCTGGGTACTCCCCCCCACACACATAGTGCTGAGATGTGGGATTAGGAACTTGCAGCACTGAGCCACAGCTCTGGCATTGCTCTTTTGCCTGTAGCACTGCAGCCCCACCTAGTACAAGCATCTCCGTGTAAAGGGAACTTTTAGGGCTATGTGTGGCTCTATTGAATTCTCTTTGAGCCCATCCTGTGGGTTTTAGGTTCCCCACATCCTGAGCACCACTTTCAGGTGCCAGTCATCCCCCTTTTGTCCCTGCCACCTCCCGTAAGCCGGGCCCTCCATGGACACATGGCTACGGGGTACCACCTAAAAGTCTCTTTGCTACATCCAGGCTCCATCTAGCCATGGGGCAGCTTTCCCTGCCTGTCTCCCACCTGGTGATCCACCCACACCAGCCCTGACACAGGTGTCCCACTGAGGCCTCTGCATCTTCACTTGTAAGCAGCAGAGTCCTCGCCAGCAGGGTTAGGTTGTTGGGTGGTCACAGGCTCAGAGAGGTAGAATGGCCTGCCCTGGCTATGCAGATCCCAACTTAGGGCTGAAAAGATAAGTTGTGATGTTAGCTCAGAGTGTTGTCCGATCCCAAACCCCGCTCCTCTGTCCCCATCCACCTCCCTCGTCCTAAAGAAGCAGCTGAGCAGTGGCAGTGCAAACCTTTCCTAGAACCCAGGCATCTCCCTACACCATATGGGGGCCACTATGCAGAAGGCAGCAACACAGTGAGGGTCCAAGGCATCTAGAATACAAGCCCAGCCCAGGCAGCATGCCTGTTGTGAGCTGGGCTCCTGCCCTTCAATTTTCTTGTACTCCAACTGGCCAGAACCCACTCTAGGGCAGGCTTAGCTCTGGTCCCTGGTATCTACATTCTTAAGGGCCAGGCAACCATCCTACTCTTCTGTGATCTGGAAGTGGCAAGTAGAAGCTTCAGGGGTCTCAGGGGCTCATGGGAGGCCTGAAAACTGGATTTTTTGAAGTATTTCTAAGGACTCTGGTGGCCAGATTTGCTCATCTCCACAGTTCCTTGATGAGATGGGTGGGGAAGGGAGATGATCTTGGTCTCCAGAGCTGTAAAACCCCAGGATGTGGCATGCTGCAGCCCAGAACTTGATGGCTCAGCATTTGGCTAAACAGTCCCCTGTGACCCTATGGGCCATTGCTGGAATGATTTACATTGTGATATCAGGGCCCTGTTCAGTAGTGGAGGACATCCACCATCGACACCAGTCATTTTCAGAAGAGGCATGTTCAGTACAGTCCCGAGTCTAGCCCTAGAAACTCCTACCAGAGGCCAGCTGCAGGAGAGTGTGGTTGCAGTAGGACCCTGGAGCCAGAACCCAATGCTACAGCCCCATACCCTCATTCAGTATGCAGGACCAGAGCTTGACAGATGGATGAGTCCAAAGACAAAGTCAGTATGCCCCGGAAGGAAGACCAGGAAAATCTGAAAGTAAAGCCTTCCTGTGGGCAGCAGTACTGACTGGCTCATCTGGGCTGTGCAGAGCACAGCAAGAAGCTAAAAGCAACAGCTCCTCTGAGCAGTAGACAAGGCAATGCAAGGGGAAGTCAGACCCACACAGGGCACTGTGGCCCTCCAGGCCGTTTCAATCAAAGAACAGTGTAAGACCTGGACTCTCAAGGTCTGTGATTGAGCCACTGGAGGGAGCAAGAGCTGGGGAGTATGTTTGCTATACCCCCTTTTAAAACTGAAATCAGCAGAGCAGCCACCTAAGGGGCACATAGCCTCCTATCTTTACACCACAGGCAAGCATTTTTGCTCATTTTGAATATTATGTCATTTAAATGATCAGTATTCCCAAGTGTACAGTTTTGACTAGAAGGTGGGGTCGACTCTTGTCTCCCGTGATATGTACTGCTGAGCCGTCTTCCTCCTGAGGACCCTCCACTGGGCAGAGTCCCTGTGATGAGCTAAGGTCTCTGCCATCCAGCATCTATGATGCTGACCTCAAGCCGTTCTCTGCAGACAATGGTGTCATTAAGTGGGTTGAGTTGGCAGTGGCCCCGTCACATTGGGTAGTATCTTCAAACCTCTCCAAGGCAGGGTGGAATGCAGGTGTTGGGTCAGAAAAGGCTGCTCTCATTGGTTGAGGCAGAACTTGCTGTGTAAGAGCCCCAAGGCCAACCTCAGCCCAGTCACCTTCATGTGTCATGATGATAAAGCAGCAGTGATCATCACCATAGGAGCCATGGAGTGAGCCCTGTGCCCACCCCCTGCCTCCACAGAAGAAGGGCCTGGGATTGTCTGCCACATGCCACAGTGGAGGCTGGAGGAGGGGCTAGGCCTCAGAGGACTGGATGCAAGAGGACATCCTGCTTGTCAGCACACAGTGTCTCTCCATCTGCTCACCTGGGAGTGCCAAGCTTCCATTCTTCCATGCTACACGAGTCTCGGCCACTGTAATGGCTATTGGCACTGAGCATTACGACCATAGCAGTTTGGCCAACACAGTAGGCCCCCTCAGCGCACTCCAATTGTCTAGAAAGTGGCCAGGCTTACAAAGCCACTCCCCACTTGGTACTCAGGGAGGCCGCTGGCCGGATGTCCACACCTACCTGGTCACCTTCCCTGGCTATGTGGATTATTTGGGGCAGCCACTAGGCTGGAACATCCAGACCCAGTTCCTCTGAGTTCACCCCTACAGACATATGAGGCAGAGCCTTCTAAAAATCCCATTCTTGTCAAGGCTGGGCTCCTGTAGGCATAGACCTGGCTGGCCTAGGTGAGTCCATGTTGGTGGCTTGAAGATGCCTTGTAGGAGGGTAGAACAGAGTTCCAGCTGTTTCCCATAGATTATGACACAGAGGGTTGACTAGGGCAGAGCTACTCTTGTCTGGTCACACAGTGTAGGCTGGCCTCCAGGGTTCAGAGTCCTGTGGTCACAGAGAGCTGCTCAGCAGATAGGGACAGATCGCCTCACCATAGTGGTGAATTGGCAGTGGCTAGCCAGCCCCTGGCCCATCTCAGTGGAATTGTCCCTGGTATGTGGGTTTAGCTTCTGAGCCAAGACAAACGCCCTGCTGAGACTGCCCGGCTGCTTCCTGAGACCTTCCAAGGAAGAGTAAATAAAGACAGGCAGGAAATCACACAAGGACGCCCAGGGGAAAGGCAGGAACGAGGATGATCAGAACACACATGGACCAGCAGCTGCAGCCCCAGGGGATTGAAGAATGCAGGCCTTGGCTCCTTGTCCTAGGCCAAAAGGAGGAGCAGCCTCTGTCACTCAGAGAGCAAGGGTGGGAGGTGAGTTTTGCCAGAGAGGTCACTGTAGAGTCTGCAGGAGTGTGGACAGGCTGTGTTAGCATGGGAGAACACTGCCCACTCGTGCTGGCTGCTGGCAGTGAGTTTTAGGGCCAGTGGCCCACACTGTGCAGAGTGCCCATTTTAGGATTAAAGGTGTGTGCCACCAACCCAGCTAGGTCTTAAAGTTTCAGTCCTGCCGGCCTTCATTAGTTCAGTCACCTCCCAGGACCCACTATTTCTTCTTCTGCTGCCCAGCCATACTCTGCCCCACAACACCCAATTGAGCTGCTTTTGGCGAAGGTTGCTGTGGTCCTAACTGTGTGAACCAGCCCTGTTCCTCCAGCACTCCTGACTCTGGTCCTGCTTCAGGCTCCTGCTATTTGGGGGGGGGGGGGGAAGGGATGCGTTGGGGCAGAGGTAGGGTAGCAGCCTGAAAGAAGAGGGAGTTGGTTATCAGTGACCAGCAGTACTCCTGCTCCCAAAGTGAGCCTGAGAGAAACATAGGTGATGACCAGGTGGAGTAGAGAGGGATACAGTGTCCACAACAGCTGATTCCATATGTCTTCTGTTGACTTGTGTGGGGATGGGAGGAGGTCACCTTTCCTGGCTCCCTCCTACTCTGAAGAGCAGGCAGGAGGGGGATGAAGTAGCTAATTTCCTATTGGCCATTGTCCCTAGAGATGGGGAGGAATATGGAGGTTGTACCATTAGTGGTACAGGGACCTCATGTTACCCTGTGGTGCCCCTTGCCAGACCTGGGAGGGCTATCTTGGTCCAGTGTTCACCAGTCACACTGGCTGCAGGATGAGAGCAAGCTCCCTGCTCTCTGCCTAACTCCAAGCATTTGCGTGGGTGCTCCCAGAGTGTGGAGGGAAGAGCTTCAGGAAGTATGCACACAACAGCTCCGCCTCTGCTTCATCAGCAGCATCAAGGCGCCTGCAGCCTGGACACATGCTGCTTCCTGCCCCTCTGAAGGGTGAATGAGTCCCCAAGGTCCCGAAGTAGACACTGCAGGGTGGGCTGGGCTAGAGGCCCTGGGCCTGATGCCAGCTTGGCCTGCCATGCAGCTAGCTCACTGCAGCTCCCAGGGCCTGCCCTGAGACCTGGGCTTTATGCCTTTGCTCCCACACCCCACAGGCCTGGCTCCCACATCAACCATCCCGTGAGGGCCATTGTCCACATATGAAGTGAGCTCTTTGTCTGACCAAGTAGTCTAGGGGCGGGTGAGGGGGATCTGCTGCCTTCCTGGCTTGGCTGGGGAGCCCCCCAGGGCTGTCACACTCTGGGCAGGAAGCCTGGGGCTGTGATGGATACTGCTGAAGCTCTAAGAGGCCTGCCTGGCTCCAGCAGTAGCAGGCTCCAGACCCACTGGAGTGCTGGTAAGGGAGGCCAGGTGGAGCAGGGGGCCAGCAGAAACCCACCCTGGAGCCTGGGCACAGGCAGGAACTATCTCACCTCTCTGAGCTCCTGTCATTAAGTAGGTGCTAACCTCTAGGATACTCTTCCCACCACTGAACTCAGTGGGGTGCAGGTCCCACATGAATCCAGGACGGTGTATTTCCTTCGTGGCTGCAGAAAGCCACAAGGAAGGCTAGCACTTTGCCTACTCCTCACTCTTAACAAGTGCCAGGCACAAAGCAAGGCTAGAATCCCGCCCTCAGGCCCAAGCTGTGCCACTCTGCTGTGCCATCATGGATTGGCTCTGGAAGGCCAGAAAGGGACAATTAGAGAGGACTCCCTGGAGGAAGTCCCTCAGAGGCCCAAGATGAGGGGGACTAGGGGCTTGAAGAGGACTGCAGATAGGAAGTGCACCTGGAGATAGGTGAGACCACAGGAGGGGTATGGCCTTGTCTATTGATACCCTGGTCTAGCTGCTCCCCCAGGAGTGGGGATTAAGACGACACTACCATGGCCCACCAATCTCCCTAAAGCCTCTGAGCAGTATGCATGGGTTCTGTGGAAGGAGAGTGGGAAGGGATCCAGGAATAATATTGTTTTTAGAAAGCCAGGGTGAGGTTTAGCAACATGAATGGGATAAGGTAGAAGAGCAAGGCACCATTCACCCAGGGTGTTTTAATGTCTAATATGGGCCTGCTGGGAATCCAGGGATGTCTCCCAGCTCAGGACCTGGGCCTTCAAAGTGCCTACGGGCTGCAAAGGTAGAAGGAGCCCAGGATTGTGCCCAGCCTCAGTCTTGCCAGGGGATGGCAACCTTCACACACTTCACGGGCCCCACCCCAGGCACGGGTGGTGGTTACAACACCCATGGCTGATGCCAAGACCAAGTCACTAGAGGTTTAATAACTGTTATAACCTAACCACACAGGCAGAAAGAAAGCCCCCACTTACAACCTTTGCATCTGAGGATGTACAAGCAAGTACCACCGGGGCTCAGGTCCTGTGTTTGGCCAGGTACCAGTAGTCCCCCAGGAGCCACCATAAAGCATGTGGTCTACCTGATGCTCCCTCTCAGTTGAGGTTCCAGCCATGCCTGTGAGCCCACCACTGACATTAGCCAGGCTAAGAGGTTGGAGCCAGCCACTCCTGGGGCTCTCTTTTGGTGACAAAGGAAGGACCCTATTCAGGGAAAACCTTTTCTAAGCTCCCTGTGCTGGGCTGACTAGAAGCTGAATAAGCACAGCTCTTTGAACACTTGCAGGACTTGAACTCAGAGCACATGGACTTACCTGCTCTGCCAAGTCTTAGGGTATTATGGGGGACACCACTATTCTGATATAGATACATGAGACAGATGTGTCAGGGAGTGGACAAAGAGCAGCAGTGAGGATGGGGATGTCTTTAGAAAGTCACTTGATGCTGGAACACCACCCACAACCTCGCAAGGATAGCTTAACCAAGGCCCAGGCCCCATTGTAACTTGGGAAAATCTTTTGTGCTTCTGGAGTAGAAGGTAACCTAGTCTCTGGAGAGTCCTGCAGGAGTGGCTCTGGTGGAGGAGGACAGGACTATCCAGGCCTGGCCACTTGGGTCTTAGAGAAGAACAGCAGCCGGAGGTGAGGCGGACTTGACTCACACAACTAGAGCATTGTGGCCAGAGTGCTGAAAGCAGGCTCTGGCTGGTCTTAAGTGAGAGGTCATCAGTGGCTAGTGCTGGAGATGCAAGAGCCAGCTCTGTGGCTCTTGGACAGAGATAGCACCTGTGGATCATGGATCCCCACTTCTGAAATGTCAACCATTGAAGAAAACCCTCACGAGGATGTAGGCTGGGTTGTCTAAGAGAACCCCAGATGTGGGGCAGCAATAACCAGAAACTCCCCAGGCTTGCCCAGTGGCAGATTCTAGACCCTAGGAAGGCTGGCTCCACCTCAGAGCCAAACTTCTCCCACCTCTCCATACATACAACTTGGGCCATGGGTCACACAGCACCCTATGAACCACCTATGCATGACCCTGTACTGCCAGCCTTGCTGGGTCCATCTCTGGCAAGGAAAGGGACCATTCACCAGCCTTCTATCAGCCATGGAGGCTCAGCAGTCTGACCTTCTGGGCCTGGCCCTTTCTGGTTCATTATCTGGTAAAACAGTGGTTCTCAGCCTTCCTGATGCTGCAACTCTTTAATACAGTTTCTCATGTTGTGGTGATCTCCCAACCCCAAGATTATTTTTGTTGCTACTTCATAACTGTAATCTTGCTACTGTTATGAACCATAATATAAATATCTGATGAGACCCCGTGAAAGGGTTGAGAACCACTGCTGTAGAGCCTTGAATTACCTAGGATTTCCTGCCCTCCCTTCTTACAGCATTGCTTATCAAAGGGTGGGGTTATGTGATGGCAGGTCTGGCTCTGAGCCAGAGCAGGACATAGCAGGGAGGCCTTTGGAGGTTGATGTTCCACCCATGGGGTCAAAATTGACTGGGAGGTCAAGGTTGTCTACTGTCTGACCAATGCACTCCTGTAGCCTAGGCGCAACCTTCATGGGATCAGAGCTGAAGACCCCCCTGGACCTAGGTCCTTGTCTAGTGGTCTTCCTGGAGATCACCGTAGCAGGCAGAGCTGACCCTGATGCTGTTTGAGGCCCTACCTACAGGGGCCTATAAATCCAAGCAGTGTTGACTGACTCTGTCCTCAATCCTCAGATCCACAAAGCCCATCTGACCCCTGAAAGCTATATGCATGGGAGGTGTCTTAGTTAGGGGTTCTACGGCTGTGATGAAGCACCCCCCCCCGCAAACCAACTTGGGGAGAAAAGGGTCTATTTGGCTTATATGTAACAGTTCATTGAGGGAAGCTAAGGCAGAAATTTAAGCAAAGCAGGAACCTGAAGGCAGGAGCTAAGGCCATGGAGGGGTGCTTACTGGCTTGCCCCTTATAGATTAGCATGCTTTCTTCTGAAACCCAGGACCACCAGCCCAGAGGTGTCACCATCCATAATGGCCTTCCCTCATCAATCACTTAAGAAAATGCCCTATAGGCTTGCCTGCAGCACGACCTTATGGAGGCTCTTTCCTCTCAAACTAGCCAACACAGGAGCCTCTCCAGTGACCTTTGCCCAAGAAACATGGGGCAGAGATGAGTTTGATTAGCAGCCTGGGCTTAGACATCCAGGCAACCATGAAAATGGTTCCAGACCCTTGCCCACCAGAGGGTGAGGCCATGCCAGCTGTCCCTTCACCCAGAAACCTTTGTCCCCACAGTAGCTTCCAGATTGAGTCAGCCATTCTGGAATGTGCAGGGATGCCTTCTCCCAGGCTGAAGCTCCGAAGCCTCTTGTGGGGCTGAGCCATTTACTTCTGCTTGCTTTGGGTGGCAGAAGCTGGTCCTGCAGTATGGTGATGCAGCCTGGGTCCTTACCGCTTGGTCTGCAGAGCCCTGGCTTATCACGCCTCTTCTTAAATCCTAGGTGTCTGGTGGCCTGACATGCACCGGCTGGCTGACCGTATCCACCTGGAGGAACTGACACGGATTGGCCTCCTGCGTGGCAGTGTGGATGCCATGCTTCAGGTCCACCTGGGAGCAGTATTTATGCCACATGGGCTAGGCCACTTCCTTGGCCTAGATGTGCATGACGTGGGAGGCTACCCAGAGGTCAGTGTGCACAGTGCTCTCCCTCAGCCTGGCCCATACTGGGGTAGAGTGAGGGGCTTTATGGCAGGGTGGGGAGTGTTTCTGGAGATATAGTGAAAACAGAAGGGATGGGTCCTCCTATGACGTACAAAGGAATTGGGGTCCTGGACACAGCAGAGTGTGTCAATGAGTGATCTTCCCCAGTGGCTGCACAGACCTCAAGACACATGCAGTGTATCTGTGCAAAGGTTCCCCAAAAGATATGGAACTGAAAGCCAGGTTTCACGGAGAGTTAACACTAAACTGCTCATGTCCTTCATTCAAGCTTACTTCAGCCCTTAGCTCAGCAGCAAACCCCCTTCCAGCTCCCTATAGGCTAGCTTACCCACCCTCTGCCCCGCAGGCCACTGGCAGGAGAGGAAGGCTTGAAGGGCATCTTCAGGCAGGGCTCCCTCTCCTCTTACTGCCAGCTCTCCAAAGACCACCCAGTGGGTGCCTGAGGGCTCCTGGGAAGCCCTACTGGGCAGGTGGCTACAGCCCCTCAGGGCCTGTTCCTGCTGCCCAGCCTGGCCTGGTGCCCACCGTGCAGGGGGCGGATTGTGCAACTGGCGCACACCCTGGGGCCCACCAGCCAGTTAGCCAAGACTAGACCCAGCTTCTTGGCTGTGGGGTATTTTGAAAGCACTAAGAATGGTTTTGGGGGAGGGGGAGGATTGCTCAAGAGAAGCATTATTATTCAATTATTTTTTTCTCAAGTGTAAACAGTTAAATTTGGAGAAACAAAATCAGTTTTAATTTCCTAATTTCTGTCCATCCTATTGTGTGCAGGGAGCCAAAAGCAGGCCCTTCCAGACATTGTTAGTTGAGGTTCGTTATTCATTAGTCGCCAAAGTTCTTTTTTCCACCAAAGAAAATTGGCAGCAAACTGTTTTCATCTTTTCCAGTAAGCAGCCCTTTGTGCTCGGTCTATTCTTCTGACAGATAAACACTGTGGAAAAAATATGGCTTTTCCTATAAAAGTCATTTGTTTTATTTCAGGCCTACAGACACATCTGGGTCTCTTCTCAGAGTCCAGTACAAGTTGAGGCCTCACTGAACCCTCTGCCCAGGCAGAACAGCAGGCATGGACACCCCTAGCATAGCTGGCATCCCCATCCCTTGGCTGCAGGTCACTTGGACTAGCTCACCATTCTCTGCAAAGCTATGTCTATTGGAGACCATCCTGTGGCCCCCAACCTAGCAGACCCCAGGAGCAGCTGCTCTGCAGAAATGTTGGCTCAGACAGGTATATCCTCTAGCCTCGCTGCAAATCCTTCAGTCTCCCCTAATCCCCACTGAAGTAATGGTCTGAAACGTTCCTGAGTGGCAGGAAGCTGTACCCCTACACATCCATAGAGCAGGGTGGACTGAATGGACCTACTGAGTGTAAGCTCAGTGGCAAAAAACTCACCAAGCATGCTCAAGTCTCTGATTTCCAGTGCCACACACACACAAAAAAAAGACAAACCCAAGAGATGTGACCATAGGCGTTCACAGCCATGGTTAGAGAAGGAACACACACTTAGGATGCAGCAGGCTTTCAGTGGCAACTAAACAATTCTGGAGCAAAAGCCTGGCACAGATAGGAAGCAGGCTCCTGCCCTTGACAGGGGTGCCTCTCACCTAAACAAAGGCCACAATCCTTTTTCCCACCAAAGAAAAGTGCTCCTCCCCCACAGCCTCCACGCCTGCTGATGCAGAAGCAAGTGTTGTAAGGCTGACGATAGCCAGCCACAGTTCTTCCAGAACGTGACCTACAAGACGCATGGCCCTTTGTGTCTCATCATCACCTTCATTTGGCCTGCTTCACACCAGGTCACAGTGGCAGTCCCCTACCCTCACAGAATCCCAGTCACAGCCCTCCTCGCTGTGCCCAGCCTTGGAAGCTGAGCCAGCCTGTTTCTGGTTACCTTACGTGAACCACTAATTGAAGTCTGATGTTCTTGGCCCCCAAACAGTCAGAAATGACAGCTCAGTCTCCAGCAGCTGGGTGTCCTTGGAGGAGCCACAAGTGGGGCAGGCAAACTCAGATCTTGACCAGAACGCTTACTTTGCTGCCCACTTGCTCAGAGGCCCTGGCCATAGGCCAGCTGAGTGCCCCGGGGAGTTGGAGGAGCAGGGCGGACAGAGCCTCAGCAGAGAGCAGTCATCACTAGCACCCTCAATGGGCACAGCACTGTTTCCTAGGGCCCAGGTGTAGGTACGCCAGTGCTGCTGGTAACAGTCCCATCTTGATGACAGCACCTGTCCCTTCCTCTATTGAAAAGGCTGACTTGGCCTGGAGGAGCCAGGACCAGTCCAGTTTCCACTTGAGTTGCCTGGAAGAAAAGACAAGGAAGGCCCTGCAGGCCATTCAACCCCTAAGAGCTTTTTTGGCTTTCCTGGTTGGCTTCTGACCTGCAGAAGGGCCTGAGTGAGGGCAGCCAAACACTCAGCCAGCCCTCTGGGGCTACCTGGCAGCTTGGCCTGCATGTGTGCATTATCAATGTCCCAAAGGCAGATCTGAGGGTAACCAGGGTCAAAATGTCCTGAATACAGTGTGTGCAGAAAGGGCAGAGGGTTTCTGTGGTTAGACTGAGCTGGATGCACTTTGGTCAGGGGAGAGAACCCAGGGGGCTGGAGCCAATCTGTCTGGTTGCCTCTCAATGCTGGTAAGTCCTAATGAACCTTGGAATGTTCAGTTGGGTTCCCCCACCTTTTCTCACTCCACAGGGTGTAGAGCGCATTGATGAGCCCGGCTTGCGGAGCCTGCGCACAGCAAGACACCTGGAACCAGGCATGGTGCTGACCGTGGAGCCAGGAATCTACTTTATCGACCACCTCTTGGACCAGGCTCTGGCAGACCCAGCCCAAGCCTGCTTCTTTAACCATGAGGTCCTGCAGCGCTTCCGCAACTTTGGTGGGGTGAGTACCTGGGGGCCCCATATTCTTATTCCCAGAATGTCCACCACCCCACTGGTCCCTCAGGGAAAGGTCGAAGGACAGTTGGCTGTGTTTAAGGCCTGGCCAGCCCCTGCTGTCACCAGACAGATGCCTTGCGTCTCAAAAGGAAGAGGTTCTTCAAAATGCCCCCCAGTTCGAGGCTCTATGTGAGCACACAGTACAAGCAGAGGGCTTGTCTTCCCCAGGGGCTTTGAGACCAGTCTGTCTTATCACAAAGACTAGCCCCATCCCTCAGACAGCTTCTCCCAGGTGGAGCAGGTTGGCACTGCTAATGTGACAAATTAAGCCAGCGTGGTCATAATGGCATCCTGTCGGTATGGCACAGGTCCGTATCGAGGAGGACGTTGTAGTGACTAACAATGGCATGGAGCTGCTGACCTGTGTACCGCGGACCGTGGAAGAAATTGAAGCTTGCATGGCGGGCTGTAACAAGGCCTTTACGCCCTCCTCTGGCACAAAGTAGAGCCAGCTGGCCACTGGTCTTGTGAACCTTCTCTGTGATGTCAGCCTGCCCATGGCACCCCAACAGCAAGAGGCAGTGCTCAGCAATCAAATCCTGGAGCTCACGCTTGATCCAAAATTATCACTGCCGTTTCCAAGGGAAGACAGCATTTTATTAATCTGCAAGATCATACCCCTAACCTTGACTTTGTTTAAATGACTGACTCTTGAGTGCTGATTGAAAAAAATCCTGTTCTAAAGTCACAACTCAATTTTCTTGCTGCCATTTATATCCATGTGCTCAGGAAAGATGCACTTGTATCTTCTCAAAAAAAAAATCAATACGCAGAATGGAATTTGCAATAAAAGCTTTTCTAAATTGGCCCTTTGTACCCAGCTTCCTCTTTACTCCTTCATAGAAGAGCATGAGAGCCATGGCCCGAGATGATGGCTCACCAAGTGTCAGCTTTAGGAATCTGTTCCCAAGATAGTGTTAACAAGAATCTGTCTTGTTAGCACAGGCCTGTGCCCTAGACTTCTGCCTTGGACTGGCCTGGGAGAACCAGGGAAGTCCTTTACCAGGAGCTTTCATTGTGCTCCAGGGATTCTGCCAAAGTTAGTGTGACTGTCACCTGCTTCCAGGATTCCCAAGCAAACAGACACCAGAACCACTAAGGCATTTGGTAAGAAGTTCTGGGCCCCGATTTCATTTTTATACTAGTAAAGATAGAGCATGTCAGCTAGCAGCACTGCCTAATACAGCAGGGTAGCAAAGGAGGGCCTGCTACCCAATCGGCATGTCTGTCGCCCCACCATCCCCAATACAAGTCTACTGACCCAATTCCATCCCAAGGCTGTAAGCCATACAGGGCCCAGCTGGGTCCATGGTGGACCATGTGTCTTCCTCTCTGCTTGACAATGTGTCTCATAGTCCTAGGGACCTGCCCTGCCCCCAGAGCTGGCTTCTAAAACTGACACAGTTCCAGGATACAGGGAGAAAAGGTTCCTCAGGGTGTGGCTCAGTGGGGTTCCCTCCCCAGTCCTGCCATACCTGTGATCCTAGGACAGAGGCTGGAAGTAGATGATCCGTGGATTGAAGATGAACCTGGGATGTGAGACCCTATCTCAAAGCAAAGGCAGGTCAATCTCTGTTGAGTTCCAGGGCAGCTAGGTCTACATAGAGATCTTGACTCCAAAATAAAAAATTAAAAAAATAAAATAAATGGAACTGTAACAGACAAAAAGAACTGGTCCAAGCTAGAGACTTTAAGCAGTGACCGAGGGTTTATATTCACTAGAAATTGGCTTCTTCCTATGGCAGTAACACAAAAGTGCTTACGATGTGGCCACAAAATAAAAGCCACCAGAAAAACAAATGCCGATCTCAGGCCCAAAGCACCATTTATCTCATTTACTTCTTAGGTTTATAACAGATGGCCCATCCCCTCGGCTACCCACCAGAGACATGGCAGTCTGGGTAAACATGGGCTCACTTTATCCCATGTTCCTGAAGCTGTATCCATCTCCTCCAACTTCTGCAGAAATGTGTGTAGCTTCAAAAATGGATTAGAAACCCCTTCCAGAAAGTTCTACAATGCTAAAGCCTTCCCCACACTCTGGAAGGGCCCAGTATTAACTGAGCATCTACTCCATGAGATGAATGAGCACAGTCCATGTGCTCAGACCTAAAGTCTCCTTGAAGCTTCACTTTAACAGTCTGACGTCAGTACTACCTGACAATGAGACAAGCCATGAAGGAAAATGACAGGACTGGCCTTGTACAGAGGCCTTGCAAGACTAATCCAAGAAAGGTTTGAAGTGAAAGCAAGAGATGCTGCATTCCAAACAGAAAGAGCTGCAATAGGGAGCAGGGAGAATGGCAGGGATGATGGCACCGCATACCAAGACTGGGGAGCAGAGGGGGTTCTGGAGAGCATGTGATACACTGCCATACAGGAAGAACCATGAGCATCAGTCCATGCAGGAGAGGGTGCCGGCTCTGAACTGGACAGACTTGAGGCAGGCAAGTCCAGGGGTATGCAAGATCCAACTTGACCTTGGTGCCGAAGAAAGGCACCTGACAGAGGCTTCAAAGGGAGGGCTGAGAGTTGGGGACAGGCTGTGGCAAAAGACAATCTAGGGGGAGGCCTTTTTTTAATGCACAAGATACAGTTATGAATTCTTCAGACATGTACAGGTACTCTGAGAACTGGTCATTCTAGGTGTTTTTATTAAGACCTGGTTTCATCACAAAGTATAGAATTTTCTAATACAGGTTATTAGAAATAAACTCCAACTAGAGCAGGAGATTATAGCTCAGTTGGTAGAGTACTCACCTAGCATACACAAAGTCCCAAGTTCAAGCCCCAGCATCACACAAAATCAAATGTAGTGGTACACAACTGCACTTGAAAGGCAGAGGTGGAAGATCAGTTCAAAGTCATACTTGGCTGCATATCAACTTGAAGGCCAGGCTTAGCTACATGACAACATCTCACTAAACTAAAAACAAAAATTCATAACTAATTCATTCAAAAAGTTGGATAGAATACCAATAGAAATGATTACTGTGCTACAATTTTTTTTTTCCTGAGACAGGGTTTCTCTGTGTAGCCCTGGCTGTCCTGGAACTTGCTCTATAGACCAGGCAGTCCTTAAACTCAAAGATATCCCCATGCCTCTTCCTCCTAAGTGCTAACTGCCTAACTAAAGGCATGCACCACTGCCCAGTTGTTTGTTTGTTTGTTTAAAAAAAGTCTTGTTGGGCGGTGGTGGCGCACGCCTTTAGTCCCAGCACTCGGGAGGCAGAGGCAGGTGGATCTTTCTGAGTTCGAGACCAGCCTGGTCTACAAGAGCTAGTTCCAGGACGGGCTCCAAAGCCACAGAGAAACTCTGTCTCAAAAAACCAAAAAAAAAAAAAAAAAAAAGTCTCAACGGTACTCACGCTAGCCTGAAATTCTAAATCCTTCTTCTGCCTAATGCTGGGATTACAAATGTGCTCAACCACACAATTTTCATGATCATGCGACAGTCAGAAACTTACATCCCCAAACACAAAAAGACTCAAAGAACCAGAGGAAAGCATCTAATTGTTTTCCTTGAAACACACAATTCAAACTGGTTTCATGGACCCACGGTGTTTGTGAAATCAGCTAGTTCACTTCCACACCCAGGCGCCATGGAAGTAGATGGTGCTCGTACTCCTACTCCAGGGTGCAGTTTTAAATTAGACCCAACAACACAAACAAATGAAGATGCATTCCAAGTTTAGAGAAAACTACTTCACTGTCTACTCAGGGAAATCCAAACTTGTACAAAAGCACCCTCCTGACCACGTCCCCCAGGACAGCCCAGGACAGCAGCAGGAGGTACCTTGCAGGCTCTCTGGGGCCAAATACAAGTGAACGTCTTGCTTACCTTCATGATAAAGAAACCCACAAAGAAATCCAGTCATTGTTCCAAAGGTGTTTTCTTTTATTTTTAAATTCATTGAAGAAATAAAATTATATTTAAAAAAATAGAATAATCTCACAAACTGAAAGCCAGGAACAAAAAGAACAAGTTAGTACTTTTCCTGAGAGGCAGATCTGATTAGCTGTATGGAATCTTACCTAGCCTGTCAAATACACAGGTATCATTCCTAGTTCTAAGGCATCAGAAGCACTCTGGGTGCTATATGGGTTGTTCAGGCACGAAGCTTCAGCCCCCCCCCCGGGGGGGGGGTGAGAGCGGCTAAGAAACATCAAAAGCTGCTGCATTTCCTTTCTTATCAAACTGTACATGTTTCTACTTCCATAGATTGAGAATATACTCATGACCTGGATTTCAAATCCCGGGTCACATTTTAGTAAAATCCTTATGAAGATTCCAAGATCACCTGTCATAAAGGGTCAGGACACAAGGGAAGCTCTGACTCCCTCTGCACCCAAAACTAGTCAAAGGGCACCCACCCCAGAGGATGCAAGTGTGGCTAATCCACACTACCAGACCTGTCCACAAGGCAGATCACTCTAAAGGTTCCCCAGTAACAAGCTATCTCCAAAGTCCTAAACTTACCCACTCCCCAAACCTAGTTCCCTTCAATTTTACACTGAGAACTCCATCAAGCTGAACATCATTTCCACTTTAGTAAGAAAGTCCAAGGCCAGCTAATATTTGTGTTCTATGTGGAACTGCTTGCTTGTGCTAACCATCTGATTTACAAAGGTAAGAGCATTTAGTTAGAACTGATTTGTATCTTCAGATTAGAAATATTGAGTACTGCCTTCCCTATGGCTTACATCCTCACACCAGTAACCACAAATTCCATAAGAACATCTATTTGTGAAAGCTGGTGTTTGGAAGTAGGAGTTTCCAATGTCTGAGTACCTACTGTAGGTACTTACATGTTCAACCAGGACCTAACTGTATTTCTCATTAAGTTCACTACATAATATCAATCAGCTGGTAAAGATTAAGATTGTACGGGTGCATCCTTGTTAGTTATACAGAACATCTATCAGTCTTTATAAGTAGATGGCTGTTACAACCAAGGTAAACTGGTGCTAGACCCAAACTTTTAAGAACCTCTCTCATTTCTTGGTTCCCTAGAACAGTGTCAACTCCTGTTTTCAGCACAGTGGCCCTAAAAGGCTTTGCTGAGCTGCAGGGCACCAACAGCTTCTGCACGGAAGAATCTGCATTCTTCTGCCACGCTCAGGGAGCAACCTGAATTACATTGGGGTGCAGCAACCAAGTTTTAGTAGGAAACCAGGCCAGAAATGACCATGTTCAAGCAAGATTCCCAGCAACACAAACTGTGATCACGCAAGACTCATGTTTTCGGCACCATCTCTGGAACCAACAAACTTTAGCTAGAACTGTGCAAAAGCTGTGAGTTACCAAGACTACACTACAGCACTGACAAAGCGGACCCTGGAGACACCCTAGCGGCTTTGCAGTTGACAACAAAGTCAATATCCTGAGTTTTATCAGCTTTTTCTCTCTAAAATAATTTATACGGAATATGAAAGCATACTAATGGATAAACGGGCAATAAAACATCAAGTCTGGAAGAACACCCCACTAAACTAGAAAAGAAATTCCTCAAAAAAGGATAAAAAGATTGAGGAAATAAAACCTTATACTTTCAAGTTTTCTTTGACTATTCTTTTGAGAAATGTCATGAAGTTGACACATTTTTCTAATAATCATTAGTTGAGATCAAATGCCAAAACGTGCCTCTTCACACAAGCACACACAAAAAAAGATGCCTTTAAAAATCATGGCCCTGTTGGGAGTTATTCAGAACACAGGAGAAACCAAATCAATTGGTATTCTTTCCTTTTGTTGTAGTTTTTTTTTTTTAATTTTTCGAGACAGGGTTTCTCTGTGGCTTTGGAGCCTGCACTGGAACTAGCTCTTGTAGTCCAGGCTGGTCTCAAACTCACAAAGATCCGCCTGCCTCTACCTCCCGAGTGCTGGGATTAAAGGCGTGCACCACCACCGCCCAGCTTTTGTTGTAGTTTTTGAGACAGGGTTTCTCTGTGTAGCCCTGGCTGTCCTGAACTCACTCTGTAGAGCAGGCTGACCTTGAACTCACGGATACCCATCTGCCTCTGTCTCCCTAGTGCTGGGACTAAAGGTGTGTGCCACCATGCCCAGCATAAAATTAGTATTCTAAATCATGGTCTCTATCATCAAGCCAAGGTGTTTCACTTACTAACTTGGCTGTCAGAAAATGGTTTCTCCCCCCAAAACAAACGCTACCTTGATCAGCATCCACAGAAACTAAACTGTCAGTACACAGTAAGACTGTTTTTTTAGGACACAAGATAATGCTAATCCAATAAACCAAAGGACCCCAAAACTCAATCCCACTCTCTCTATGCCCTTTAAAATAGACAAGGAGCAGGGAGCACTTCTTTCATTCCTAAATGCAATTTGTATTTTGACATGACCTGAATGGGGTTTCTTTACTTTGCCTGAAGTCATTTTAAAAAAAAATATGTACTTGTTGGGATAAACAATGCCAATTATGCTAACACAAGTTTATACTAGCTATATAATGGGCCAAATTATTATGATTGGTTTCTGAAGCCCTAGAATTTACAATACACAATTTAAACTAAAATCACAAATTGAGGAACACAGATGGAATTCAAGCTTTTCTTAATCCACGGTATTGTCTCATTAAAACCCAAAACCTTCTGTATGCCCCTCCACTTTCCCATTCCTAAAAAAAGATGCATTTCTGGGGAAGTCAGGATTTATTAAGAATATTAAGGTCCAGGAATTTTGTTTTAACCATAAACCCTAAGTTTTCTTTTAGTGCTTCAAAAATCCATTATCATTTAAGACCAGATAAATTACATGGCTAATCAACTGTTCAGTGCTGAGCCTAGAAAATAACCTCCAATGGAACAAGACCAAGCTCAGCCATTGAACCAGGCAGTACAGGATGGCCACACCTCTCATGTTCAAGCCACAAAGCTGCGGTGCCTGGAAGGAGATCTACTGCCCTGTGTCATCAGAATTTGTCGTCGTAGTTTCAGTGCTGATGGGCTGCACGTTGTCAGCGAGGTTGTGTGCATGCTCCAGAAACAAATCTTTCAGTACACTTAATTCCTTTGTCAGCAACTTAATTTTGGCTTCCAACCGTTCATTCTCTTCTTTGAGCTGGTTCACTCTTTGCAGTGTATCTTGAGCTTTCTGCTTGCTTTTTAATCGGCTCTTCTTCACAGCCATATTATTCCGCTCTCTGCGCTGGCGATATTCGTCACTATTTCGATCCATGGGTGAGCTCTTTTTGCTTTGCTTGCTTGGAGGCACAGCTTTACCTCCTCCCCCAGGCCCGGCAGGCACCAGCTGAGGAACCTGTTGTAAGCCACTGGCATGTGCCTGAGTATGAATGACACTTATTCCGTTCACTCCTGGAGTAGTGGCTGGCTGCGACAGCTTGCTCATTTGGGCGTGTTCCTTTGCCAACACACAACAGGTAGAAATCAAAGCAATGTGATCAGCAGAGGCCACACTCAACTGCCAAAAAATCTTCACATGTACCTAGTTAGAAAATAAGTTGCATTAAAATATTTGAAATGACAGGATCAAGAAAGATTAAACTTGCATGGACCTATTGCAGGCAACCATTATTTGGTTTTTCTGACAGAACTGCCAAATATTGCAGTGTTTCCAAATTTCAAAAGATAAGTTAGTTCAGAAACACCATAAGCTGAAGGCCAGCCCCACCTAGGCATAGCTGTGATTATAAATAAGGGGAGGCGGGGAAGCATAGCACAAATTAGGTAGCACATGTGAGCTAACAGCACTTGGAAAATCTGCCAGGGAGAAATCAGAGCTGTTTGGATGGAGTGAGCATGGAAAAGGAAGTTCAAGCTGGGCAGTGCTGGCGCACGCCTTTAATCCCAGCACTCGGGAGGCAGAGGCAGGGGGATCTCTGTGAGTTCGAGACCAGCCTGGTCTACAAGAGCTAGTTTCAGGACAGGCTCCAAAGCCACAGAGAAACCCTGTCTTGAAGAAAAAAAAAAAAGAAAGAAAGAAAAAAAAGAAAGAAAAGCAAGTTCAGTTATTGTAAAATGGACACCTGCAATGAGAGGAGGGGCATTTCAAGTCAGGTCAGAACACTCAGTCTGCAGAACCCAGTGCACGGCTATGACGGCAGCATGTCCCTTACTCAATATTCCCAGGGTGACTTAGCAATGACTTCACCTATTATGGGCTATTTTTTTAAGGCAAGGTATTTTGAGTTGGTTAGCTGATTTGCCTTTTTACACTTTTAGTAACCTTATATGATAGTTTACTGAAATTTACTCAATCGGGTTCTTGTATTTGGGAACAGAGACATCCAATAAAGTACCCCCATTCCAGCCTGCATCCATTTTTATTCTTGACAGAATCGCCTAGTCTAGCAGTTCTCAACATGCAGGTTGCAATCCCTTCTGCAACCTTTTATCTCCAAAAAATATTTACATTATAAACCATAACAGTAGCAAAGTTAACAGTTATGAAGTAACAACAAAAATGTTATGGTTGGGGTCACCACAACATAACGAACTGTATTAAAGGGTCACAGCATCAGGAAGGTTGAGAACTTGGCCTAAACATACTGACGAAGAAACAATGTTCTAACGATACAGTCAAGGAAGGTCAAGTACTGGAACCCAGGCAGGACCAAGGACAATGCAGACAGTGTTGGTACCCACTTCTCCCTCGGGGAGCTCAGCAGACACACTGAAACACTTCTGTGGAGAAACTACTGAGAGCTGGCTAGCTGTGGCTGTAACTAATCCCTCTGGTCACCTGTGAACTGTGGCGTGTGAAAGCACACCACACCAACCCCGGCCCTAGAGGACACTACAAATTGGACAGCTGAGTCAACTGTATCCACTAGGAGACACAGCACCCTTACAAGTGTATGCCTGGCTCTCTTTTTCTAGAACTGCTAAAACAACATCAATGGACAAAGCTGGGGAAGTTCACTAGAGTTAGGAAAATGCCCCAGTGAGTACACCCAGTGTAAACATCAGTCCAGTCAGTAAACACCAACAGCTTCACCCAAACTTTGGTCAAGCCTTCCTTCAAGCATGCTTATTAAGTTGGCCTTTTATTATTTATTACTATTAATCTTTGCCTTTAAATGTCCATATATCATTACTTTGAATTGTTTTAAAAAGCCACTTAGCCAGCCCTGAGCTAGTGGGTCATCTGTTCTTACTCCAGCACTAAAGCAAGACAGAAAGCTTCCTTCCAAGCCATGATGGATATGGACTCCAAGTTACACTCAATAACAGACATTTCACAATTTCCCTTGAAAATGATTATGTGGCCTAATTTTTCTCCCACTTAAAAGGTGGTTGTTCAAAATAAAGAAAGTAAACAAATTAATTTAAAAAATAAGAAGTGGGTATTAAGCCACCCTAGCTGCCATGGAACACTGTTGCTTATCAAGTTGGTATAATGTTTAATCCAACTTTAAAGACTTGTATGATTTAATGCCTCTCCTGGGATTCTATTTCTTATATTCTTCTTCTTAACCAATCTCTACAGTCAATCTGTCCTAGCTCAAAAACAGCCAACAATCCAAAGAAGTGCAGCTAGACACCAGATCAAGTCTTTCCTTGGCTCTGGCTCCCTCATTTTCACCCTGGACATACCCCTTCCCTCCTGTAAGTGTTAACTGCCCATCCATATATACAAGGGCCGTGGAACTGGTACAATGACCAACGAACAAAATACCATGAACTCCAGTCACTAACAACCTATTCACAACAGGCTCCCAATTCAGTGATATCCTGCCTATTTCTGAACCAAAATATAACAATGGGGAAGGGTTCTAAACAATCTTACTAAGGTGCTAACCAGAACAAAGGAGAGGTTTTGAGTGCGCCTTTGGGCTAGAAAAACAAGAGTACTGTTTATTGAACCTACAAACTTGCAAGAAAAGGGGAGTGGAAATAAAAAGTAACTCATGATTGTCAAAAAATTAAAATAAAAAAGTAGGCTGGACAAAGTGGTGCATGCCTTTAATGCCAGCCTTGGGAGGTGGAATCAGGCGGATCTTTGTGAGCTTTGAGGTTAATGTAATCTGCTGGTCTGCGTAGCAAGTTCCAAGACAGCCAGGGCTATGTGGAGAAATCCTTTATTTAAAAAAAAAAGAAAAAAGTTGGGCAGTGGTGGCACATGCCTTTTTAATCTCAGCACTCAGAAAGCAGAGACAGGCAGATCTCTGTAAGTCAAAGTCAGCATGGTCTACACAGAAAGTTCCAGGACAGCCCTACACAGAGAAACCCTGTCTTGGAAAAAAAATAAAAACAAAAAACAAACAAACCTTGAACCAGTAGATAAGCCAAAAAAGTTACTCTTAAAAAGAAGAGTAGACAGAGGATTAAGGAGTAACTAACTTTTGTTTTTTGTTTCTCAAGACAGGGTTTCTCTGTCTTTGGAGCCTGTCCTGGAACTAGCTCTTGTAGACCAGGCTGGCCTGGAACTCTTAGAGATCTGCCTGTCTCTGTCTCTCGAATGCTGGGATCACCCAGCCAAGAACCTAATTTAATAGGCTTCTAACAGATCACAAACGTTTGCACTGAACAGACACTTGTCATGTATGCTTTTGTTCCTTTCACAAACATTTACTGAACTCCAGAGCAAAGCAGTCTGACATTTAGTATCTCAATATGTAACCCTAACTCAAAGTCTGGCTCCTGAATGGACTAGTCTATTCCAAAGTTCAGTCCACAGGAAGCTGGGTGGTGCCTTCTTCCTTCTACTTGTCAATCACCCAAGAAGCAATAGGAAAGCTGAGGAACAGCAGACCTCAAAGTGGTCTCTGGACCAAACACCAGCAACTCTTACATGTGCCAATTCTCAGGCTACCAGACCAAGGAACAAGTTTTGGATGTGGGCTTTCAGAGTCTTGTTTCAGGAGTGCTCCTAACATGATTTTGGTGACACTGACAAAGGAGAACTATGGCTATGTATAAAGAATGAATCTTAAGAATGTGGGGCTAGCCAGGCCGTGGTGGCACATGCCTTTAATCCCAGCACTCGGGAGGCAGAGGCAGGCGGATCTTTGTGAGTTCGAGACCAGCCTGGTCTACAAGAGCTAGTTCCAGTGCAGGCTCCAAAGCCACAGAGAAACCCTGTCTCGAAAAAAAAAAAAAAAAAAATGAGTTAACAGATTTTTCTCAAATGCAAATTTAATTCAAGTAATATTCATTCAAAAGAATAAAACAATGAAACACTGAAATGCTAGAATAGTAAAATAAAATGATTTTTCTCAGTTTTTACTTGGAACAATAAACCTGTACAGAATTTTCCTAGCTTGTCATTTTTTCATAAATTTGAATAGAATCACATATTTCCATTAGCCTCTCAAAATAAATTTTTCACTCAATTTCCTTAATGAAGGTTGAGTCTTCAAATTTATAAACAAAAATATATCATCACATCTATTGTTCCTCTTAATGCCACAGAAATTACCTCAGGCTGACATCATCTCTCAGGGGCCCTAATCTCAGGTGTAGCAGCCTGAGCTCCCCAACCACTCACTATCTAGACTAGCTAGGGCAGTGGTTCTCACCCTTCCTACCGCTGCGACCCTTTAATGCAGGTCCTCATGGTATACTGACCCCAACCATAAGATTATCTTTGTAGCCAATTCTTAACTATAATTTTGCTACTGGTATGAATCATAATATAAATATCTGTGTTTTCCAATTATCTTGCGTGACCCATGTGAAAGTTTTCGTTGTTCAACCCAAAAGGCTTTGAGACCCACAGGCTGAGTTGCTGATCTAGAGCAATCTTCTACTCAAGCCTAATTATGTCACATCTTGCTCCTGAAAAATCAATGTCTCTGACTCCAAAGCACATGTCCTAACCCTCTACAGTTCCTGCTCCCTACTCTCAACTCAAGACCACTATACTACCAAGTGTCTTCCAAGTGGTCTCCGTGCTTTCTGTCCTTTCTGCTCCTCCAGTTTCTTTGGCAACTCTAGCTTCAGTGTGTCTCCATGGAGACTGTTGGAGGCAGGGTTCATGAAGGAGAGGACACTCCCTCAAAAAGTCCTGTGAAGTGGTCCACTGGAGGATGGGAAGAAAATACATGCTTGTTTGGGTGCTATCCCTTAAACCTATTTATAATATTATTTATCACACCCAAAACAAAAACCTTGTTTATATTTGATTTATATTTATTAGGAGATCCTGTTCAGGTCTCCTTTTTTCTTTCTTTCTTTCTTTCTTTCTTTCTTTCTTTCTTTCTTTCTTTCTTCTTTAATCGCAGGACAGGGCAACAAGGTGGGTAGGGGACCAATAAACTTACTAGTGCAAGAACCTATGCAACCACCCCACAGAGGGAAACCTAGAACTGCCATAGTAGTCACTACTGTGACTGAGTGAGGCAACTCTGGACCAGGTCCTGTGTCTCTTTCCCATGATCTCAGGAGGGAATGTTCCCAGGGGCTTTTCCGGGGATCATTTAATTCACCAGGGATGAAAGCAGCTCTCCAAGATCACAGAGCCTGGCTGACAATCAGGACGCGCTTGGGAGAACTTAAAGAACTTGGGGGAGGGGTGGCGTCTGTTCCCACTTATTTGTTTCTGATAGGTAATAAAAATAACTGAGCCAGTCGAGCATGGCCACCAGAGACAGGAAACAGGCTCAAGTTTTTTCTTCAGCTCAACAGCATCCTGTAATTATTTAGTTTTTCAGAAACAGGCAAATAACCCCAGGGGTTGCTTATCAAAAATACTACTCAAGTGGCAACAGCTGAACAGATCTTTGAAGCCTAGGAGTGTGGCTCAGAGGTGGAGGGGCTTGCCTCGCCATCCAATCAATTCTTCTATGTAGAATTCCACAGTAAAGCCCTTACGGTGCTTTATTTCAAAATTTCCTCTGTGAAAACAGGTCTGCATTCAATGATAACATACTCAAATAAGGATTCAAGTGGGTGGAAACTCGGAGACACAACCCCCAGCTGTTGTGCAACCCACAAAGGTTAAAACCTTTCTAAAATTGACACATCTTATGATGCAGCTTACCGAGACAAAAATCAAAACACACACAAACTCAAACAAGAGCAAAACTAAACAGGCAACATTCTTAGAATCAGACACCCAAGCGCACTTGGAGAAACAGACCATCCTTCCCCTCACACATGCATGCCCGACCTCTCCACCTGGATACCTCCGCTGGCTCTCTTCCCACGTTCCCTCCAGCCGTGCTAAGGAAAGGCTTCATGGCTCGACCTTCTGCTTCTAGTGAACTGGTGGTTGATGCGCGATCTAGGATGCCCTCCCCCTCCCACTGGACTGCAGGGCACGCGACCCTCTCCAGAATCGAAGCCAAACACCCCTCTTACAACGTTATGTGTTTAGAAATCGAGTGTTTTCCCTAGGTGGACACTAGATTATTAACTGCAAATAGGACCCGGGCCCTCCCCACGCCCGAGATGTTTGGGAAGCTACAGGAAAGAGTCCTAGGTGGCTCCAAAGTAAGATTCGGTCCACCTTCTATTCTAGAAACACCCTCCCATCCCCAGGGGCCAATGCGCGCCGGGCTTGCTTGTCACGCTGCACGTCGCAGGGGGCCGGGTTCTGAAGGGGCCACTGGTCCTCCATCCCTTCCCGACTGGGGCGAGGGGCGCCCGGGGAGAGGGTGAGCGCGGGGGTCGGCGCCATGCGAGGCGGCGCTGGGCCGCGGCCAGGGATGAGCTCAGCCCCGCCGGGTGTTGCCCGCAGGTTGCATCAGACGCCGCTCGCGCCACCAGCCGCCAGGGGCCTTCCGGGCCAGCCTGCCGATTCGGGCAGGGCCGGGTCTCGTCGGGCCGGGCCGCCGCCTACGCAAGCGGCGGGCTCCACCGCGGCCTCCTCCCCAGACCCCTCCGAGCGAGTGCCCGCGGCCTCCTTACCTGCGCCTCTGGCCGGCCCGCCCGCCCCCAGGCGGCCTCCACTCCGAGCGGCCCCGCGCGGCGCGGCCCGACCCGACCCAGGCCTCGCAGCCCGCGAGACGGCGAGGAGGAGCAACGGTTACGAAACCGGCAGCCTCCGCCCGTTCCGCCACCGCGGCCACCACCGGCTTTTCCCCCTCCTCGGCGGGTCCGCACGTTGCCGCCGCCGCCGTGACCAATAGAAGCGCGTATGTGAGACCGACGCGCTCGCTCCGAGAGACGGGCAGTGCCACCAGCCAATCACAGGCCGTGTGACGGCGATAGGCGGGCGGGGCGGGACCGGCGGGCGTGGTGGGCGTGGTGGCACCGGCGGTGGCTTGAGACGCGCTCGGTGGTTGCCCCTTAGGCTGCTGGCGCAGGCGGGCGGTGGCCCCAAAATGTGGGAGTGACCCGTGCAGAGGAAAGTTCTGTCGGTGTTGGAGGTTTGAAAAGATGGTCACCTTGTGAGGGCCTCACCCCTCTTTGGGAAACGACATTTCCTAAGGTGGTTAGGCCTTAGGACCCGAGACTTTGGGAAACTTTATTTTGACAAAAGCAAGTTACTAGGTCCGAAGTAGGGTTAGCACACTTGTCACACTTGAGAACTGCGAACTGTGGCTCCCTGTCAAATCATGATTTCCAAAGTGTGCTCGCCTCCGTGAGGACGGGTGATGGACACGACATGGTCTCTTAAAAGTCACTAGCAGTCCTGGTTCTCCCGAACAATTAGTTCACGGGAGGATCAGAAAGCATTTTTGAAAAACAGGAAGCAGCGCTCCGGGTGGAGGACAGAACCCTCCTGATAGGTTTGATTACTTCCTCTTTAGTAAGGCTTCTCGTTCAAAACTCCCAGGCTTTCAAAGAGGAAATGTTTCTTCATCGCCAAGGCCAGAAGAGCAGCACTCCACGGAAGACTGTTTCGAGGAATCCCTGAGAGATGACAATACCTGCAAAGAGAAAAGAGCCACCACGGAGAGTGAACCCTAATAATCCCGTGCCCGCTTGGGAAACTAAGAATGTCATCAAAATAAGTATGTCTCTTTAGGTTCGGATCTCTGTGTTATGACCCGACATTTCTTCAAGATTGTCAAAGTTGGACTATGCTCTGTTCCTCGCAAAATCATAATTTTTATCTCTAATATTGTCTAGTCATGTAAAAACTGTATAGTAAATAAAAACAGAGAAAAAAACTAAAAAAACAGCCTTGCATGTCATATGTATATTGTTAGCCTCTGGTTTGCCAGCCTATCTGCTAACTTGCGTTCTGTGTTGTGTCTAGGCAAGCCTTCCACACCCAGCAGTCAGGCAAAGTCCAGGAGTCTTGAGATTTCCTCGTTAGCTGGTTACTGGTAGTGCTTTTTCTGTTTACAAACATGTATTTGATGCCAACTGTGTGCTAAGGTATGGACTAAGAGCTAGGAGTCACCAATAAAGAAGACAAACTCACGGTCCCTGCCCACATGGAGCTTACTCTGAGAACCAAAGAGACATGATTCAAGCCCCATTTTCATAGACGCTTAAGGAAAAAAGTCCAAGATGCTGGGAGAGATTATAAAATGAGGAACAGAAGACCTGACCTGACGCATAACATGAGAAGGGTTGGCTTGGGTGCCACTAATGAGATGGATGCGCCTGTCCAAGGCAGAGTCTTTGCCTAGAGGCCCTGTGATGGGCGGAGCTTAACGTCAAAGTGGCTGAGGCAAGAAGCCCCAGTGGAGACTGATGGGGTAGGGCCGACCATGTGAATCCAATAAAGGTTTTGATAAGGGGGTGCTTGAACCCAGGGTGTCCATACAGGGTAAGCTCACTACCGTTGATCCAAACCCCAGGCAAGGGGTACTGTTGTTTACCTTCAGGAACTGGAAACAATGTAAGAAAATGAGAGCCTGATGAAGAATCTGCTTCCAGGTTGTAGAAATCTAGGCCGCTTTCTTGCAAGTCACAAAGAAAGACACAGTGAAGGAAAAATGCCCTGTGCCTCATGAATATGTCTTAGAAAGCCAAAGACGTTGTAATCCAGCAGGATATTAAAATACCCTTTCAAAGGACGTGAGAAGTAGGGCATCGCGTTGGTTGAATAATCCAGCCACTTGACAACTCCTCTGACTAATCCAGCCTTGCGGTCCAGTGTGACTGGAATAGTTGTTTACACTGTGGGTCTCTGTCTAAGGCGCCTTCTGATTGGTTTAATAAAGAGCTCACTGGCCAATAGCTACGCAGGAGAGAATAGGCGGGAGAGAGGGAGGGAGGGAGGAAGGGAGGGAGGGAGGAGGGGAGGGGAGGGGAGCAGAGGAGAGGAGAGGAGAGGGGGAGAGAGAGAGAGACTAGGAGGAGGAATCTAGGTGGAATTTTGCCAGCAGACCAGAGCAAGTCGGATGTGCTGGACTAAGAAGAGATAACCAAACCATGTGGCAGAATGTAGATTTTAAAAATATGGGTTAATTATAAGAGCTAGTTGGGGGAAAGCCTAAGCTAAAGCCAAGCTTTCATAACTAATAAGTCGTCTCTGGATCATTATTTGCGGCCTGGGGGTCCAAAGACTGACCCGACAAGAAGCTTGCTACAGGGTAGAGTCAGAATGTTCCTGCACAGCTTCAACTCTTACACAGAAGTGTGACGTTAGGCAAATTAGCTAACCACTGCAGCATCTGGAAGCTGGAGGAAGTTCCTTCAGCGTCAACTCTTTCACCAAAGTGTGACCTTAGTCAAATTAGTTAACCTCTGCGTCATCTGGAGAGGGGATTGTAGTTGGGGTTTCCTTTGGGCCACCAACCAGCTCCCAAAAAAAGACACAGAGACTTATTTATTGTGAATGCTTGGCTTTAGCTTAGCCTTGTCTCACTAGCTTATTTATTTATTTAGTTTTTTTCGAGACAGGGTTTCTCTGTAACTTTGGTCCTGTCCTGGAACCAGCTCTTGTAGACCAGGCTGGCCTCGAACTCACAGAGATCC
>JAQHUG010000180.1:1014691-1041001 GCA_028555095.1 Dicrostonyx torquatus
AACCTGGTATTTGGTTTGTTTTTTTTTTTTAAAAAAAAAAAAGATAAAAAAGGAAGCCACACCCTTAGCATCAGCTTTGTAGCCTAAGTAGGGAGTTGAAGGGGGCTGTCCTTAGGAGAAACTTCAGAGCTAATGGTACTTAGTGAGTACCCAGAAATAGATTAAGGTAAAGCACCATCCAAAGACACACTCAGAAATATTCGGTGATGGGGGCTGGAACGCTGTCCAGTGGCTGGTAGACCAGCTGTCCCTGTAATGAAGCAGTCAAGGCCAACAGTAAGGGTTTGAATAGAAAAGGTCTACAGGCTCACTGGGTCCTTTACCTTACCAGGTCACCCAGCTTGGTGGTGCTTATTTGGGAGATAGCAGAGACTTAGGGAGTGGGACCTGGAGGAAGTGGGTTATAAGACACATCTTCAGCTCCTCCCTACCCTATTAATCCCCACCCCTGTCCAACACACACCTCTTCAGGGACCTCTCTCCCCCACCCATCAACCTGGCTCCCTCCTCCCTATTCCACAGGTATAGGGAGGTCATCTCCTGGTGACCTCAATCTAGCTTCTTTGAGCCACTATGTGGGAATTGTCTCCCTTCCTCTGGGATCCCCCACTCCTAGTGCTGCCAGATTGTTTGGCGACTCCGCCTCCCTCCAGGATCTCCCATCCCCCACCCCTTCTTCACACTCTATAAATTGTGCCCTCCTCTAGGAACTTGAGACATCATTTCTCAGTGCTCTCAGGTAGATAGTGTCCCTTCTGACCCCACAGGCCTCCTGACAAAGTACCCAGCTCCCTCACTACCCGAACTCACTCCAGGTAGAGAAGTAAACCAGCAAACCGGGAGAGCCACAGCAGGAGGCCAAGGAGAGGGCCAGCCAGGCTGTGCTGAGCCAACAGTAGTATCTGTTCCAGCATACAAGCTACTCTCAAGGACCAGAGCTGCAGCCTGCAACCTCAGCACCAGTTCCATCGAAGGAAACGTTGTCTCAACCCTCCTCCAACTCAGGGCTCTCCTGAGCATCCGTGCACACCGTCGTGGAAAGGAGAGCAGCTATGGAAGCGGGGAAAAAAATGCAGCTAACAGAAGTATGACTTGGAAGGTGTTTTGTCTATGACTCCCTCTTGTCCTCCTCTCTACTTCCTTGATACCATGAGGCCAGCAACTTGGCTCTGTGGCAGCCTTCTGTCCCCATGGGGTTCTGCTTCCTCAAGGCCCACAGCAATGGAACCTACTGACCTTGAACTGAAACTGTTAAGTCCAAACAAACTTCCCTCCTTTAGGGTGTTTCTCTTGGTGTTGGTGACAGCAACACAAGGGCCAGAATGGGAAGCTAAGTTCCTTTCAATTTGGCCAGGCGGTGGTGGTGCACCCTTTTAATGCCAGCACTTGGGAGGCAGAGGCAGATGGATCTCTGTGAGTTCAAGGCCAGCCTGATCTAAGGAGGGAGTTCCAGGACAGGCTCCAAAGCTACACAGAGAAACCTTGTCTCAAAAAAACAATTAAAAAAAAAAAAGCACTCCAATTTGATCTTGGCTCCACAAAGTATGAAACCAATTGTGACTGTATCCAGACGGCTTGTGAAATGGGACCGTGTCTAGGGGAGAAGAAAAGCTAAAAATGTCCACCAAAGGTCGGAGAGATAGGTCTGTGGTTAAGAGTAGCTGCTGTTCTTGCAGAGGACCAGGTATGATTTCAAACATCCACATGGCAGCTCACAACCATCTGGAACTCCAGTTCCATAGGACCTAGTGGCCCTCTTCCAACCTCTGCAGCCAACAGGTGCATACATGCGGTGCGTGTGCCTGCATGCACACTAAACACTCATATTTTTTATAAAAATCAATAAAGCATGATGAAAATAGAAATGTCCGCTGAATTTTGATGTGTTGGTTGATGGCCCGTTCCTTCCCAGCTCCCACATGTCCAAGGTCTTCCCTGTTCCTCGGGCCTCAACCCAAGTCTGATTTCCGGGTGTCAAGCTCTGGCTGGTCCCTGTTTTCCCTCAAGGGTGCATAGAATCCAACACCAAAATACACATGATTTGGCCCATGATAGGGTTTTGCTTTGCTTCCTTCAGAGACAGGGTCTCACCAGTATATCCTAGGCTGGCCTTGAAGTTCCAGCCCTTCTGTCTTAGTTTCCTGAGCACTAGGATGAAAGGTGCTCCCCACCACTCTGGGTTGTGCTCCCCTCTCATCTGAGAGAAGATGAGGTTGTGCCTCACTCATACTGAGAGGACATAGGTGTCACTCAGGGTTTCTGTTGCCATAATGAAAGCACTGGGGGAGGAAAAGGTCTATTTCACTTACTTCACAGCCCATCGTTGACAGAAGCCAGGCCAGGAACTCAGAAGTCAGGAACTGAGGCAGAGGCCACGGAGGAACTCTGCTTACTGGCTTGCTCAGCTTGCTTTCTTAGAGGACACAGCCCAAGGGTGGCCCTCCCACAACAATCGCTAATTAAGAAACTGCACCGCGGGCTTACAGGCCAGTCCTGTGAAAACAATGTGAGGAAGGGCTATTTCAGCTCCTGGTTCCAGGGTGCTTTTCTTTATCAGTGTGGGGAAGTCCTGGTAGCAGGACTGGGCAACCGGTCACATTGCTCAGTCAGGAAGCAGAGATGAGGGATGTTCAGCACACTTTCTCCTTCTCATTTGGTCCAAACACCAGCTTTTGGAAAGATGCTAACTTATTTAGGATGAGTCTTCCTGCCTCAACCCAAACCAGAAACTCCCCCAGAGACACGGCCAGGGGCTTGTTTCTATGGTGATTCTAAACCCCATCCCGTTGACAAGACCAACCACAATTATGTAAGCAGAAGCAGAGAGAATTTTTACAAAGGAAAGTCTAAGAACCTAACGAGAGAGGACAGAAAGGAACATTAAGAGTATGTTTTTAAAAGACTCTTTCAAAAGCAATCTCAATATTTGAAATTTCCCTAGTTTAAGCAGGGCATGGCATAGTGCGCACAACTATAATTCTAGCGCTCTGGAAGCAGATGCTGGGGATGTCAGGTTACATCCGGACAGCCTGGGCTATGCAGAAAGACTGTGTAAAAGGGGGATATAGGGACTCCAGGTTTAAGAGTGCTGGCTGCTCTTCTAGGGAATCCAGGTTCAATTCCCAGCACCAACCATCTATAACTCTAGTCCCAGAGGATCCCTTTTGTGACTTCCTGGGGCACCAGGCACACATGTGCTACACAGACATGCACACAGGCAAGACACTCATACACATAAAATAATAAAATAAATAAATCTAAGAAAAAATGAAAAGGGGTGTGGTCTGGTGATAGGGCTCAGTGGGTAAAGCACTTGCGGCACAGGCGTGTGGACTTAGGTCCCCAGAATCCACTTTAAAAACACAGAAGAGGACATGTGCCTTTCCCTCCCAGTGCTGGGGAGGTGGAAACAGCTGCACCTGGGGATGCCTGCCTGCCTGCCTGCCTGCCTGCCAGCCAGCCAGCCAGCCTAGCCTGCTTGGTGAGTTCCAGCTCCTGTCTCAGGCAATCCGGTGGGGCCTGAAAGATGACTCACTGGTTAATTAATGGAATTTGCTGCTCTTGTTGAGGACCCAGGTTCAGTTCCCAGCACGACTGGCAACTACCTGTAACTCCAGTTCCAGGGGATCCAAAGTCCTCCCCCGGCCTCCATGGGCTCCTGCATGTCCATGTGCACAGACTTACACTGAGGCACACAGGCATAAACTAAGCTAAACTAACTTCGACTAAATAAATACTCAAAAAAATTAAAAGTAAGTAAAATAAAATTTAATTAAAAATGAACTATGCACATATTTAAAAGCCAGACACAAGGTGAACAGCGACTAGGGAACAAGTCTCCCAAATTGTCCTCTTGCTCCACACATGTGCACACACCAATGAGCACACACAAAGTTAAGGAATGTCCGAGTAATTGCACAGTAAATTCTAAGTTATATTTAAATATTAAATATGTCAGTGTTCTGTTAGCCAAAGAATATACGTTCTTTTCCAACAGTCATGAAACATTTAGTTAAAATAAAGATTTCATGTTGGGCAGCAAGAGAAATGTAAATATATTCCAAAGAATTTCCAATTCCTATTATCTACAATAAAACCAGATGTAAAATAAAAGAATCAAGAAAACAATCAAGTAACTCACCAACCAAAATAAAAATACCTTTTTTTTTTTTTTTGGTGTGGTAGAGTAAAAGGAAAAATATTATTTTTCAATCTCAGGGGTAGAGTCTTTTAGATATATTTGAAAAAAACGAATTCAGGTATAATTAGAAAATAATAATCAGAAGAAAATACATTCACTTTTAGAGCCTTGGGCCAGGCATAATGGCACATGCCTTTAATCCTAGCTTTTAATCAGGGGTCAGTGGCAGAGCAGGCAGCTCTCTTTAAGTTGAGACCAGCTTGGTCTACATAGCAAGTTCCCGGCTAGCCAGGACAGTATAAGGAGAACTGTCTAAACCAAACAACAAAGCTGGGGCCTAGAGCCCACAGGGGAGTCAGTTTGTATATCACTCAGCCATTTTAAAGGGCGACGGCTGGTCACAGGATGAGCTCTAAGACACACAAAGTCGATCCTCTATGCTTGAAGCTACAAGGCTTTGATGTCATAATTTGTGACCGTCATCCTGACTGCCTGTGTCACAAGCACAGCCACTGACTTGGGTGGATGAAACAACATTCTTACAGGCTAACAGCTGCCAAAGGGAAATCAAGGGATTCAGGCTCCTGATGGGCAAGGATCAGGAAGGACACTGGGAAGACAGATCAGCAAAGCCAGGCTGTCACATACTGTCTGTCGTAGCAATTACCATCTTAGGTTTGTTTTTGCAGAGTGAAAAAGAGTTTATTTAGTGGGTTATAGAAAGGAAGGGGAAAGGAGAGAGGGAGGGAGAAGGGGGATGAGGAGAGAGAGGTGGGGGGGGGAGAGAAACAGAGAAAGAGAGAGAGATAAAGGCGAGGGAGAGGAGAGGAGAAGCTACCTCTTTGGGAGAGAGACAGAAAAGGAAAGATCAGTTTTCTAAAATATAAAACCAACCCAACTGTTCCTTAGACTTGTCTAAATCTTCAAGGTTGACCCCGTTTGTATCTTTTTTCATTGTTTATGATATTTGATTTCTCGTTATTTCATTTGCTTTGCTTTTTGTTTGTTTATATTTTGTTTTGAAAAGCCAGGGTCTCGCTGTGTAGCCCTTGGCCACACCCAGCTTTTTATGGGGGTCAGGAATGTGAACTCATGCTCTAAGTTGGCTAGAGTCATTTGGGAGGAAGGATTCTCGGTTGTGACAATGCCCCCAATATGATAGGCCTGTAGGCAAATCTGTCAAGCATTTTTTTGATTAGTGATTGATGGGAAGGACCCAGCCCATTGTAGGCAGTGCCATCCCTGGGCTGGTGGTCCTGGTTCTATAAGAAAGCAGGCTGAGCAAGCCACCAGGAACAAGCCAGTAAGCAGCACTCCTCAACTAATATTGTTGATATTCTTTATCCTAGAATAAAGAGATATCTGCCACGTAGTCTTTTTGTGGTAACTCTTTTTTTTTTCCTTACTATGTGGCCCCAGGTGACCTGGAACTTGCTTAGTAGCCCAGGCTGGCCTTGACTTTCCAATCCCCTTGCCTCTGCCTCCCAAGTGTTGGGATTAAAGATGTGTACCATTAAGCCCTGCCAGTTCCCTGTGCCAGGCTCCCATGTAGCCCAGGCTGGCCTCAAACTCCCAGTTCTCCCGTCTCTGCCTCCCAAGCACTGGGATGGCAGGTACACACCAACAAGGGTAGCCATTAGTTCCTTAGTGCAAACATCCTTTTCTGACGGCAAAGATATCAAGAGAATGAGCAGGAGGGAGGCCTTTGGTAAAATCAGGCTAGCGCGTAAGTGGAATTAGTTGCTGTTACCGCCACTGAGTGTCCCCCCACCAGAAGAGCTGCATGCGCAGGGTGTCTTCAGAGGAGGGGCCCTGTTGCCTGACTCTACTTTTTCCTGGCCCACATGAAGTGGGAAGCGGGAAGGCAGCCTAGTCGGGTCCCAGCCTTCTCACTGTGGTTATTCTCAAACCTCAGGTCTAAACACTGATTTTTCCTGAGTCATCAGTGTAAATTGTGGTAGCCTACTTTCTGTTACTATACCAAAACAACACAGGCCAGGTCACTTGCGAAGAAGGAGAGTTTATATATGCTGCTCATGGTTCTGGGAAGTCCAAGCATGCCAAGATGGCATCTGGTCAGCCGCCAGTGACGGCCTCATGCCGTGTTGTAGCTTGGTGGAAGAATGAAGGGAGGTGAGGTGGGCAAGGGGGTACATGTGTGAGCCAACTTGCTCCAATAACAGCCCATCCATTGAAGAATGCACTCACCCTGGTGAGAGCACCATTCAACACTTCAGTGTAAAATTCCCAAGACCCAAATACTTCTTCTAGTTCTTATTAGGGGGGACTGGAGAAAATGGGGGCCAAATTCCAATGCAAAGTTTGCTGAGGTTCTGGGGTTCTTCTTATTACTACATTTAGTGTGGTGAATGTGTGTGTGCGTGTCCATCAGAAGACTTGTTGGAGTTAGTTTTCTCTTCTGCTATACGTGACTCTGGAATTGAACTCAAGTCTTTAAGTTAGGTGATAAGTGCCTCTCTACCAACTAACTGAGCCATCTCACTGGCTCTAGAAGTGAGTTTTTTTGTTTTGTTTTGTTTTTTGAGGCAGGGTTTCTCTGTAGCTTTTGGAAAATATCCTGGAACTTGCTCTGTAGACTAGGCTGGCTGTGGGCTCTGATATCTGCCAGCCTGAGGATGCCATGCAGCTTCGTAGCTGAAGGCCGACAATTTAGAAAGACAATAGATGAAGGTTCTGCTCCAGCCTTCCTTTTCATTTGTAGATTGCTCCATGAGAAGTGGCTATCTCCAAAACTGGTGAAAGAATACAGGTGTGTGGATGCTGGGGGAGGTGCCCCGGAAAAAGGAATATAGAAATAGAAAAATTCCTCTAGAGAGAGAGAGCATTCAGAGGAGAAATGGTTTGGGATAGAGAGAAATAAACGCGAGGTCACGCTGTAAGAAAAAGTCTGAAGCGGCCTTTAAAACTGTAATGGTGTGAAAGCCTGTTTCCTTCCACGCGTCTCCGGGGACACATTTGGGGAAAAACACCAGTTTCTATGTTGGGGCGACGGTCCCCGACAGCTGGCCTTGAACTCACAGAGATCAGCCTGTTTCTGCCTCCTGAGTTCTGGGATTAAAGACGTGCGCCACCTTCGCCCAGTTTTAGAGGTGAGCTTTAAAGGGGAAAAACTATAGGAATAATTAAATGAAAATCATGTATTTGATGGGTTGGTTTTGGTTTGATTTTTGTTGTTGTTGTTGTTGTTTTTAGTTTTTTAGACAAGGTTGGTTCTGTAGCCCATGCTAAGACGTGAAATTCCTCTTCTTCAATCCCCAGTCTGCAGCCAGTCTGCGATGGAAACCAATCTTTCACATGCCTGTCTTAGTTACTCGGCTCTCTCTTCTGAGAGTCAGACAGACTTCCAGTCCTGTGGGAAAGTGCATCATAGTGCATCATGGGTGACGGTACCCATGCCTCCCAGGGCCGGCTCTCCTGCCTTTTAGGAACCATATGAGTCACACATGATGGGCACCTCTGAGCTGGCTGCCAGTATCGGTGTCCCAGGTCTGGATTGACAGGCATTTGTTTCCTTGGAGCTTTACATTCCAAACTCTAGTGCCAAAGCAAAGATGTGTTTGACGGAACCCACGGCATGCCCAGGCCTGCTCCAAAACTTATTTTTGGTTTTGTGCTCCAGACCTGCATACCACTGCTCAGGGTGGTTCTGATAAAGTGAGTGGCAGTCTCTTTCTTCCCTCTTCTTCTTTTTACTTCAGTGTTTGTTTGGTTGTTTGTTTTATTTTTTTGAGATAGTGTGTCATCACGCAGCCCCCGCTGGCCTAGAACTCTCTAGGGAGAACAGGCTGGCCTCAAACACACAGAAATCCACTGCCTCTGCCTCTCCAGTGCTGAGATTAAAGGAGTGTGCCACTATGCCTGACCTTGCAGAGGCATTTAAGAAAACTTAGCCATGCTGTGTTTTGGGTGGCGAGTAGGAAGTCACTGGAGGTGACTGCAGTTTGCCTTTCACCTGCTTTTGGGGGATGGTGTTTGAAGACACGGTTTCTCTGTGTAACTGTCCTGGCTGTCCTGGAACTCACTCTATGGACCAGGCTGGCCTCGACTCACAGAGATCCACCTGCCCCTGCCTCCCTGAGTGCTGGGATTCAAGGCGTGCGCCACCACCGCCCAGCTGATCTAAGCATCTTTATTGAGAAAGAACTGAAGATCAAGTATTTTTCTCTTATTCTATTTTCCAGGTTTACTCTTGTATAGGAGGAAGATGTGTGTATATGTGTATGTATGTGTACAAATACACATATACAGAAAGTATGTATAGAGAACATACAGAATCTATATGTTCTCTATGCATAGAATTTTTTTATGTTTATGGGTGTTTTGCATGTATGTATGTAAACACACATACACACACTGTGGGGGGGAGGCGGTGTACCACTGCATTCCAGGCTGGCCTTGACCTCCTGATCCTCTTGCTTCAGCCTATGTGCTGGGATTATGACACCTGGCTCAGAAAATAGATCCTGTTAAATTAATTTCATGTTTAAATAAAACATTGGGTTTGTTATTCTATTCTATGTATTCTATTCCAGCTGACTTTGAACTCTTTAAAATATTTTTAAACTAACTGTGTGATTATGTGTGCGTATACATGTGCGTGTACATGTGTGTGCGCGTGTGCGTGCATGTGTATGCAGATGAGGATGTGAATGTGGGGGCCCCTGGAGACAAGAAAAGGATAGCATATCAACTGTACCTGGAGTTACAGGCAGTTGTGAGCCACCTCACATTGGTTCTAGGAACTGAACTGGAATCATCTGGAAAAACAATCTGGGCTCTCAACCCCTGAGTCATCACCTCTCCAGCCCAGGCCTTAACCTTGACCTTCCTGCTGTAGTCTCCCAAACGTTGGGGTTACAGCTACAGAACAGCAAGCCTGGCTTTCTGTGCTCACTTGTGCTCATTCTGTGCTTGTGTAAGTGTCTGTGTGTACCTGCCTGTCTGTATCCACGTGTGTGCACAAGTATGTGCAGGCCAGAGGTTAAGGCCTGCTGTCCTCTCCAGGAGCTCTCCCTCCACCATATTGTTCCAGGCAGGGTCTCTCACGGACTGGTTAGCTAGGTTGACCAGTAAGTTCCAGGGATCCTTCCGTCTCTGCTTCCCCAGCACTGGATGACAGACATGGACCTCTGCACCCCACTTGTTACATGGGTGCTGGGGACCCTCTGAGCCATCTTCTCTAAGTCCTTATGTGTTCCCCCACCCCCACCGGGTTTCTCTGTGTCATAGCCCTGGAACTCACTTTGTAGACCAGGGTGACCTTGAACGCACAGAAATCTGCCTGCCTTCCAAGTGTTGGGATTAAAGGTGTGAGCCCCTGCAACTTGGCTCGCCTGTGAACGCCACTCAGCACAAGCAGCGCTTTCCAGTTGATGGGGCCATTGGTTTGAGCACTCTTCAGCATCTCTAGGTTTGGGCATTCATAGGTTTTCTGACCTGCACCATTCCCATGGTGATTACCATATGTAGGATTTTTAAATTTAATTTACCACGAAAAATATTAATAGCAGCCCATGGAGATGGTTCAGCAAGTAAGAATGTGTTGCATGAGGAGGAGTGGGCTGTGGGGGCTGCTTTCCCTGGCTCCCAGCTCCCAGCCACGGGCCTGCTTTTGGTCTCAGCTAGCTTATACCCGAAATAATTACACACAAACTGTATTCATTTAAACTCTGCCTGGCCCATTAGTTGTAGTCTCTTATTGGCTAACTCTTACATATTATTTTAACCATTTTTAATAGTCTGTAAGTCACCACGAGGTAGTGGTCTTACCAGCATGATTCTAGCCAGTGTCCATCTTGGGTAAGAACAGCATGGCATCTCCCACACTTCCTTTCTTCCCAGAATTCTGTTCTGTCTACTCCGCCCACTTAAGGGCTGCCCTATCAAAAGGCCAAGGCAATTTCTTTATTCAACCAATGAAAGCAACAAAAATACAGAAGGACCCTCCTACAAGAATGCTTGCTATTGGGGACTGGAGAGATGGCTCAGTATCTGGAGCACTTGCTGCTCTTGCAGAGGACCTGGATTCAGTTCCCAACACCCCCATGGCAGCTCACAACAATCTGTAACTTGTTTTGGGGGATCCCACAACTTCTGATCTTTTTGGGCACCAGGTACACATGTGGTGCAATACATACATGCAAGCAAAATGCTCATGCTCATAGACTAAAATGAGTAAATATTTAAAAAAGTGCTTGCTCTGCAATCATGAAAAGCTGAGTTCAAATCTCCTGCACCCTGTAATGAATATGTGTTCCTGTAACCTCAGATTTGGTGTGAGAACAGGGACAGAGGCAGGTGAATTCCAGGATCTAAGGGCCAGCCAGCCTCACCAAAATGATGGGCTTCAGATTCAGTGAGAGATCCTGTCTTGGGGGAATAGGAGTGGGATAGGCCAGGGCACCTGATGTCCTCCTCCGGTCTCTGCACACACAGATGCATATATACCACACACACTCACACATAAATAATACCTAAAAACTAATTTAAAAATGTCAATGTCATTGGTCAACTGGACCAATGATTTTACCCCTAGGGTTTTTGAATGCTTCCCATTAACTTGTGAGTGTCTCATGCATGACCGTAGGGATTACTCACACCTAAACAAACAGAACTTGATTTCCCTCTTTGGTTATTCTAATTCATCCCGTACATATATCTGTCATGGTCCTGAAGGGCGTGTGCAATTATTCCAGTGGGAGAATCTCAGATAATTAAGGCCAACCTCAATGTTTTGAAGGTGTGACTGTTGTGGGAAGAGACGGATAATTAATTAGATTTAAACAGTCTCTGTGCCTGGTGTCTGTCCTTGAAAATAATTGAAGCCCTTCCAAAAGGGGGAAAAAAAAAGGAGGAAAAAAATTACTTGTGTTCTTTAGAACATTCATCAAAAAAACTTTAAAATGTTTCGATAATTCTTAAAATGTCCATAATTGCCCTAGTTCCTTGTGCTTAAAGGGATTTATTAAGAGTTATTTTCCCATGACAACTTAAAATGAAAAACTCCAAGTTGAAAAAAAAAAATCGAACTGCAGTAATTGGCTTTGATGAATTCAAGTCGCTGTCCCACACTGTTAACTGTGGGTGCCGAGCGCTTAAAGGAACACATGTGCCCTGAAAACACGGGGATGAACCCAGGCGCTGTGGAAGGGAGGGGGAGTTGGGGGGGCTGTGTTTGCATTTACTTCATAACTGGGTCAGCCCGAGCTTAATTCTTTCATGGTTTCGGGGGCAGGCACCATACAACTTTACAGATAAGATCTCGTTGGTTGGGCCAAGATACAGGAAAGCCTGTTGCTGCCTCAGTCATACAGAACCAACCCAGCAGGATGCCCAAAGAACTGACCCAGCCCTTCTAGATGCTGGGCCAGAGCTCAAGCCCAGCCTGGTTTGGGATTTCCCATAGCAAACAGAGGGGCTTCCAGTTCTGTTCCTGTGGCTTCCTGGGTAATTGGCAAACTTCAAGTAGGTCCCAGGGAATAAAGGAAAGAAACTTGCATTTCGCAGCTTGGTTGAGAAAGACTGAGCCCGCCTTTGACTGGTGAAGGGAGGGTCAGAACAAGTAAACAGCTTCTTTTTTGCTTTTCTGGTGGTGTTGAGAGTTGAATCTAGAGCCTTGTATATGGTTGGCTCACACTCTGCCACTGAGTTCCCGCCCCCATCACCAGCCCAAACCACAGTTTGCCTAAAGTGAGTTTCACTCTCTGCCCAGTGGTTCTTAAACATGCTTTCTAAACTACAATCATCCGTGCTGAGAACAGAAAAAGAAAAGATAGTCTTCCCAATGAAGACAGGCTCGGAAACTGAAGGTTAAATAAACCAAACACACAGGTTTGTGGAAGCTTCCATGAGCTCACAGGTTTAATGGGAGCTAAGAGGCGAATCTGCTTTAACCGGCTTGGCCATCTCCTCCTAAGAACAGATGGAACACAATGTGTCCTCAGGTTTGACCTCTGCCTGCTGCAGTCACCGTTCCCTGGAGAGGGCTTGTACTTTGCGTCATTGTTTCAGATTCCAGGTCCTGACAGTGGACCTGGGAGAAGGTTTGAATAATTTGTGCTCCAATTCATGGGTTGAAAACCTGGTTCCCAAGATAATGGTATTGAGGGCTGGTGGGACCTTTAGGAGATTGTTATGTCATGGGGGCTTCACCTTCCTGAAGTTAGGATTAATGTTATCTCCAGAGCAGGCTGCTATGAATGGAGTCTGGTGTCTCTACCCATGCTTTCAAACGTGCCTACTGATACACTTGTGCTGTGTAATGCCATGTGCTGCGCTGTAACAGTCTGACCTGGAAAGATTTGGCTATCAGGCTGGGGGCATGCCTCAGCAGAGATCACTTGCCTAGACCCCACCAGGAAGGGGCTGGGGTGAGGCTCAGTGGTAGAGCCCCTGCCCAGAATCCCCCAGTGAGGGCTTAGTGGTAGAGCCCCTGCCTAGAATCCCCCAGTGAGGGGCTAGGGTGTGGCTCAGTGGTAGAGCCCCTGCCTAGAATCCCCCAGTGAGGGACTGGGGTGTGGCTCAGTGGTAGAGCCCCTGCCTAGAATCCCCCAGTGAGGGGCTAGGGTGTGGCTCAGTGGTAGAGCCCCTGCCTAGAACCCCCCAGTGAGGGACTGGGGCATGGTTCAGTGGTAAAACTCTTGCTTAGCATATGCAAGGCCTCTTATTTTGTAGCCATCAGCACTGCAAAATAACAATGATAGGGGGCTGGAAAGATGGCTCAGGGGTTAAGAGCACTGACTGCTCTTCCACAGGTCCTGAGTTCAATTCCCAGCAACCACATGGTGGCTCACAACCATCTGTGTGCCCTCTTCTGGCCTGCAAGCATACATGGAAGAAATGTTGTATACATAATAAATAAATAAATAAATAAATAAATCTTAAAAAAATAACAATGATAACATTAACTATTTGGGGCTGGGTGTGGTAGCACATGCTTGTAACCCCAGAACTCAGAAGGCTAAAGAAGGGCTTTATAGGCTTCATTCACAAACCCAGCCTTGTCACCAAACAAAACAAAAGATATAGCTGCCCAATTTCAAACATCTCAGCCTCTAGAACCACAAGCTAAAATAAACCTCTTGCCTTTATAAACAACCCAGCCTTGGGTGCTTTGCTTTAGCAACAGAAAATGGACTAAGTCTGCAATTGACAGAATTTGGATCTCATGTTTCCTTCTACCCCCAGCATCCAAAAAAAGAAGGGCTTGCCTCTGTACTTAGAGCAGCTAGGGCACAGTGGAGATAAGACAGTGACCTGGAGGTACCCCTATGCAGATATGGCACAACAGGGGATGAGGCAGTGCTAGTGAGAATAGAGGTGTCACCATGAGGAAAGACAGGAAGTAGACAGTGGCCCCTGACTGGCTGAGAATGCCAAGGGTACTCCATTGTTAGGCTCCAGGATCATCATAGCTCTATTGGCGGCTTCTTCTACTTCCTCCTCCTTCCTTCCTCCCTCCTTCTTCCTCTCCGTCTTCTTCCTCTCCTTCTTCTCCCGCTCCTCCTTCTCCTACCCCCTTCCTCATCCTCTTCTCCCTAGATATCTACGATGGACTGCAATCAGTTGTCACAACCTATCATGAACCCAGGGTTAACAGGCACCTCCCGGCTAAGCATTGGGCTTCCTACAGAGATCTCCAAGGAAACCTGCACCATGCTAGGAACACAACAATTACTCAAAACATATGTGCTGACCGGGAATATGAAACCAAGGACATATGCGCAGAATCCTGTGTTCTGGAAGCTGAGGAGACCATCTGGGGAGAAGCTTCAGAGGGGAGCAGCCCGAGGCTCCCCCTCAGCTGGGGTCTGTGTGACCTTGGGCTGGCTGTCTCTCCTCTAGGTCTCTGTTCCTCTGCAGCCCCGCATGCTGATACATGTTTCTCTTAGGGAAATTGAGTGATGGATGACAGAGTGCCTGGCAGGAGTCTGGCATCCAGTTCATCGCTTGGTCCTTCTAATGGCCTGTCAGCCTTTTCCACATGACGTCTCAGACACTTCACGCCATGATTAAAGACAAATGTGTCTCTAAATTATTCTTCAGAGAATCTTAATTTAACCCCAAATTCACCTTACATCCTAGAATATAATTCTTCTGGTATTTTACACCTTGATATTAGGAGATTAATATGTACAGATAATTATTTTTTTAAGATTTGTTTTTAGGGCCGGGCGGTGGTGGCGCACGCCTTTAATCCCAGCACTCGGGAGGCAGTGGCAGGCGGATCTCTGTGAGTTCGAGACCAGCCTGGTCTACAAGAGCTAGTTCCAGGACAGGCTCCAAAGCTACAGAGAAACCCTGTCTGGAAAAAAAATTGTTTTTAGTATTTTAAAGTGTGTGTATAGGCGTGTACATGTGAGCGCAGGTGCTCACAAAGGCCAGAGGCGTCCAATCCCCTGGAGCTGGAGTTGCAGGTGGTTGTGAGTCACCTGACATGGGTGCTGGGAATGAGAGTCAGGCCCTCTGGGTGAGCACTTAGTGCAAGCTTCTGACCTCTGAGCCATTACCCCAGCCCTAATAATTCATTTCTAAGCAGAACTGCAGACAGAAACAGCACAACCTGACGCAATAGTTTTAAATCTATAATAATATACTTTGGGGTGACACCAAAGAGTTTTTGTCATTATTTTGCAGTGCTAGGGTGGGAACCCAAAGCCTTGTGCATACTAGGCAGATGCTGTACTGTTAAGGCCCAAGTCCCTTACAAAGACCTTTTCAAAGTTTTTAATTAATTAATATGGAGATGAACATGCCAACCAAAGGACAACATGTCGGAGTCATTTCTCTCCGCCATGTGACTTCCTGGGATCAAACTTGGGTTGTCAGGCTTGGCAGCGAGTGCCTCTACCCACTGAGCCGTCTTCCCCTGCCACTGCAAAAACATTTGAATAAGATATTTCAGTTTGATTGGAGGCAAAAAATAATTTTAAAGGCTTAGTATTTGATTAGTTAAAACACTGGATAGAAAAAAGAGGTGACACGAACATTGTATTGAAAGCCACAGGCGGGGAGATCAGAGAAGGCTGAGGAGGAGGGAGTGTGAACAGTCTTTGCAGTAGTAGAACAGACTGGGGCTATAGCTCAGGCTCAGCAAACTCATCCAGCATGTCTCGGGTGGTGGGGTCCATCTCCAGCAGTAAAAACAAAGGAAATACTATGGTTGGTAGGCCTCTGTGGGATGAGACGGTACAAATATATAAAAGGCAATTACAATGAAGTCACCAATCCCCGCCCCCTGTTAAAATGGTTTTCCACAGGAGACATGCTACCTAAAAACCACATGCTTTTTCTTCAAGGTACCTGCCATTATGGACTTAATCCCAGGTTCTTGTGGGAGCAGCCCCCTTCCTGCTTTCTTAGGACTGCATAGAGGACACGTGCTCAGAGAGGTGGAGAACTCCTTAGAAAAAAAATCAAGGTCTTCTGTCTACAGACATTTGTTCCTGAGCTGGGGTGATCCAGCACCCCCATAGAGAGCCAGGCATGGTAGAACTTGTATGAAATCCGGCCCTGAGGAAGAGGTGGGGACAGGAGGACCCCTGAAACTTACTGCTTGGCCTAGTAAGTAACTTACTGGTCTAGCCAACCAGTGAGGTTCAGACCCAAGGAGAGACCCTGCCTAAAAACAAACCAGGTGGCCAGGTGATGGTTGCACGCCTTTAATCCCAGCACTCGGGAGGTAGAGACAGGCGGATCTCTGTGAGTTGGAGGCCAGCCTGGTCTACAGAGCGAGTTCCAGGACATACTCTCTCCAAAGGTACGGAGAAAACCCTGGTCAAAAAACCAAAACCAAACAAACAAAACAACAAAAAACAAACCAGGTGGAGAGCAATCAAACCCTGATATTGACCTCTGACTTTCACACATATGTCACACTCATGATCATTTGTACACATACATATGTACACATATTATAAAGAAAAAGAATCTTGTTCCTGTGGGAGTTTTTTAAAATATGTTTAATCTTTTATTGTTATGTGGGGATTTTGTGCACACATGACACAAGGCATGCGTAGGACAGATTATGGAAGTTGGTCCTTCTCCTCCACCATGTTAGTCCCAGGTATTGAATTCAGGTTGTCAGGCTGGGTGTAGCAAGTTGTTGTTATCTGCTGAGTCATCTCATTGACTTCAAAAAGCTTTTTTTTTCTTTAAGATTAAATTTTTTGCTCAGTGGTGGTGCACACACCTTTAATCCCAGCACTCGGGAGGCAGAGGCAGGCAGATCTCAGTGAGTTCGAGGCCAGCTTTGGTATACAAAGCAAGTTGCAAGACAGTCAGGACTGTTACACAGAGAAACCCTGTCTTGAAAAACCAAAAAAAAAAGATTAAATTTTTCATTACATGTATTTATTTTGTGTGTGGGTGTTCGTGTGCCTCAGCATGAGAGTGGAGGGCAGAGTTAACTTTCAAGAGTTAGTTCTCTCCTGCCAACTATGTGTATTCCCTGGGTTCGAACTCTTAGTAGTCATGCATGGCAGCAAGCACCTTTACCCCTATGTCTTCTCATCAGCCCTTTCTATGTTTTATGTTCTATGAGACAGGGTCTCATGTAGCTAAGAATCGCCTTGAACTTCTGATCCTCTGGCCTCCACCTCCCAGATGAGTCTCTCTGTATACCAGTACACAAGCACACACACACACACACACACACACACGCACGCACGCACGCACGCGCCTGCGAGGGGGGGGAGGTGTCACCGCGGTGGATTTTACTTAAGATCTGAAATTTAAATAATATTCACCCAAGCTGCTACCTTCTTAGCAAATTATTACTATTATTTTAAGCACCTCACGTTGGTACTGTGATCCGACCGAGTTCACATCCGCTGCAAGAGCAGCAAATACCTTGACCATCACTCCAGCCTGAACTATTATTATTATTTTAAAGGGCTCATCGGTCTCAAACTTGTCCGAACAAGAGCTCTCAGGATGCACCCGGGAATGGAGCGTGTTCTCTTGCTAGCGGACGGACGGGTTTTAGTAGCTGCCACGCCTACTTCCAAAAACTCCCGTGAGACCTGCCAGGATGCCGTTCTCCTTAGATGGAGGGCGGAAGGGCCAGGCCTTGAGCCAAGAAGCACCAGCTGGGTAGGAAATCCCCACCTGTGATTATTCGAGTACTCATTAATCCAGGATTGTGGTGAGAAAAAGAAGAAAACGAAGCTGTTTTGATACAGAATTCTGCAGGAATCACATGAGGTCCGCAGATGCCAAATCCGGTTAAGAGTCCAGGGTAAATCAGCAATTCGCTCAGTTTCACCCACCCCTACTCCCACTCCCACCCACCCCCGCGTCGGTGCTGTCGAAAGCTGCAGCTTGGAGAGCTCAGCTCTGCCCCCTGGGATAAGGAAGAAGAGGGTAAGGGTTGTTTTTGATTACAAGTTTCTATGGTAACCGGGACTAGTTACAGAGGGGTTTGGGCACAGCAACTGCAGACTCAGCTAGCTCTGGGACACCCAAAGCCCGACTTCGCCTAAATAATCCATGGGGGATAAAGGAAACGGCCTCTTTTAAGGGAGACCCATGGTGAAAATTAGTTTTGGATTCCTCGGGGATCGAAATCACATCTGGGTAGTTGTGACGGGTCTATTCTTGTCTTGTTTTTCCCCAGGTTGCTCCCCCGCCCCCCCCCGCGTCTTCTTCTAAAACCTCTCTCCTCAATTCCATAATAAAGAATACAGTTGACACTTGAGAAGCCCAGGTTTGAATGGTGTGGCCCTAGAAGAGTGGATTTGGGTAGTGGTGATCAGAAATTTTTTAACAACGTGAAAACATTAAGAAAAAGATAAAAAAAAAATTTGTAGGGGATATGATGCTTATCAACTACTGTAAAATATATTCGGAGGCTGTAAGAGGCTACAGATGATCAAAATGGAAGCGTGCAGATGATGTCCATGACTGCACGATGCCATTTGCAGCCCAGGGAAATGTAAACAAGTGGACAGATGCGGCATTAAATCATAATTGCATAAATTAACTGCAGGACATACCGTACTGCGTTAACAATGCCCTAGCCTGTTGCTGTGGGGAAATTACAAGCAGATTGTTTTAATGCACAGACGGTTGGCACCTATAACTCTCAGGTAATCTCTTAGCTACGCTTTCTGAGAATAGAACAGTTGATGTTTCTTTAACCACGAAAGTTAGCTTTATGGCTGTTGTTGAAGCAGAGGTGCAGGTACCCAAGCTGGCTTTGAACTCTACATAGCCGAGGAAGACCTTGACCTTCAGTCCTCATGCCTCTACTTTCCCAGCATTTTGACCCATCCAGGTGCTGCCACACCTGGCTTTATGCTGTGCTGGGCCTTGAACCTAGGGTTTTATGGGTACTGGGTAAGCACTCTGCCAATTAAGTGGCATCTCCGGCCCCCAAAGTGTGGTCTCTGAGGGGGGAATTTTGCAAGCAGTTCATGGTAGTGTTAGCTATAAATGCTGTTGGGGGCTTGGATCTAATACTCATGATTTGAATTCCTGACAACAGAGACATTAGGATTGTCCTGACAAAGGTGTTTGCTTGCTTTTTAATCAGGTGTAGATCAGAATCAGGCTAGTTTGATTCTATCTATCTATCTATCTATCTCTCTATCTATCTCTTTTGGTTTTTCAAGAGAGGGTTTCTCTGTACAGCCCTGGCTGTCCTGGAACTAGCTCTGTAAACCAGGCTGGCCTCGAACTCACAGAGATCCACCTGCATCTGCCCCATAAGTGCTGGGATTAAAGGTGTGGACCACCATCACCACCACCCAGCATTTATTATTTCTTTTAATGATCTCATATGAAAAGGAAAATTGCACTCCTTTTCAGCATCACATGTTAAGTACTGAATCAAGAAACTGCTTTTTCTCCTTCTTTAGAGACAGGGTCTCTCTGTATAGCCCTGACTGGCCTGGAACCCACAATGTAGACCAAACTGGTCTCAAACTCACAGAGATCTGCCTGCCTCTGCTTCCTGAGTGCTGGGATTAAAAGTGTGCACGCCCTGCTCTTCTATTTTTTAAATTTTATTAAATTTATTTAATTTAAATTTAAATTAAATTTAAATTTTATTTAAATTTATTATCCTGTGTGTGGCCATACCACAGCTCATGTGTGAATGTGGAGGTCTCAAAATCAGAAGTTAGATGAGAACTGGGGTTATAGCTAAGTGGTACCTAGCATTTGCAACACCCCAGGTCCAATTCCTAAAACAAAGCAGAGCAGAGCGGAGAACAAAACTCAAATGTGACTATTTGAAGATAGGGTTTTAAGTGTTTTGCATTTATTTATTTTTGGAGGGGATACCTATGTCATAGCTTGCAGGAGGAGGTCAGAGAACAACTTGCAGGAGTCCATTCCCTCCTTCTGCCATGTGAGTCCCAGAGATGGAACACAGGTTATCAGGCCTGGTTGCAGTGACCACATCAAATGAAACAATAGCAGGTTCATTTATTTTTCAATCATACCTTGTGTGCATGTGTGTACATGCATGTTCATGGGTATGTGGGTGCCTGTGTGTGTGCATGCATGTTCATGGGTATGCGGGTGCCTGTGTGTGTATGCATGTGGAGGGCAAAGGTTGATCCTCAGGTCTCATCCACCTTTTTGTTTGTTTGTTTCTTTGTTTTTTTCTGAGACAGTCTTTCATCAGCCTGAAACTTACTAAGTATGCTAAGCTGGCCAGAGAGCCCCAGGAGCCCCCACCCCCTAACCCCCACCCCGCCTCCTCAGCCCTGTAATTACAAACNATGCATGTTCATGGGTATGCGGGTGCCTGTGTGTGTGCATGCATGTTCATGGGTATGCGGGTGCCTGTGTGTGTGTATGCATGTTCATGGGTATGCGGGTGCCTCTGTGTGTGCATGCATGTTCATGGGTATGCGGGTGCCTGTGTGTGTATATGCATGTGGAGGACAAAGGTTGATCCTCGGGTCTCATCCACCTTTTTGTTTGTTTGTTTCTTTGTTTTTTTTCTGAGACAGTCTTTCATCAGCCTGAAACTTACTAAGTATGCTAAGCAGAGAGCCCCAGGAGCCCTCACCCCCTAACCCCCACCCCGCCTCCTCAGCCCTGTGATTACAAACCTATGGGACCACATGCTTGTTTGTTTGTTCCATCCTGAAGATCAAATTTAAGTCTCCACGCTTGCATGGCAAGTATTTTACCAACTGAGCTATCTCCTACGGCCCCTGCCTTTATTTTTTTGTTTGTTTGTTTGTTTTTGTTTTTTGAGACAGGGTTTCTCTGTGGCTTTGGAGCCTGCCCTGGAACTAGCTCTTGTAGACCAGGCTAGTCTCGAACTCACAAAGATCCGCCTGCCTCTGCCTCCTGAGTGCTGGGATTAAAGGCGTGCGCCACCACCGCCCGGCTGGCCCCTGCCTTTATAGAGGCAAAGTAGCTCAGGCTGGCCTGTCATTAGCAGTAACCTTCCTGTCTTGGCTTCCTCAGAGCCAGACTCACAGGCATGCGCCGCCACACATTGACTGCCTCTTTGCTTTCTTTTGTTTCCTTTTGCATTGCCTAGATGCACCAGTGCAGTGCGATCAAATGGAAGCCGTAATAGACAATACACTTTCCTTACAGTCTCTTCCTGGCTGCTGAGAGAAGTTTCCTTGTTATGTTTGTTCCTATTTTACAGGTATTTTAGGCATCCTACAACCTTGCATTTATGTTTACGCTAGGAGGAAATTTTCCCAGTTGGCTTTTCTCTTACAGTGATCAAACACTGACCCAAAGCAACTTGGGATTTATTTGGTTTCTGTGTCACACTTCTTCATTAAGGGACACAGAGGCAGGAACCTGGAACCGGGACCTGAAGCAGAGGCTATGGAGGAACACTGCTTACAGGCTTGCTTTCCGTGGCTCACATTCAGGTATCTTTGTTGTACAGAGCAGACTCACCTGCCTAGGGATGGTACCGCCCACAGTGGGCTGGGCTCTCCTTTATTAGCAAGCTAGAAAAGGTCCTCCAGATCTGCCTACCATCTATTCTGATGGAGCCATTTTCTCAAATGAAGTTCCCTCTTCCCAGGTCTGTCAAGTTGGTGGCTGAAGCTAACTATGACAGAAAGTTTACCACAAATGAGTACTGTATTTTTTGTTTGTTCTACATACCTGGGTGGCGTCTATTGAGGTAATCACATGATTTTCTACTTTGTTAGATTGTCCTGGAAAACGGCCATTTGTTTAAAATACCAAGGATGGTACGTGCCTTGAATCTCAACACTTGGGGGGAAGCTGAGGCAGGAGGATTGCTGAAAGTTCAAGGCCGGCCTGGGATAGATCTTGTGACCCTGTCTCAAAAGAAAGCAAACAGAAGCTACCAAACCGAGGTGAGCCTGTAGGGTTAAAGGCCACCCTGTCCTCTAGCTGTTGGCCAGTGTCCCCTGTTAGCAGTTCCTGGAAAAACAAATATTTACTGTCCTTGACTGCTTAGTGGGGCCACCGCCTGGACGCAGTGTATCATTTCTAGGAAGGGATGGAATCACACACTCGTCTTATTCACTAGATGTGACATTACTTGGGTTTTGCTCACTTTTAATGGATTGTAGGGTTTTTTTTCTAGATTGTATTTGAATTCTCATATTTATATGCATAAAAATATCATCAGATTCCTTGTTTATTGTATCCTCCCTATCCATGTCTCTCTCTTTCTCTCTCTGTGTGTGTGTGTATGTGTGTGTAGTTTCATATTTTTGAGACAGTGTCTTACTTTGTAGACCAGGCTGATCTTGAATTCACTGAGATTCATGTGCCTCTGCCTCTCAAGTACTGGGATTAAATCCCTGAGCCTCCATGTCTGGCTCAAACATTTTCATCCACTAATTAAATTGGTCATCATTTAAAATCCCTTACTACTCTTGCAGAATACCCAAGATCAATTGTGGCAGATCACAATTGCCGGTAGTTCCATGGGGAACTGAACACCCCCTTCTGGCTTCCATGAGCTTCTGCATGCATGAATGCTGGGGCACACACACAAACAAATAAATAATCAATCCTAAAACTACATCTTAGAACTTTAAGATCATAATATGAATGGCTTCTAATTCAGGGAGCTCTTCCAAGATAATTAAAAATAGATTGGACTACTTTGTTGCGCTCTTTCCCTGTGGTGGATGCATTCCACACTCCACTGAGATCCCTTGGCACTGACCACTCCCTTGCATGTTGGCTCAATTTACAGCTCCCTCCATCTGTGACTCAACTACCCCTGAGGGCTTCTCTGGATGCTGCGCATGGAGCCCAGAGCAGATTGGAAGAGCTGAGAAATGAAAAACTTCCTGGAGTTGTGCCCCATCAATTAGTGACCGCAGTTGCCGGGTAAATATCCCAGTTTCTGTTCTCTTCTTGTGGGATGAACTCAGAGCAGCGTGCTCTGCACTGGCTCCCCATGTTCCTGATCCCAGTGACTCAGTGATAATTTGTTGGCGCGTGCGCTTTTCATTTGTTTTTGCACTGCTGGGATTCTGCACTGCTTCGGCCAGGCGGGCACTCTGCCACTGAGCTATGCCCCAGACCCAACATGTGTCCTATTGACTTCCTTCCCTTCCTCGTTCCCCCAGTCCCAGAATGAGCCGTCAGGGTTAACTTCAAGATACTGCTCTAACTGCGGTCTGGTTTTGCTTCTTGTAAAATTCCCTAGGCCACTTTGTGACATTGGTATACTTGTGTGTGTGTGTCTGTGTGTGTGTTTGACTAGGTTTTTTTGTTTTGTTTTTTGTTTTTAAGACAGAGTTTCTCTATATAGCCCTGACTATCCTAGAACTCTGCCTCCCAAGTGCTGGGATTAAAGGCGTTCACTACTGCACCTGGCTTCAGAGCATATATTTTGGTATTATGTGTTTATAAATACTGATTTCATCATCTTTGCTTTATACAGCCAGTATTTGCTTAGAGACTGGGTCTCACTATGTAGACCAGGGTGGCCTCAAACTCAGAGATCCATTCGCCTCAGCCTCCTAAGTGCTGGAATTAAAGATGTGTGCCACTAAATAAAACAGTGATTTTATTCCTTAATTCTGGAATCAGTTTTCTCCCGCTCAGATAACTGCTTTTAACATTTCTTGTGCCTTCTGTGGCCAGCTGCACAAGTAGCTAACTCTCCCAGTTACTGGCTCTCTAAGCATTGTCTAAACACTCCACTCAGTGCCCTCCCCCCCTTTTTTGAGACTGAGCTGTCTGTGATCCAAGCTGGCCTCAAACTCTCCTGCCCCTGCTGCCTGGATGCTGGGATTACAGGTGTAAGCCACCACATCCGCCGTTTCTTAGCTTTCTCTCTGAAGCTTACCGTCACTGGATATAGATTGGCAATGATCTGCTTTTAGCTTATTGAGGACATTATCTTCCAGATGTGGCGACACACCTCTAATCCTAGTCCTTACGAGACAGGGGTAGAGAGTGTCTCAAGTTCGAGGCTCACCTGGTTTATGTAGTGAAACCCTGTCCCCACTTCAGGAGAGCAACTTTGGATATGAGGTTCAAGGGGACACTGGCATAGATTACTGGGGAGTTGAGAAGTTTATTAGAGGAGCTATTACTATCCCAGACAGAGCAACAGATAGGCAGGAATCTCAACAGAGTTCAGGCCCCAGCATCAGATATAGATAGTATGGTGGGGTCTCAGAAGAGAATTCAGACCCCAGCATTAGTCCTTTGAGCATGGCGGTTTCAAAGCACAAGTCCACAGCTGGGCTCTCCGATTCCCAGGAAATGGCAGGGAAGGGGTGGGGAGCAGGGCGTGGGGCCAGCCACACCCATTTTGATGTGAACTCACTTCCCAGGTGAGAAATCCTAATCCCCTGAAGTCTGTTAGCTGTGGGTTCACAGTGTCTCAGCAAGGAGCCTGCCAGTGTGGGAGTGGGTGGGGCTGCCGCAGGTACGCCTAACCTTCGTTCTGTATTTTCTTCCTTCTCAGTTTCTGGGCCAAATTTTATGATTCCTTTTGAAGACAGTGTGCTTTCTCCTCAAGCTTTTTTGAGATTCCGTCCTGTTTACTGGTGAGATTTTCCTTTCAGTTATTTTCTTGAGCAATTAATCAATTTAACAATTATTATTAACAATTATTAAATAATTAACAAATATTATTAAATAATTAATAATTATTAAACCAGGTAGGTGGCATAGGCATCCCAGCACTCGGAGGCAGAGGCAGGTGGACCTCTGTGAGTTTGAGGCCAGTCTAGTTTACAGAATAAGTTCCAGGCCAGCCAGGGCTACAAAAAGAGACCCCGTCACCAAGCAAATAAAATTTTTAAAATGTTTATTAAAATATATTATACTTCACTAGAGTTCTAAAAATAGGACCTAGCATAAGGTGCATGCACACGTGTGTATAAATAGGCAAATTATAAGGAAGCAGCTCACATGAGTATGATGTCTGAGAAGCCCAGATTCAGAAGGATTCATAGTACAAGCTTCAGTTTAGGTTCCTGTCCGAAGGCAGGAGGCTGATGTCTACCTTAGAGATAACTGCTTCCCCCACAATTTACATAATTTCATTATTTAAAACATTTAAAATTTATCTTTATGTTCAAATTCTGTGTGTGAGAGTGTGTGTCTGTAGGTGCGCACGAGTGCAGTGCCGGAGTCCGGAAGAGGACACCCTTCCTCTGCAGCTGCAGTTACTGGAAGTTGTGAGCCACCCCACGTGGGTGCTGGGAACTGAACCCGGGTCCTCTGGAGGAGCAACAAGCACTCTTAACCACTGAGCAGTCTCTCCAACCGCAAGTTTCATCCTTTACCGCTGAGTCAGACTGTCTTCTGTGCTTTGTCTCTGTCCATGTCTCGATGGGGTTCAGTGGCCTCCACATGGTTGAGTGTTGCAGACTGTGCCGCCTTAAGCGTGCTGTGTCCTGACCTCCAGGCTGCGGATAGCTTTGCTTCTGTTTGTATTTGCTGGTCAAACAGAACCATATGCGACATATTTATTTTCTATTTCTACATAATAAATTTACCCACACTTCACCGCTTACATGAAAATATTTATAAGTCACGCTTCTCCTATGGGTCAGGAATTCACACGTGGTTGGATATGTTCTTATGACTTTAGGCATGACACTGGAAGTCTTCCTGAGTTTGTTCAACATTTGTTAAGCTCACCATTAAGAGGATGGTCAAGAGTTTATCTCACTTTGAAAGTTATCAAAGTTATCTATGAGTACAGGATAAAAAGTGACAAAGAGCAAGAGGGAGGGGCAGAGAGAGGAGGGGAGAGGAAAGAGGGTGCAGGGGGGAGGGGACGGGGTACAGGGAAGGGAGAGGAAGGGGGTACAGAAAAGGGAAGGGGAGAAGAGTGGGGGTGCAGAGATGGGAGGGGAGAAAAGGGGGATGCAGGGAGGGGGAGGGGAGGAGGGAGAAGAAAACAGGTAGAGATTCCAAAGAATAGATTCCCCCAACAGCCTGGAGTTGTTAAGACAATCCTACTTTTAATTGACTGGGGAAATGAATATTTATCCTAACTGGTGGTGTGTACTTAATCCAGCCTGTGACCTAAAGACTGTGTTGTAAAACCCGAAGAACTAAGATCACGTACAGTAATGACACCAGAAAAGAAGATGTTTCAAAGTTATTCTATAATTCAGCTTCTTCTATCTTCTTTCCCCCAAATATGTGTGAGGCCAGACAATCCAGGAATTAGCTTGGAAATACAAAAGACCCCAAGCAGCCAAAGCAAAAGGAGCAATACTGGACAGATCCTAGGATCTGATTTTACATTGCACTGCAGAACCGCCTTATGCTGATGCCTGTAAACCAGCCTGATGCTGGCACAGACGCAGGTACGGGGACCAGCGGCGTAGAACAGCTGGGCAGAAATAAAGCCACATGGCTATGTGCATCTGAATCTCATGCAATGGAGAAAGGACAGCTTCCTGACAAATGGTGCTGGACACTTTGGATGTCCACGTGTGGAAGACTGAATCTCATCTCTTACTCGGAACAAAACTCAACTCAAGAGGAATTGTAGTGTAAAACTCAGTTTCCGAGAGCTAATGGGTAAAACTTCAACACAGACATAGGCGGGGACTTTCTGAATGGGGACTTCAGTGGCTCCCAAATAGTGGCCAGGAGTGACGGGTAGTTACATGAAATGAAAAACCTGCACAGCTGCCAGGCGGTGGTGGTGCACGCCTTTAATCCCAGCACCCAGGAGGCAGAGGTAGATCTCT
>JAQHUG010000180.1:1046359-1061936 GCA_028555095.1 Dicrostonyx torquatus
CATCACCACAACCATCACCACCACAGCCATCACCACCACAGTCATTACCACAACCATCATCACCACAATCATCACCACAACCATCACCACCACAGCCATGACCACCACCATTGTTCTATCAGTCTACATAAAATCCTCACCACAGGCAAAATATATGGACTGCCAAAATTTCCAGTCTACAAAACTGAGACAGTTTTTTACTTTATAAAGTGCCGGGAACAGAAAACAGACAAATGGAATAGAGAAAAAAAATCAAGACCTGAACCTGGAGGAGGAGGATCTGGGAAAGGGGCAGAAAAGCAACAGCTTGAAGGTAAGAGAAGAAAGAATGTCCACAAGTGAAGAGTGTTGATATTGCCCTGGGGGGAAAGGAGGCGAGGACCAGCAGAGGCTACTGGATCTTCTCACCAAGGGCTGTTGTCGGACTAGGATACAAATACCCACGGTGAGTGAGAGAGGTGTTAGGTGGAGTCACTTCGGTCACAAAACTGAGTCGTGTACAAAGAGTCAACAGCTGGGGAGATGAGCCGGGTATGGTGACTCACATCTGTGACCCCAGTCCTTAGGAGGCTGATGCAGCAGTATTGTGGTGAGCTGGAGGCCAGCCTGGCCTTCATAGTGAGTTCTGGGCCACTCTGCTCTGGGATGAGATCCTGTTTCAGACAAACCACACCAAACGGGGGGGGGGGACCCCAAAGAATTGGAGTTCAGGGGAAAGGGTCTGAGCTGGAGAGAGATACTGTGGGTGCTTTTTGCTTTTTTGTTTTGTGTTTTTAGCTGGGAGACCTTCCAACAAGGGTCCGTGCTGAGGGGTGGTACAAGGAGAAGGAGAGAGGAAGTGGACAGAATGCAAAGAAAAGACTTTGCCCCAGGGAGGTTGGATCATGTCCCTTGACCCCAGCAGTAGGGAGAAAGGAAAGGGCTGGAGATGCCATTCCCTGGCAAAGCACTTGCCTAGTGTATACAGGACCTTTTATTTTATCCCAGCATGGCAAGAGAAAGCTGTTTTGACCGAAGTAATGAAGGAAAAATGAGTGAATAATGAGGAGGAAGTATGAAGAAAAAGCCCAGTCGCTAAAACATACGCACACGCACACACACACACACACATGCTCATGTACACACGTGCGAGCACACATACACACACACACAGAGGAGAGAGACACAGAGACAGAGAGAGCATGCACATGAGAGCAGATTACCCACAAGGCAGTGAGAAGCCTACTAGCGTCATATCTCACATTGGACATTGGCTGATATTAGAAGGCATAGTGACGTAGAGATGTCCTCAAAGATGCTTACTATATGTGCCCGAGGTTTCTGCCAAGTCCAGCCAGCATTCAACTAGAAAGCACACAAGAACGGTTTCAGAGCCAGGTGTGGTGGGGCACACCTTTCACCCCAGCACTCAGGAGGCAGAGGCAGAGGGATCTCTGTGAGCTGGTCTACAGAGCCAGCAAGCTCCAGGACAACAGAGGCTACACAGAGAAGCCCTGTCTCAAAACAAATGAAAAGACCTTTTCAGTTATCCAAAAACATAAAACTTACTATCCATGTCACCCCTGAAGTTTACTAAGGGAAGAATTCCAGGGTCAAAAGTGAATGTATGAGAAAGGGGAGTGATACTGAGACAGCCCAGGCAACAGGGTGTGCTCGAACATGTATGTGCACTTGTAATTGAGTCGAGACCTCTGCAGCTTTTTTATTTGATTTGGAGGCCAGAGCGATGGCTCTGTGACTAAGAGCTCGTATTACTCTGATAGAGTTGGGTTCCCAGCTGCCACCTCCATCAGCTCACAGCCACCATCATCATGTGACTCCAACATCAGGAGACAGGAAGTGTCCATGGACATCTGCCCTTGTGTTGTGCATACTCACATGTGAATATATACAAACACACATCTAAAACTCTTAATTTTTTTATTAGATCATGATACCTGTGCATGTCTATGGGGCACAGGCTAGCTATTTTGTAAAGCCCAGTTTGGAAGCCAAGTTTAAATGATGCAAGCATAAGAGATGGGAGAGGACAGAAAGGGAAGTGAACCTCACTAAGTTCTTCTTCTCGTTCAAGGGAGGAAATAGAGGTCAAGTGCTTCTTGGGATTGGCAGAAAGATGTCTCTTAACTGGAACTATCGTTGGAGAAAATAGAGGATTTATAAACTGCCTATTCTTTTTATTAATTAAGAAAGATTTGAATTCTTTTATTTTTAGTGTGTGTGCATGTCTGTTTTACAGGCATCCATGTATGTGCACTACCTGCCTCCTGGTGCCTAAGGAGGTCAGAAGAGGGCATCAAGTCCATGAAAATGGGTTTACGGATGGTTGTGAGCTTCCGTGTGGGTGCTGGAAACCAGACCCGTGTCCTCTGGAAAAGCACAAGTGTTCTTAGCTACTGAGCCATCTCTCCAGCCCCCAATTCTATATATTCTAATCCCCAGAGGAATTCAATGTAAAAAGTTGTCCTGGCTAGCTTCATGTCAACTTGACAAAAGCTAAAGTCATCCCAGAGGAGGGAGCCTCAATGAAGAAAACACCTCCCTAAAGTCAGGCTGTAGGCAAGCCTGTAGGGCATTTTCTAAATTAGTGATTAATAGAGAAGGCCCAGTCCATCATAGATGGATGGTTCCACCCCTGAACTGGCGGTCCTGGGTTCTATAAGAAAGCAGGCTGAGCAAGCCATGAGGAGCAAGCTAGTAAGCAGCACCCCTCCATGGACTCTGCATCAGCTCCTGCCTCCAGGTTCCTGCCCTGTTTGAGTTCCTGTCCTGACCTCCTTCAGTGATGAACTATGATGTAGAAATGTAAGCCAAATGAACCCTTCCCTCTTGAGTTGTGTTTGGTTACAGTGTTTCATTGCAGCAATGATAACCCTAACTAAGACAAAAGTGCTACTCATTTCAAGCAGGTAAAAATGTTTTAAGTGTAAAAGGGAAGACAAGTTAATCATGATGGGCCCCACCTATGGATCTAGTTGGGCGGCTGAAGCAGAAAGGTAGGAGGTTCAAGGCCAGCCTGGGCCAGAGAGAGACCATGTCTCAGACATTCAAAAGAAGTTAATACATGAATAAATTTATTTCTAGTAGAAATGAAAATAGAAACATCATAAGATAGCATAAACTGAAACATATCTCACTGAGAAAAATAGAAGGGCGATTTAATAGTAAATATAATAAATGATTTGGTCAGGTAATGTTCTTCTTTTTTTTTTTTTTGGCTTTTTGTAGACAGGGTTTCTCTGTGTATCCCTAGCTGTCCTGGAACTCGCTCTATAGACCAGACTGGCCTTGAACTCAGAAATCAGCCTGCCTCTCCTCCTGAGTACTGGGATTAAAGGTGTGTGTCACCACCACCCAGCCAATAGATTCTTTTTAGTAGTATGCCAAACAAAGATGACATACAACAACGGCATTTTTTATTCTGTTTTCTTTTGTACACTGTTGGGGACCAAGCCCAGGACCTCGCAATGCTAAGCCTGTATTCTCCCCCACCCATTGTTTTTTTTTTTCAGATGGTACACTGCTCTGCTTCTCAAGAGCTAAGATCTCACACATGTGCTGCCACACTCAGCCACCCAGCTTGAAAGCATTGCTAGTCCTTTACTGAGTTCACAGCTTCCATCCATTCCAGCTCTATTAGAAACACAATCAAGAAGACCAACTCCTTGCTATTTCAAAGAAATATGGGTGCTGGACAGATGACTTAGTGGTTAAGAACCCCATCTGCCCTCCCAAAGATCCTAGTTCAATTCCCTGCACCCACATGAAAACTCACAGACATCTGTAACGTCAGTTCCAGATAATCTGATGTGCTCTACTGGCCTCCTCAAGCACTGTACATGTTCACACACACGCACACGCACACACCACTCAAACTCTCTAAAATTCTTAAAAGGAAATACGAGCTGGGTGGTGGTGGTGGCGCACATCTTTAATCCCAGAACTCTGGGAGGCAGAGGCAGATGGATCTCTGAGTTTGAGGCCAGCCTGGTCTACAGAGTAAGTTCCAGGTCAGCCAGGACTACAGAGAGAAACCCTGTCTCAAAACAAACAGAAAGCAACAAGAAAAAAAATGAGCGGGAAAAAAAAACCACAAATAAGACCGAAATAAAATATAAAAATATACCAGACATTGTGAGAAAGATAATGCAGGGCGAAAGTATTGGGTAATTTTATATGTTTTAATCTTATAGGTAAATCAGGGAAAGTTTTAAGATGATATTTAACAAATATTTAAAGAACTCTGACTGTAGTGTTGCTTGCACAGGAGTCAGGGAAGTATAGAACTCCACCACTGGTGGGCGTGTGCACACCATATCGATTTGCAGGTGTGTGCCATTATATTGCCTTATGGAAGATAATTTCGGTCTCTGTTAAATTTTAACCCCCCTACCCTTTGACCCAACAACTCCATTAGTAACAGAATCTTTGCTATTCAATACTGTGTAGGGTTTGGGAGAAAGCAGGTTCTTTTTCTTTCTTTTCTTTACTTCCTCTGTTGCCGCTGCTAATGACATTTCGTTTGTTTGTTGAAGAGTTAGAGCTGGAACCCAGGATTGCACATGCTGGGCAAATCTACCACTCCTGAGCTACACCTTCCATTCACTGTGCAGTGTTTGTTTGCTTGACGCAGGGTCTCAAGTAGCCCAGGCCATCCTTGAACTCCTCATGTAGCTGAGGATGATCTTGAACTTCTGGTCTTGCATCTACTTTCCAAGTTCTGGGATTACAGGCATGCATCATTACTTTGCCTGGTTTTCTATGCAGTGTTTGTTTTTTTAATAGATGAAAGGATGGGATAGAGGCACAGGGCAAGGGAGGGATGAGTTAGAACAAAGTAGAAGGAGACACGTGTTGAAATGCCGTAATGAACCCCTTTGCTTTGCATGCTAGCTTAATAAACAATTAAATAAACAAACAGTTGTGAGAGTCTTCACACAACTATATGAAGGATGGTCAAAACGCAAATGAAATAAAAGAAATTGCAATCAGAGACCAATATAGATAGCAGGAGCTCTCTTGCTTCTTAAGTTAACAAATTACTTCATGTGTCCACACCTTGTTTACTCATGTACACACACACTCTCTCACACACACACCGGACACACAAAGAAAGGGTAACATTACACTGATGACAGCAGCTTCCTCTCAGTATTCCAGCAGGAGTAATTAGATATTTTTCTTGTATAAGCTAGTATACTTTGAAACTCTTTCTTCAGAAAGATTTCTTTATTTCCTTGTTTATTTATTTATTTATGTGTTCATGTGTGCCTTGTGCATGCAAGGGTACTCAGGTCAGAAGAGGATGCTAGAGTCCCCAGAACTGGAGTTGTGGATCACGTGGGTGCCCCAGGGCCTCTGCAACACTGAGGCCTCTGAACTGTTGAGCTGTCTCTCTAGCCTTTGCTTTGAACTTATTCACAACCGCATAAACATGCAAGCTATAAACTTTAAAAATTAAAAGGACTGCGGTTGTAGCTCTGGTAGAGCACATGACTAGCACGCCTGAGGCCCTGGGTGCAACCCAAGCATGCAAAGAGCAAATAATAAATCAAAATAGATGGATTTTCATAGATATGTATATGTATACACACATACTAGTTTTGGTACATATATAAAGTTTTGGAGTGATCTTTTGTTTATTTCTTGCATGCTGGAGATTGAACCCAGAGTTTGTGCATGTTAGGCAAATGCCCCACCTACCACTGAGCCACACCCCAGCCCCTCACTGGGGGATTCTAGGCAGGGCTCTACCACTGAGCCATGCGTAATTCTCCTCTTCTGCTTGAAAGGTCGTCCAGTGATTTAAATTTTTTTCTTATAATTTTATTTATAGAATTTCTACTGTTTTTTCCTTTTCTTCCATTATTTTATTTTGGTTTTTCTTTCTTTCTTTTTTTCTTGGTTTTTCGAGACAGGGTTTCTCTGTGAATTTGGAGCCTGCGCTGTAACTAGCTCTTGTAGACCAGGCTGGTCTCGAACTCACAAAGATCCGCCTGCCTCAGCCTCCTGAGTGCTAGGATTAAAGGCATGTGCCACCACCACCCAGCTATTTTGGTTTTTCAATGCAGGGTTTTTCTGTGTTGCCCTGGTGGTACTGAAACCCCCTCTGTACATCAGACTGGTCTTGAACTCACAGAGATTTGCCTGTCTCTGCCTCCTGAGTGCTGGGATTTAAGGCATGCACCATGGTACCCAACTACTTTGTCCTTGTTTTGTTTTTTTGAGACAGGGTTTCTTTGTGTAACAGCCTGACTATCCTGGAACTAGCTTTTGTAGGCCAGGCTGGCCTCGAACTCACAGAGATCTGCCTGCCTCTACTACCGGAGTGCTGGGATTAAAGGCGTGCGCCATCACTGCTAGGCTTCAACTTTGTACTTTTTAAAATTTCTTTTTCTTGAAATTTTTCTGTTCTCTTAATTATGAGCAACATTGCATCACACTCTCAACCTTGGTTGGGATGGCCACACTGGAGTTGGTCTCTGCTCATTTATCTTCCCTTGGTTTTTAGCATGTTTGGTGAGGTTGCATTACAGACATTGTGAATGACACATGGCAGATGCTCTGGATGCTGCTAGGTTCTCCTGAAGAGCATTTGTTTCCTTTTTAGCATACAGTTAATTTGACTGAATTCAAAGTGGACATTCTGTCTCCCCTGTGGTAGGTGGCAAATCAGACTTAGCTGGATATCTGTCCTAGGCCTATGAACTTAACAGATCAAACAGAGGAGTGGACAGTTCATGCACAGAATGGGCTTCTGGGCCCCCATTTCTTGGACCGCCCACACCATTGTGTGTGAGTAAGGTCACTGTGCTTACTAACCTTGTCCATTAAGCAAACAGCACTGCATATTTTTCTATCAGAATTTTGGCTTCCTCCTCTGGTGCAGGAGGGGGCGCATCTTCAGGAAAAGCAGTATTAAAAGAGAGTGAGACTCGCTCTGCGATGTCTTTCTTCCAAATGTCGACTCCTCTTCCGCAGCTGCCCGCTATTATAAATTCTCCATTATTTTGGATGGTTGGTTTTTACTTATTTTTTAGGAGTTTAGAGCCCTCCAATCCAATATCTGTGGATTTTGTTAATTGATTCTAAAGGAGTCAGTGCCCAAAAGCGGTGGGGGCGGAGGTTGGGGATGGACGAGGGTGGAGGGATGGAGTGTGGCTTATGGCTGTTCTAGCTGGTCAGGGGACGTTGGTTTTGATTCCATTACAAGCAATTTCAAACCCCTCATCCATTCATCTAGGTGTCAAGACACAAGCGTTCCTCTGCAGTTCAAGCTGACGTTGAGCTCACAATCACACTGGCTCTTCCTACCTGCTAAATGCTGAGATTACAGGCATATGCCATCACACCGGGCTTTAAGAAAGAATTTCAAAACGCCCCACACTAACCATTTTATTTTCCTTGCTGACAAAGCTAATCTTCAGTATTTATGTAAGAGCTTACTTATTTAATCCTTGCAGCTCTGGTAAAGAAGGTACGTTATCCCCATTTGAAAGATGAGGAAGCGAAGCAAGAGAAGTAGAGGGCCTGCCAAACTCACCGCGCATGGGCAGTGGCGTTTGAACAGGCTGCTTTCTGCGGTGCTCTCTTCTTGAACTGAGAAGTGGCTCGTAAAGAGGGCTAGGTGTCAGGATCAAGGTGGTAGCTAGGAGGAGGAAGTGGAGGAGTTGTCTGTGACTTTGAACTTGGCCAGGTCCTCATTAGTCATCCCAACCAGAGGCTTATCCCAGGACTGTGTACAGAGTTCTGGCTGGGGGAGGGGAAGGGGGGAGAGAGGGGAGGGAATTATTCAGCCCAAAGCAGAAACAACAGCATCCATTTCAATTAAAGAATAAATAAATGTAACAGGATGTGAGGAGTTGACTGCAGCTTTAGGAAGGACAGAGGCTCCAGTCCCCAGTCCCCACAATAGCCACAGAGTGGGAGACCAGCTGAGTCTCCCATGCCTTCTCATAGTCCCCCCTCTAGCGTTGGTAGCTCTCACTAGGGTGGGAGGTTGGCAGATCTTCCACCCCATGCCTCCTCTGTGCTTTGAGGGACTCTTCCCAGGTTGGGAGGTGGGGCTCCAAAGGTGAGAACATTCCCAGACAACAAGGGTAGGGAATCTAGCGTTGCCAGGCAGCCCAAGAATCCAGTCAGCATCCAGCCCAGGCAAGGTCCCTGTCAGGAAGCCACTAGGCAGGTTCCATGTGACCTATTTGTCTTCAAGTAATTTCTCCCAGAAAAACAAGAAGGCCAGAGCAACCTTATCCTGTGAGGATCACCTGGAAGTTTCCCTCCCTCCGAGAAACTCCGAGCTGTGGAAGCACACTGTTTTATTGGGAGTCTGACTCACTCTGGTTTTCATTTAACTCTTGCTGCACCTTGAGTGAGATTAAAACATTTTTTTCTTTTTGAAAAGATTGCATTTGGGATGGATGTAGGGCAGGTTTTCTAAACAAATACATTTTTAACTGGCTTGTTGAAACTCAGTGTTCCCAGTGTCACCTCTACCTGCTGAAGTAGATTGGGAGGGCTAACTGTATTTTCTGGGTTCCCGGCAGGGTGCATCGGGATTTTGGCCTTGGCAGTTATCTGGCCAACAGGGAGTGTCACAGCAGTGGGTTCTGGGCTTTCTAATCGACCTTTGGGTTTTTGACTGAAAGGAGTAGAATGGTGACCAACTGGAGAAGTGGGCTGGGCTGGCGTGCCCCGCCCATGCTCCCTAAGCTGCTAATCAGCACGGATGGGAAAACCCAGCTCCATGTAGGGGAAGCAGGTTCGTGTAGGTAAAAGGGCTGCACTGAACTTGATGGCTTTAGGGGTTTTCTTGGGGCCACTGATGAAGACAAAAGTTCTATGTAGGCCCATTTATGTTTTGTCCACTTGGCTCTCCAGCTCTGGGAAACTGATGCCAGGCCTTCTCATGATCCTAGGACTGGTGCGTTTTGAGTAGATACAGATATACTTCAGAACTGGGGCACAGTTAGTTATTGCGTGTGTATGGCTTAAGTCTTTCATATATCTTAACATACAGTGAAAAAAATGTCCCCCCACTTGCGAGCCCTTTGTAGGTGAAAGGTCCCAGACATAAATGTGCACATGCACCAACCTTCCTTCCTCAATACACGTTTTCTGCGGTGCCTCTCTCCGTATGCATACACACATACACACACACACACACACACACACTGTGTATTTATCTATGTATTTTTACTTCCTTTTCTATTGGAATTTCTTTGTAGTGAACTGTGTAGGTTCAGTTGTTTATGACAAGGTTTCTCTTTGTAGTCAAAACAACCTGGAATTTCCTATGTAGCCCAGCCTGGATTCGAATTTACAATCCCTCTCCTCCTCCAAGCTGCCTCCGAAGTACAGGGATTACAAATTATTGTGGAACAGTTTCCTCCCAGATTGAAACAGTCCACCCTGCAGGGAAGCTCCTTAAGCAGGAAGGTAAACAAATTAGCTTCAGGAAGTTCCTGAAACTGACCAGATTCACTAGGCCCTTGTCTGCCAGAGGAAGCAATACTTCTCAGGGGAAGTAAAGCTGGGGCACAAAAAACCCTCAGATGAGCTGAGCTTCAAAAAAGACCCTCAGAGGAGAAAAGCCTCAATGTCCAGCTGCTTGGAAGAAGCAGAACCCAGCTGAGTGGCCTAGAAGAGGTTTAGACAAACTGGAAAGGACACTCTCCAACCCAGCAGCCTGGGCAGTGTGCTTGAGCTTCCTGCTTAGTGAACTCACACCACACTGGGCTTTGGTGATGCCACTGTCTTTTGAGGCATTCTGCTCCTGCAAGTAATCCCTCATTGATATTCTTGTAAATAGCCCGCGAAAACTCATTGGTTCACAAAATTGGGCTTCAGTGATATCCATACTTTGATCTGTCATGTGTTCCTTAACTGGGGTGAGTAAGTGTGTGCTGCATGTCTCCGGGAAAAGTTTTGTCACACCACACAAGTGTGCGCCACCACGCCCTGCTAGAAGTTAATGTAGCTACACAAATGAGCTCTTTTTCCTTTAAAAAAAAAAACTGACTCATTGTATGTCAAATTGAATGTGCTCTAGTGTTGATAACTGTGTAGGACTTTCCCAAGAGTTTATTAACTCACAAATTAATAAACAGTCTGTTACTAGAACATGTTTCCTAATCCATCCACCTGTACATGGATAAGTGTAACAAATACAGATGATGAAGACACAGATCAGAAATGTTTCCATGTTCCTCTTGCTTTTTAAAAGGTGTGTGTGGCGGGGTATGATGGCAGGTGGGGGGGGTGGGATGGCAGGTGTGTGGAAGTCAGAGGACACCTTCGTGAAGTTACTTCTCTCCTCCTGCCTCTACATGGATGGCAGGGGTTGAACTCCGGCTTGCAAAACAAAAGCCTTTACCCACTGCATCTTGCTGGCCCTCTGGCTTTTTTAATAGAGGCACAGGTTTTTATTAACCTGTTTGTTTCTAGTTTTTCTTTGTTTTGTTTTTGCAATTATTAACAGCAGTGCTGAACATGGAGAGATTGAGACGGGGGAACACGAGTTTGAGGCCAGTCTGGGCTAAAGAGAGAAACTCTGCCTGGATAACGATAGTAATGCTGTGGTCCACCTAGAATTTTATGGGGGCTTAAATTTCGAGGACTGAAGTTGTTAGGTGAAAGAAAACTGACACTCTGAAGTGAGCTAGTCATTGTCAAACTGTCTCCCTAGAGCTAGCTTATTATTGGTACCGTAGAGTAAGCCGGTGTGGTTTTAGTGTGTCTCTCATTCACATCATTAGCATTTTAATGTATCTTTTCTATTTATGTGTGTGGTATATGCACATGCATGTGTGCAGGTGCATGCACCTGTATGTGCACCTGGAGGCTAGAGGAGGAGTTCGGTGTCCTGCTCCACCCCTCTCTACCTTCCTTATTCCCTTAAGACAGGGTCTCTCACTGAACCAGGAGCTAGGCTAGCAGCAGCAATCCTCTTACCCCCACCACCACCACCACCACCACAGCCTGGGGTTACAGGAGCATGTGACCATGCCCATCTTTCACCAAGCATTCTGGGGATTTGAACTCGGGTCCTCATGCTTTGCAGCAGGCCCTCTTGTGACCTCTGAGCTATCTCCCCAGCCCCAGACTCTTAAACATGTTTAGGTTCATTTGCATCTTCTGTACCTTTGTTTCGATTTTTGAGATTAGGTCTCACTGCATAGCCCAGGCTGGCCTGGAAGTCACTGAAGGCCAGACTCACCATTCTCTTCATGCCTCAGTTTCGCAAGTGCTGAGACAAGAAGCCCGTGTCACCAACATTAGCTGTTTTTAAAATAAAGCCTGAGTATTCTCATTTTCTTTATTTGATTCCCATTCATTCTGACTTGGATTTTTAAAAATTGTTTTTCGGGACAGGATTTCTTTGTATAGCTTTGGAGCCTGTCTTGGAACTAGCTCTTGTAGACCAGGTTGGCCTTGAACTCACAGATATCTGCCTGCCTCTGCCTCCCGAGTGCTAGGAATAAAGGCGTGCACTACCACTGCCCAGCTTGGATGGTTTTATACATACATAAATAAGCTTTTAATCTTCAAGATAAGAATGTCGTATCAATAGCAGAGATTAACATGAGTCAGTACTCATAACCGTGTGCAGTGTCTCGTCTGAGAAAACCCACGCAGCAGAGGGGAAAAGAAACATTCTCAAAGCATGGTTTGAACTATTCTCTCTAGAAAGTATGGTCACTCGGAAGCATTCTAAATGCCTGGTAATTCCAGGACGTCTTCAGTGTGGCATTTTATATGTGTGGAGTAAATTAAGGCAGCTTAAAATGTTTTATAGTATATAAAACTATAAAAATAATAAAACTAGTAAAGTAAGGTGTCTTAAGATATTTTTATAGTTTTTAAAACCACAAACATAATAAATACATACTTACCTGTCCAAAAAGTCCAATAGCTTTGAGTACTTAAATTATAAACTTCAAGGCTATGCTCTTTCCCACATAGTCAGAAACCCTAACAGGTGTCTGGTCCTACTTCTTCCTATACACATATATTTATGAATTTAGTGAAGCTTTGTTTCCTACTTTGTTTTTTGATAGGGCCCTGGTTGTCCTGGAGCTCACAATGTAGACCAGGCTGTTCCTGAGCTCATAGAGACCCACCTACCTTTGCTTCCTAAGTGCAGGGATTAAAGGTGTGCACCACCACACTTGGGCTTGTCCAGTCCCCATCCCCCCACCCCCACCCCGTACACAGGGATTGAGTTTGGGCCTTACGCATACATGGTAGGCAAATGCTTTCCCACTGAGCCAAGCACCCAACTTTTCACTGGTGAATTCTAGGCAAGTGCTTTCTCACTGAGCCACACCCCAGCCCCTCACTGGGGGATTCTAGGCAGGTGCTTCACCACTGAGCCACTCCTCAGCCCCTCACTGGGGGATTCTAGGCAAGTGCTTTCTCACTGAGCCACACCCCAGCTCCTCACTGGGGGATTCTAGGCAGGTGCTCCACCACTGAGCCACACCCCAGCTCCTCACTGGGGGATTCTAGGCAGGTGCTCCACCACTGAGCTATGCCCCTGATCTGCAGCTGTACTACATTTACAGCCCTCTTTTCATCTTTTGAGACAAGATTCACTCCATTGTGCCAAAAGGTCTTAGATTTGTAATCCCCCTGCCCCTTAACCACTCCAGGAACTGGGGTGGCAGGCCTATGCCACTAGGCCTGGCTTACATTACATATCATTGTTTTCCTAGCTGAGTGGAACCAGCATGCTGTTCATCCCACAGCTTTACCTACTGTCAGGATGCATTCCGTTGTCATTCCAAGCGTGGTGACTTTCGAAGTCTGCCTTTCCCATCTGTAGACTGACCAAACACTGTCACAGACCTTAGAAGACTGAGGAGAGCTTCCTTTAGGGGAAAACAATGACTCTCAACCAACATGCCTGAAATCAAGTAGCCCACCGTGTGCCTCTCTTTTTCTCCAGAGTCTTAATGTTACACTTGGAGGACATTTCGCTCTTTGGGGGGCCTCAGACTTGAAAGAGTAGAGTCTAATAAAAATCAAAGGGCTTACATTGGTGTCAGACACTTTTTAATCTCTTGATTTTTCACCAAGTTTGGTTTCTTACTTTGTTCAGAATTTGTTTTGACCTACCTTGAGGGCATGAAGTCTTGGGATGACAAAAGACATGATAGCGTCAGGACAGGAGTTAGTTCAGAGGAGTGTGGCCAGTCCACAACCCCTGCCTCCCACATGAGCCTGGGCCCCCAGGGAGCTAATGCCCAGCCAGTCCCGGTTCTGGTTCCACATCTGGCTCAGCTGGGGCCCTCTGCTAGCTGTGCCCTACAGACCCATCTTACAATAGAGCCAGGGCAGCTTCAGGATCCAGCTCTGGGGACCTTTGCTGGCAAAGACTCTTGTCCTGCCTGGATTTTCCCCCAGAGAAAGAGGCCCTTTCTCCTCCCTTCAAGGCACTTTTTCCTCAGCCAAGCCTCTGGGGATCACATCTGCCCGAGGGGGCCCTCTTTCCAGTCAGCAGTAGGCACCATTGCATGTGGGCCAGACTTTTGGGAACTGCTTCAAGGGATTCTGAATTGGGTTGGCTTCAGAGACAGGGACTGGCCCTAGGGGTCAGGTCTTCTCCAGCATCTTCAGGGCTACCCTTCAGCAGCCCTCCTTGGCTTGAGGACAAACTGAGTTCTAGGAGGATGTCTGGGTAGCTGCTTTCTTCTACACAGTCCATTCTGTGTTCATTTAACAAATATTTGAGGCTCTCCTCTCAGCCAAGGCCTCTTCTAGCCAGGGGAAATATGCAGAACAGGACAGACAAGGTCCCTGCCTTTGTGAAGCTGGCATTCTAGTGGGGGAAGCCAGATAAGGAACAAGCAAAATAAGTCAACAAGAGCGTTCTGAGTGAGCTCCGAGGAAAATAAAGTGGTGTGGTGGCCTAAGAGGCGTGGGGGAGGGTACGTCTCACACCTTCTGAGAAAGTGGCTCTCAACTGCCAGGAGGAAAAGGGACTGTGCCAACATAGAACACTCCAGGGAACAAGAAAAGCAAAGCACAGCCCCAGAGACTGGGCAAGCTTGTAGGAGGGGAAGCAGGAGTGGATTCATGCTATGTTTTTCCAGAACCTTCCTCCCTCCCGCACATCCAAGGTGTTAGAGAGGGTTTAAGTAGCTGGAGACCCTGACCGAGTGTGTTGTTTTGAAGATACTGGAGGGGTGTCTGCAGTTCACATCTGTAGACAGACTGTACACTGTCACAGACCCTAGAAGACCCAGGAGAGCTTCTATCACAGACCGAACACTGTCACAGACCCTAGAAGACCCAGGAGAGCTTCCTTTAGGGGGAAAACAATGACTTTCAACCAACATGCCTGAAATCAAGTAGCCCACTGTGTGCCTCTCATGTCCCCTACAGCTTCAATGTCACACTTGAAGACAAGCAGGGCGTGCGGGGGGGGGGGTGTTATTGGGTGTGCAGAAGCTCGGTGAGAACGCGGTGGGCTCCAAGCAGGTAATATGGGAAGGAAGGATAATAGGGGTGTAGATATGGAGCTGTGTATGTTGTCAGGGACTGGACCTAGGGCTTGCCATGTGCTCTATTGCTGAGCTATACCCTCAGCTCTCTTTTTTCTTTTCATTTTCAGAAAGGGTATTACGAAGTGACCAGGGCTGATCTTGAATTTACAGTCTCCCTAAGTAGCTGGAATGACAGGGTTGCACTACTGGGCCCTGCTGCTGTCTCCCAACAGCATCAGGGACATCCACATAGATGCAGTCACTGCTCTTCCGCTTGCACTGAGTAGCCGCTAGCCAGCCCAGGACACTGGGACTCTACCTGGCATATGTCTGGCCTCATGCCCAACCTCAAGTACAAGGGTTTCCACAGTAGCTGGGTCCTCGTGCCCTCCTATAGGGATCCCCTTTTCTCCTTGGACTTAGGAGTTTCAGGCCCAAAAGCTCAGAGCCAGTTACCTAGACGCACATGGGCCTCTTTACCAGGTGTTAGCCCATATTATATCCCCATGCCCAGTGATTGTCAGGACAGAGGTGGCATTTCAGCTCTGTGCTACAGATGCACTGACCTGCCCAAGGACCTAAAGACCCACTGGGAAGGCTCTAGGACAGGGAAGAGGAGAGACACGGTTGGCTTTCATAGCATTACTCTGTGTGTGTGTGTGTGTGTGTGTGTGTGTGTGTGTGTGTATTTGAGACAGAATCTCACTGTGTGGCTGTGACTGGCTTGAAACTTTCTTTGTAGATAGACCAGGTTGGATAAAAACTGACAGAAATCCACCTGCCTCGGCCTTTCGAGTGGATTAAAGGTATGTCCCCACCCCCTTACCCACATCACTATTTCTCTAAAGCTAAATTCTAAATAAAAATCGGGTGCTCTAGCACATCCTGAAATTTGCTTTTTGTTTATTTTGCTGTACTGCAGAGCCACACTCTGGGCTTCTTACTAACAAAGTCAAGGCAGGTATTCTATCACTGAGTCACACGTCCAATTCCTTATTAGTGGAGTCTAGGCAAGTGCTTACCACAGGGCTACACCCCTAACCCCTCACCAGCAGATTCTAGCCAGGGACTCTACCACTGAGCCACAC
>JAQHUG010000180.1:1062766-1105793 GCA_028555095.1 Dicrostonyx torquatus
GCTGGCCTGAAACTCACTGCGTAGCCTCAGCAGGTCTTGAACTCTTGGTGAGTGTACAGAATCTGTGATTCTCCTGCCTCTGACTCCCAAGTGCTTAGATTATAGCCATGTGTCACCAAGCTCTGACTGGGTGGTAATTTAATAAAACATGAAATGGAGGCTGCGATTTGTACCATGGGTCTTGGCCACACAGGCACATGAAGAAGTGGTGCCTGTGCCTAACATTTGCTTTAATCAGTGCTTCTTGCTGGATGGGGGTTCTGAGGGTCATCAAGGAGCTTTACAGCAAAAATAGTATCAAGAACTTTTCTCAATTTGCTAAACAAAACTAACAATGAATTTTTAAAACTTTTCTGCAGTTTTTCTCCTAGAATCTAATGCCTGCTTTTGCTTATCTGTAACAGCTTCAAGTCAATGGGCCACATAGTAAAACAACAGAAGACATCACATGCATGCTGTAGTCGGTGAATGGGAAGAAGAAACTGGAAACACCGATTCTCAGGAATTCCGGATTTTTTTTTGATCTATTGAATAATTATGACCTTATGTGGCATCCACAGTTATGTTTCCTAACAGGCAAATCACTGCTGGGATGTTTGGTAGAGAATAACTTCACATGGCTTTGCCTAAGATCAAGCTGAGAAATCCAGTATAGTACCTCACCAGGCATCCCAAAATCATGCCAAAGTGAGTTCCTCGATGTGATAGATTTCTGGAGGAAACAAAATCTCAACAGTATGCTACTAGAAGCCAACAGGGCCAAGAACAGCACAAGAGGGTCTTATTTATCAGCATCAACAGCATGCCCAAACTGAGCTCAGCATACTCTCCCTTATCCTTCCACATGCCCTACAGTGGGCATGTGGAGGATTCAGTAACTTGTCTAAGGTCACTCAGCTAGTAAATGATGAGGCAAGTATTTTAATGAAGCCCCTCATTTACTCAGGGCCTCCTGATGAGATAGGGCATGTAATCTACTGGGCGATTACCTTAGCTTCTCCAATAACTAGTAAACGATGGATAAGAAACACTCCACTCTGCCACAACTCAGGCCAGTGCCCTCCAGGGGCTTGGAGATGTCCCAAGATGGCAACTCTAGTCAGAAGCCTGGCATCTTTCTTAAATAGGTCCTGCCCTCTGTCCCCATCCTAGGGGGCCTCTGTAGCTTCTCATACCTGGAGGAATATGTTGAAACAAGTTCTTTCTGTGTGACCTAGATTGTCAATGAACCTGTAATCCTCCTGCCTCAGCCTCTAGAGTGTTGAGATTACAGGTATGTAGTCTCCATAGTTTCTCACCTAAATAAAAGCCCCTCTCCATTCCAACCAGAGTAGCCGCTCAGGAACCCAAATGGAACAAAGAAGCACCCAGACCTGCCACCAGAGGATAAATGCCTCTGAGATAAAGCCTTCTTTCCCTACCTAGTACGGCCTTGGCCATCAACCCAACCCTGTCTGTGGATCCAGTCTTATCTAGGCCCCTCCCTATCTCACCCACACTCCAGCCTGTCAAACACCTTGTCCTTTGTTACCGGCACTGGTCCTGTGCAGAAGCCTCTCCACCTTTGCACCTGCTGTTCCCTCCTTCAAGGGGGGGGGGAAGAGGCTTTCCTTCCTTATCCTTCCAGCGAATTCCTGCCTGTTTCAGGAAATACCTCCAAGGTTCACTCCTGCAGGAAGCCCTTTCTCACCTCACCTTTCAGCCTGCCTCTCTGGGATTCCACAAACTGAGTTCTGTAAAGATACACACTCAATCCTTAGTCCCCTAGAGGCTGGAAATCTGAGACCAAGTCAGCGGCTGTCTGCCTTTTCCAGAGCCCAGTATTGACTAGGGCTGGGTGTCTCCATGGTATCATATATAGCCCTAATCCTGTTTCCATCTCCAACGCATGGGACCATTTCATGGGTGATGACTTGGCCCCTTGCTCCCCTCTCACCAAGTTATTTATTAAGTGTATCTACTTTTTACTCTTTCCTTTCAAAAGCATCAAGCTAAAAATATCTTGTTTATGCGCTCCTCCTCTATGATCCTCTTCTTACAAGCTGACTGAATAGGACATCTCTGTCCCTCTACACCCCCCACCCCGTCAGGACCTGCAGGGTTTGGGGTGGGAGCCCCACTCCCCATTCCTCACCTCACATGCTTCTCACACCTTTCCTTGTTGATGACTGCATTCTTTGTGCTCCAGCTTCCTCCAACCCTGAGTTCCTGTGCTTGCACAAGTGAGCACAAGTGTGGATATGTCTGCTTATGTCTCTCTTAGCTAGGAACTTTCTCACAGCGTTCCCTTTCCCCTCAGGGGGAAGACAAACAAACAAACATTATTTTTAGCTTAGTAGAAAGCTTAAGATCCCATTTGGCTTTTAAGGATTTCTCTCCAGGGGACACGCCACAGGTGCATGGTATATAAACGGTCGCGCATCTGGCCCAGGGAGCGATGCTCCCCTCTCACCAAGTTATTTATTAAGTGTATCTGCTTTTTACTCTTTCCTTTCAAAAGCATCAAGCTAAAAATATCTTGTTTATGCGCTCTGGCCCGAAAATGAAGCAGTTGGGCCATTAATCACCGAGAATATGTTGAATGGGAATTTGATTAAAGTACAGGATGCGTCCTCCAGACGAAATCGGTTCTTTACTGTAACCACAGTGGAATCACAGAGGGCCTCCCCAACTGAGTTGTTAGCCGCGCCTCCTTGAGCCTCCTGGGCGTATCGCAGAGCCTTTCCTGGGCTAAGAGGGCCATTGCATAGGGGGTCTTAACCTGCGCACCCTGGAGTCTCAGAAAAGGGGACCTCCAGCCTGGAAGGCAGTCAAACAGGGCTCGGGAAGATGTCAGGCTTCAGCTCAAAAAGCCGCAAAAAACTCCTCCGGGTGCAAAATGGAGAGACTTGGGTGCTCACCAGGCCCCAACTGCCCCCGACCTCCGCGGCCGCGATCCAGGTGGAAAATGAGTCCAACGCCACGTGGCTGGGGAGCCTGTGCAGGCAAACTCCTACCCGCAGCTGAGAGCCTGCAGGCGGCGGGAGTACCTCGAGGACCCAATAGGGTGTTCCCAGTGGGTGCTCAGACTCCGTAGCCAGGAACTGGACACCCGGGCTATGGAGATTCGTGCCCACCTGAATGACAGTAGTGAAAGAAAACCGTGGCTTCAGGCCCCTGACTATGGGTCCCGCTTGGGGATCACGCTCCCGAAGTTCACCTCCTTACTCTCCCACACTCTGCTCTCTCTCCAACACCCTGCCCTCTCCCCGCCCCCGCGCGCTTGCCCTAGTGTCCTGTTCCGCCAGTCCCGGCGGGGGGGGGGGACGACCCAAACACTTGACTAGAGGCTCCACACAGGGTAGCAGCACCCGCCTTGTAAGCCTAGCAATTCTAGCGCTCTGACCTGGAGACGTAATTAAAAAGAAAGTTTTCCAGCCAGAGCGGACGGACCAGCTAGGTTCTCCGGGCTCCCGGGTTAGCGGCCGCCTCCGCTCCCTGCTGGGTCCTAGCGCCCTGCTCTGAAGATCCCGTGGGACCCCGGGGTAGAGAAGCTGGGCGGGGAAGAGGTGTTCTGCCTGGAATCAGTGGGGTCGCCTGGAGTTCAGAGATAAAGACGCACAATCTCATCGCTCTGGACCTCGCCACTCGGCGGTGCGCACTAGGTTGCTGGTCCAAAGCAGTCCCCAACCTCCCGCTCCGCTGCTCTCATCCACAGCTGAGGACAGGCCTAGTCCTAGCTTTTAAGACCAGTCTGCACCACGGTAGCTCAAGACTGACAGTCTCTCTCCACCCGCTACCCCTACCCCTCCCTGCTCAGCCTCTGGATGCTCCCGGGCTCCCTAGTGTTGGCTGGAAGTGGGTGACTTAGGGAGGCTTAAAGGAGGGGCGCCCAGCCACGGACCACGTGTGTGCGGGGGCGACAGCGCCGCCAGGGTGGGGCTGAGCGCACGCCGGGTTGCCTCGCAGCGCAGGAGGCAGTGGGCGTTGCGCCACCGCCTCTCTCATCTAGCACTGAGCTCCCGCCCCACTCGCCGCCTTGGAGAGACACATAGAGACAGGCAGGCTCTAAGACCCAGTAGGCACCAGCCTGCCCTCGCCCTCGGTCTGGGACCCGCTTGGACACCAGGGGGCGATGCCCGACCCCATATAAAAGCGGGTCCCGCGCGGGCCTGGCCATTCGCGACCGGGAGCTACGCGGGCGCGAGCTAGTTGGGGCTCTGGGTGGGCGGCGGCAGCAGCGGCGCCACGCGCAGGCTGGAGGCCGCCGAGGCTCGCCATGCCGGGAGAACTCTAACTCCTCCATGGAGTCGGCCGACTTCTACGAGGCGGAGCCGCGGCCCCCGATGAGCAGCCACCTCCAGAGCCCCCCGCACGCGCCCAGCAACGCCGCTTTCGGCTTTCCCCGGGGCGCGGGGTCCGCGCCGCCCCCAGCCCCACCTGCTGCCCCGGAGCCGCTGGGCGGCATCTGCGAGCACGAGACGTCTATAGACATCAGCGCCTACATCGACCCGGCCGCCTTCAACGACGAGTTCCTGGCCGACCTTTTCCAGCACAACCGGCAGCAGGAGAAGGCCAAGGCGGCCGCGGGTTCCGCGGGTGGCAGCAGCGACTTTGACTATCCGGGCACCCCGGCGGGCCCCGGCGGCGCGGTCATGTCCGCGGGGGCGCACGGGCCCCCTCCCGGCTACGGCTGTCCGGCGGCCGGCTACCTGGACGGCAGGCTGGAGCCCCTGTACGAGCGCGTCGGGGCGCCCGCGCTGCGGCCGCTGGTGATCAAGCAGGAGCCCCGCGAGGAGGACGAGGCGAAGCAGCTGGCGCTGGCCGGCCTCTTCCCCTACCAGCCCCCGCCGCCGCCGCCACCACCGCACCCGCACGCGTCTCCCGCGCACCTGGCCGCCCCACACCTGCAGTTCCAGATAGCGCACTGCGGCCAGACCACCATGCACCTGCAGCCCGGCCACCCCACGCCACCGCCCACGCCCGTGCCCAGCCCTCATCCTGCACCCGCGTTGGGCGCTGCGGGCCTGCCGGGTCCGGGGGGCGCGCTCAAAGGGTTGGCTGGCACGCACCCTGACCTCCGCACGGGCGGCGGTGGTGGCGGTGCTAGTGCGGGCAAGGCCAAGAAGTCGGTGGACAAGAACAGCAACGAGTACCGGGTGCGGCGGGAACGCAACAACATCGCGGTGCGCAAGAGCCGAGATAAAGCCAAACAGCGCAACGTGGAGACGCAGCAGAAGGTGTTGGAGCTGACCAGTGACAATGACCGCCTGCGCAAGCGGGTGGAACAGCTGAGCCGTGAACTGGACACGCTGCGGGGCATCTTCCGCCAGCTGCCGGAGAGCTCCTTGGTCAAGGCCATGGGCAACTGCGCGTGAGGCGCGCGGCTGCGGGACCGCCCTGGGCCGGCCCCCTGGCCAGGGACTCGGAGAAGGATTTCGGGTCGCTGGATCTCCAGACTGCCTCGGCCCTGAAAGCCAGGACTAGGAGATTCCGGTCTGAAAGCTTGGCCTACTCCGCGTGTCCCCTCCCTTTCTCTGAGCCGGACTCGGTGTGTCTAAGATGTGGGAGTCAGGCCGTGGCTTCTCCTTGAGACGGGGAGAATTTACCGCGGAGCTGAACTGGGAGCCCGGCCTTTCTAGTATTAAGGAAGTAACCCTGTGCCTTGGATACTCAAACTCGCTCCTTTTCCTACCGAGTAGGGGGAGCAAAAATGTGCCTTGATATTTTATTTGGAGGATTCCTGCCTCCTCCGAGGCTGCAGCAGGCCCCCCATGAGAGAATGAAGGGTGCAGGCCCAGGGCAGGAGGAAGATTCAGGAAGCTGAGATCCCGGCAGCGCTCTGCAGCGGCCCCTCAGTCCCTGTCCTTAGAGGGGAGGGACTTAGGGAGTTGAGTTGAGGATTTAAGTGTAAGAGTGCCCCCACCCCAGCTACTTGGAGGTAGAGGGTTCCTAGTTCCTTGCTTTTTCCACCTCCACCTTCAATCCCCACCTCAGTTTGCAACAGGCTAAGTTTCCTGGGTGAGTTCACGGAGGGGAGGGGTACCACCCCCAGTCAGACCAGAAAGCTAAGTTGTAAGTAAGCCTTGTGGTTAAGGGGGTAATGGGAGACAGGAACCCAGGTTTCTGGTCTTGGGGGTGGGGAAGGAGAGGACACCGGGACCATCAGCCTTGTGTGTACTGTATGTCGCCAGACGCTGTTGCTTGAAGGAACTTGAAGCACAATCGATCCATCCCAGAGGGACTGGAGTTATGACAAGCTTCCCAAATATTTTGCTTTATCATCCGATATCAACACTTGTATCTGGTCTCTGTGTCCCAGCGGTGCCTTGTGCAATGTCAATGTTCACGTCTATGCTAAACCACCATTTTATTTGGTCCTTTGTTTTGTTTTGGTTTTGCTCAGATTCTTGCCAAAATGAGACTCTTCGCTGGCGGCTGGGGGGAAGAGAAGCTCTCTTTCCTTTTTGGTTTAGGGATTTTGTTTTTTTTTTCTTTTGCTCCCGGAGGACCAGTGAAATGAAGTGGGCCTCTACCCTTCCCCACAGTGGTCCAAGGGTGTCCTTGTGGGTCTTAGCCTCTTCCAGCCGAGATTGTGGGTAGGCCTCTTCCCCCGCCCACTCCCACCCCCAAAGGCCCTGACTCTGGGTCTGGAAAGAAAGCCACCTCCAGCCGTTTGTGCACACCGCTGTGGCTGGGAACAGGGGTGGACTTCTCTTCGTTGGGGGAGGGGGGAACACACGAAGTTTCATGCTAGATGTCGTATGTATTATATCTATAATATAAAAGTATCAAACTCAATTTTGGTGTCTTTTTAAAACCAGAAAGGAGCCGCTTGTAAGGTGTGTTCTGGGTTCCCCTTGAAAAGGCGTTTTCTGTGTCTGAGGTCTTAAGTTTGCATCTCTTGAGTCGCTCTTTACCTTGGTGATGTGTGTTGGGGGGGTGGGCTACTTGTGGGGGGCTACCCCCAAGGAAGCCACGTAGCAGTCAAGGAATAAGGACTCTAAGCTGAGAATGCCCAAAGTCCTTTTGGAATTTGAGAGTGGAGGGCCAGTGTTGTCTTGGGATCATGGTCTGTCTTTCCATCCCAGAATAAGAGGGACCCAGAAGAGAAGCACTCTGCTTGAGGGGCAAGCCCACCCAGAAGCTCTCTGTGTAAGAGAGCCTTTGGCCACATTCCCAAATCACTCAGCTCCTCTCTAGGGAAAAAGGTTTACCCCTACCTTTCTTTGCCCAGCCTTCCAGTGGGGCCTTGGGAAACAGGACTCTGCACCCCTCCCTACTTTGCAGACTCCAGGGATGTCCAGAAGGACAGCTTGCAGGCCAAGCACCCCTTTGGACCTGCCTTACTTCAGCCTACCTAGGAAGGGGGCCACAGCCCACATATCACCTGTCAAGGATTTATTAGTCCCACTTTCTCCATCCTGGACCAAGCATTGGATTGGCATTTAATAATCACACACCCACTGCTACAACTGCCCCATAGGGTACAGGCATTCCATTGGCTGCAGTAACAGCCCAGTAAGGAAAGGGTGGCCTTCATTGCTGTCTGCCTAAACCAGGCAACTGGGCTCTTGTCACCTGGAGTGTGATTGCTGAATAGCTTACAGTATATACTGGTGAGAAATAATAGCAAGGATTTTTAAATTGTGCAAACTTTAGAGTTAGCAGCCTTGGCCGACAACTTGTCCACCTGGCCAGCCCTTTCCCCCTCTGCCCTCTGTTCTGGGCTTTGCTCCCTCCTCACCCATGGCTGCCCTTGGTAGAGGAGAGGCCACAAACCCGGTGAGGAGGCGGTGGCCTGCCTCATCAGCCTGGGAACTAAGGAGGCAGAGCCCCACTTGCCTGCCTAGAGGCTGGGGCAGGCCATGGCTTGCAGGCCCCAGCAAACCTCTGAGTTCAGTGCGAATTCCAGTTTTTCTTGTTTACAGGGAATGATCCTTGACTTCCCCCTTTGCCCCCAGAACAGGTCCTAGGCTGAGCGGGGGAGGGGGCCATCTTGCTCTCCTTCCCCTACCACCTAAGGGGTGTGGGGTGTGTGTGTGTGTGTGTGTGTGTGTGTAGGGGGAGGTCCTCTTTCCAGGGGCTCATGAAAGGGCACCCTTCCCTGCGCATTTCCTTGTGCATGGAATTTCCTGCCTAGAAGCCTGCTCTGGGAACAAGAAAGACCCAATCACACAAGGGAAGCTTCCAGTGTGGTCTGGTAGATAGAGTTGGGGAGAAGGGGACAGTGGGGTGGCCCTGTTCAGTGTGTGCTCTATGCCTAGCTAGCTGGGGGTGGCCTTCCAGGCAATTCAAACTTCATGAATAACTGAATGTATCCCTAAATATTCATTTGAATGCTTTCTTATGCCAGGGCCTGCGCCACAGATCAAGGCATCACTGAGAACAGACCCAGGTCTTACCCTTGGGGAGTTAACAACACTGTGTCCCCAAGCCGTATCAGGGTGACAGATAAAATAAAGGGCTTTTTCTGATGTGAAAACAGCAGCCTGAACCCTATACCTAATGAGGCCAGCTCCACATGGACCCTGTCTTCAAATGTCTGCAAACTTCTGCCATATGTGAGCCCTTCCCAGGACAGACATTGCCTGGCCTTTTTTCTCTGTCACAGTCCTGAACCCCGTGTCCCTTGGTAGTCTCCAGGAGAGAAACACAGGCAGGAGAGAGAGAGGGAGGTGACTCCTTTGCCACCAGATAGCTTAATGCTGTCACGAATGTCACCCTTATCTCTTAGATCTCCTGGGAATCTGTGAATATGGGGTTTGGCCCTGACACCTGCCATGAGCCACTGGGAAGGGTGAGGAGTGTCTGCCCCTCCCAGGTCTCCCGCCCCCTCCTTCCCAGCCCAGGTGGAACCTGCCAGGCCTCCACCAAGCTGCTGATTTCACAAGAGAGGAGGGGGCCTCTCATCTAGAAGGTTAAGGGATGTAGAAGCTCTGATTTTGGTTAACCAAGGGGCTTCTTTTTCCAGGTCACCCATAGACTTTCTGTAGCCATGAAGCATTGTTCTTGCCTGGGTGATGTTGACATTGTAGCTGCTGTTTTTCTGTGCTGGTAGACAGAGGAAGCCCTTTTCTCTCAGCTCCTCTTTTTCCCCTTTCTATCAGCTCCCTGTCCTTCCCCTCCTTTCACCCCCTTCCCAGTTCTTTCTCCTAATCCACCAACTTTTTTTTTCTTGCCCCTATAAGGCTACCCTCATCCACCCCTCCCCACCCTTATCCTTCCCTGTGGATGGAGCATTTAACGAAAGCTGTAACCTAGGAAAGAAACCAATTCACTATCAAAGCATCCTAGCCCCATCCCAGAACAATTAAACAGCCAGATGGAATCTCTGGGAAAACGCATTAATAACGCGAACAATCTGTGCAGGCCGGCTGGAGCCCAGGAGCCTGGAGCAGGGGTGGGGCTTGGGAGTGGGGTGGGCAGAGGAAGGCTGGGGATGCCAGAGTGTGAGCTCCCAACCACATCTTGCCCATGTGGTGGCCAGCAAGGGACAGGGCCATCCCAAGGGTATACTAAGTCTGCCCACAGCTGTGCTGTCCCCTCTGGCCTTTGCAAGGCCCACTGTGCATCCTGGATCCTAGTGGCTGCAAATAGAGCCAGACAAATGTGGAACCCATTACTCAGCCAGCCGCAGCCACAGCCAGCCCCATTCTGGCACCAGAGCCCTTCGCTTCTCTTCACTTTTGTTTTTATTTGTTATTTTCTAGCTTTCTGGCCCCACCCATTAAGAGCTGGCCTCCCTGGGTGTGTGTGGAAGCCTTTCCTCTCCCTTTGCAGTGCCCACATCCATTCCTCGTGGACAAGAGCAGTAGCTTGCCTGAGCCTCTGGAGCTCCCCGTAAAAGTGAAAAGCCCAGGGTCCATGTGGCTGGGCGTGAACCACAGGACCCACTTCTGTCGTTCCCAAGCCTGGTCTAAGTAGAGCTGAGAAGCCAGACTCTTCTATAGCAGTTCCTCTTTTACAGGCTATGGGGGGGGGGTGTCACTGAGGTACAGTGAAATGAAAAAGCGCGCGCTCTCTCTCTTCTCTGTGCTGGGGATTAAATTTAGGGTCTCATGCATATTAAACAAGTGCTGTACCACTGAGTTGCAGCCCGGCCCTTTTCAGCATCATTATCATTGTTATTTTGAGACGGATCTCCCTATGTAGCCCAGGCTGGGCTCAAGCTAGTAATCTCCCCTCCTCAGCCCTTTGCGTGCCTAGGATGACCAAGCAAGCTGCACCTTACCTGGAAATGATGGTGTTTTCTTATAGCTATCAGACTGGGGTGGAAATATGCTTGTTTTAACAAGTCTCCTCTGGGGAGCTGGAGAGATGGCTCCATAAAACACTTGCCTGGCATGAGGATCTGTATTCGATCCCCAGAACCCATGTCTAAAAAATAATAATAAAATAGAAAAAAAAGAAGGGCTTGGTTAGTGGCAAATGTTTGCACTGGGGAAGCAGATAAGTGGATTTCTAGGGCTTGGCCAGCCCATCTAGACTGTTTTGTGAGCTCCAAGCCAGTAGAAGATACACACTCAGACGTTATATACTGCCCTGTACATCTGTGCATCACACACACATACACACATGTACACACAAACACATTCAGAGCGAGAGTGCAAAAGAGAGACACAGAAAGGAGAGACAGAGACAGGAAGTGTCTTTTTGATTCTTACAGACCAAGAGATCTATTTCCTGACCTTCCCCTTTCCACTGTCTCTGGGTCTCCATCCTCCACCCTTATCCTCCCTCAAGGCCACCACTAGTTCTTAGAACTCCTGTGGGTCCTTGCTTGGCGTCTTGCTGACCTTGGCTCCAACAGACGTCCAATGTCTATCCCAGAGCAGGTCAGTCAGTCAGTGAACACGTCTTAGAATGCCAGTATCTCCTTCCAGCTTATCTCTCTGCATTGTGGAACACCCTTGCCCTCTTCTTTCAAGTCAAAGGTCTACTGGGTTGGTTTAAGGCCCACTGAGCACAGATCTAGGTAAGCCACCATTGTCTGAAGCAGCAAGAAGGACAGGTCATAGAGACCCTTCTTCCTACCCCCTCACCCCCTATAGCCTCTAATAGATGAATTTTTTCTGGAAAGGTACTGTTTGGTTTGGTTTTTTGTTTGTTTTGTTTTGTTTTTGCTTTTTTTGAGACAGGGTTTCTCTGTAGCTTTGGAACCTGTTCTGGAACTAGCTCTTGTAGACCAGGCTGCCCTCGAATGCACAAATACCTGCCTGTGCCTTCCGAGCACTGGGATTAAAAACCTGCACCACCACCACCTGGCTGGTTTTTTTGTTTTGTTTTGTTGTTTATTTATCTATTAATTTATTTATTTTGAGACAGGGTTTCTTTGTGTAGCCTTGGCTCTCCTGGAACTCACTTTGTAGACCACATTGGCCTTGAATTTACAGAGATCCACCTGCCTCTATTGGGATTAAAGGTGTGCACCACCACACCCAGCTAAAAAATTACTTTTCAAGAGCAAGCTTCCCTAGTAAGGTGACCTGTGTAGTGTGCAGTAGCTCTCAGTGGTTATGTGTGTGACATCAGTTTCTCATCAGAGTCAGAGGGTAGTTAGGGACCCTAAAGGAGAGGTCAGGGAGGAAGGGCACAGCATACCTGATATATACCTGGAGCAGCTGATACTGCAGAGGTGAAGGGTCAACTGGAAGCATCTGAAGAGACCTTCGCTGGTCCCAAGCCCTCCTCGACCTAAAGCTATTTCTACTCTTTGGCAAATAACATGCCCAACCTTTCTCTTGAAGCTAATGCCTCTCCTTTCTAAGGGACCCATGTCCCCATTTGAAGCCACGGAAGCCTTAGAGGGCCCCACTCCACTCCCTGCTTCTTCTAAAGCTCACCAAGAGCACCCTCCCAGAACACCCTGCTCCATCCAAGAACACTGGATCCCCCTTGCTGATAAGGAAATGTGGCCAGCTTCTAGCGGCTTTCCTGTGCACGCGTTGGGCAACCTAGTCTCAGCTGGACATGGTTGCTGAGCCCAGACGACAGGTGGCAAGGGTGTCAGGAACTGGGTACCAGCTCTTCAGGGAGCTGCCGTGACCTTCACCATCAGGTTAGGACCCGTCAGAAGTGGCCTCCTTGAGTGATTTACAATTTGCAAACATGTTTTATTTGATTCCCGAGTTCTGCCGGGGCAATTACAGTGACTAAGCATGACAAATCACTCTCGGCACAGTGTCTGCTTGCTGTTAAGAAATGTGTTTGCCTCACTGTTTTGCCTGGTGCAGCAACATTTTAAAAATAGACTCACTCACTGTACTCGAAGGCAATTTGTTCCAAATTTTCCCACTAATTTGATTTTAATCTGATATTTAAAGTTCATGTGACCACATTCCCACTGATTTATAGGGAATAAGCCCTACCTGGCGGCAGTGTAATTGGCTTTGGCCCTGGAGTTGACAGGACAGAGCGTTTATCCCAGAACAATTTGAAGACACTTGTGTCTCTAATGTTTTAAATATAGTCTAACTTAGCCTCGCAAGTTATGATTCCCTGGAGGCAGGGCAATGAATGTTAAAGTTGCCGAGCGCTCTGGTAGAGAGGGCCTCAGCAGGTAGTGGGCCTTTGGTGGTGTACACAGCAGTACACAAATGCAGCCCAGGCATCCTGACTTGATAGACACTAGCATGTGTTTGTTTAGGAGCACGCATGGACAGAAGCAATTTGTTCCCTTGACGATAAGTGGAACTCTCCTGTTCCTCCCGTCCCATTGTGGCAATGACCTGTGAAGCTGGACCATGCCGTCCTGGCTTCAAACTGAATTCTGGCCTTGCCTCTTGCTGACTGGGTGGCACTCACCAAGCCTCTTCATGCCTCTGCGGTTCAGTTTCCTTTTATGCAAAATGTATGCAAAATGTATGCAAAACAGGCGCCATGTCATCACAGAGTTGTGAAAGGTAAACAGGCTTGAGAGGCACTTGGCCCAAGTGAGCCATCCTCGTGTGGGAGGAGGAAGGCACACCTCTGTCCCCGAAAAACTGTGAATAATTTAGGGTAGGAACTCTGTCCCAGGATAGCCAAGGACATACAGCTACGTTAATGTCGCTTAAAAAAAAAAAAAAACCTTTCCCTTCCTAAAGGATGTCTGTTATTTACTTCCAAAGCATTTGATGAACTTCTCCTGGGTGCATGGAAGTCAGCCCTTCCCACTGTCAGCTCATCTCGCCTGACTACTGTGCCTGTTAAACACAAATGCAGTCTAAGTAGTGGTCAGTAAAGACAAGCATCCTGGGCTGGAGAGATGGCTCAGTGGTTAAGAGCACAGGCTGCTCTTCCAGAGGTCCTAAGTTCAATTCCCAGCAACCACATGGTGGCTTACAACCATCTGTAATGAGACCTGGTGCCTTCCTTGCCATTGTATGCTTAATAAATAAATAAAATCTAAAAAAAAAAAAAGACAAGCATCCTTGCTGGAGTGACACCCTAACTTCTATAGGGCATTCGGCCCCGTGGGGTTCCCTTTGAACTCTTTCTTCCTTCCTTTATTCTCTCTCTCTCTCTCTCTCTCTCTCTCTCTCTCTCTCTCTCTCTCTTTCTCTCTCGCTTGGTCTTCCTGGTTTTTGAGACTATATAGGCCTTCAACTTGTAATCCTCTAGCCTCGGCCTCTGGAATGCTGGGATCTGCTGGGATCGTAGATGCATACCAGACGCCATGATCACCTCTCTGTTTGGAAAGCTATTCCCTGAATGAGCAGGGAGGCTTTAATTCTCCTGACTGCTGGGAGGGGAGCTGAAGGCATAAGCTGTGTTTGAGAGGTGTGGCGGCCATCTCCCACTCTTTGCCTCCTTCAGTTCCCCCCGGAGGCAGGACCTCGGATAGCTAAAGAAGTTCTTGGAGTCCTGGGGAATGGGCACGTAGGCAGGTAGGAGACCATCTTGACCAAACTTCCCTAGAACCAAGGTTGCCAGCAAAAAAGAACTTTGGAAACCTACCCTTCCCTTTCCCTGTCACTGCCAGGAATGTCACCATGAGGGTAGTTCCAGTTAATGAGCAAACTCCTCAGAGGAGGCAGGAAGGCAGCTCTCGGGCCTCACTGTCAAGCACAGGAAGCAACTGGGTTCCAGTTGCCCAGCCTAGGGACAACAGCAGGTATTGAGTGGGACTGAAGCCTTACATCATTAGCTTTTCCACACCCAGGTCAGCTGGGCTCTCAGCACAGGGCAGCAGAAAGAAGAGAGGACTGGCTCCAGGTGTGGGCAAGTCCCAGGGCGGTCCAGGGAGAGTGACACTGTGTGGGTGCTGGCATGGGGACAGGAGCACGCCACATGCAGACACACGTGGGAGGTTGACTCTATAGCTTTGGTGGAAGCATCCAAGCCCAGGAGGGGTGGAGGGATCCTCCCCCACCCCAGGAGAAATTCTCCAGGTCCAGCAGGGACTGATTTGTGATGCTTGAGGAGAAATCTCATGTGAGAAAAGTGGAGGGAGGTGAGTCACAAGCCAGGCCCCTGTGCTGAGGGGAGGTGGGAACAATGGCTCTGAGCCCGAAATGTGTCAGAGGGGAGATGAGCATCTTGAGGGACGCAAAGTTTATGTAATTATGTGGGGCAGAGTGCTGCTCAGGTGTGTGAGATCTGTGCTAGGAAAGAGAACAGCCCGCTCCGTGTCCCCTGCCCCCCTGGGCTATACTAACCAAATAGCCAAAGCCCGGCATCCCCGGCCAGTTGCCCACAGTCATAGAGACAGAGTGCATAAGAATCATGTCTTTCCAGCCAGTGGGCTAGGACTGGGTTAGGAGCATCACTAACTCCCGGGCTTCCATTCTGCCCATTTAGTAGAGTAATTTTAACCCTCAACACCCCCACATTCACCCAGGAAAGGAAGACACTCATTTTTTTCTTAACACTTGAGTAATTGGCTCCATTTCACATTACTTCCCCTGGCCGGCGTCCCTTTCCATTGCTCAACCTAATTTACTTTAGTTCTTGTCCTTAAGTGTGTGTGTGTGTGTGCGTGTGTGTGCGCGCGTGTGTGTGTGCGTGCGTGTGTGCACGTGCGCGTGTGCGTGCATGCGTGTGCGTGTGTGTGTACTTTCAGGAGCTGGTTCTCTCCTTCTGCGATGTGGGTCCGAAGGATCAAACTCAGGCTTGGTAGCAGCTCTACATCATCTCACTGGGCCTAGATTATCATTTAGAAAAATTAAATCGGCCTCTTGGAGCATTTGAAAGTTGGGGCAGCGCATCTAAATCATCGAGAAGGCCAGGTGTGGGTGGCTTCTGTCTTTAGTCATGATGGGCAGCCAGCCAGACATCTCTTTCCGCCTGCCTATGCGACCAACCCCTTGAACTGGTGTGGTGACAACAGGGTATCCTTGAGACTCTGAGCTGCTGTTCACAGTGCCCAGGCCGTGATGCTGGTTACACAAGGGCTGAACCGGCCTTCCCACCCACCGGGAGCGTGAAACTGTATGTGCCCTGGCCCCCACACACACCTGCTGTGTGACCGTCTGCAGGTTTGGCAGCCTCTCTGTTTGAGCATGCCTGAGAGGTGTGCCGGGATTCCCAGAGGCGAGGTGATGAATGGTGTTCATCTAAAACACAACAACCGCAAGAACCCGATCCCAGGACAAGTCACAAAGAGGAGAATAGGGACTGAGCCACCTGGCCACCAAGAGGGGGAAAATGAGTCAGAAACAAACAAGCCAGCTGCCAGCCAGATTGTTCACTGATCCAAGAGAGGGAAGGGTTGCGAGCGAGAGGGCTGCAGGACCCAGGTTGGGTAATTCCCCGCCAGCTCTGGAGCCTCCATCCTGAGTCCTTGCCAGCCAGGTCCTAGGTGATGCTGATGGGCTGGATAGTAAAGGGCATTCATGCTATTCAGCAGCACCGGGGCTGAGGTTGAGAGCCCTCAGATGGCATGTGTGTGGCTTCTAAGGTCGTAGACAGTGGCTATGTCAGCGTCCTTTCCTGTTCCCGATACCCTCTTCAAGCTAGGACCAGGAGTCAGCCAATCACTATTTTTCTACCATGTGCCCCTCACACCCCACACCACAGCCCAAACTGAACAAGGCAACTAAAGAACAGGAGGGAGACAGGCTCCGGAATGAGGGTGTCACCCTCAGTGCCGGGGGGGGGGAGCTCTGCCTTCCTCACCTCAAACCCAGACCACTAGACTTCTAGTCTCCGTGGCTAGGAATGAGTCGTCCCCAGGGTCCTTGGGAGGGGAGGAGGAACGGGACAGGACATTGAGGTCAGGCTGCCCACATAGTTTGGTAGAAGGCAAGCAAGTTAATTCTCCAGTCTTTGATCTTGTTTTCATGTGTCCTTTGCTACATTTATTTCTCTTGCTATTGTACAACACAGTGGCTTGGGGCCAAGCACAAACTTCTTCCAGAATCTCCCAGTAGTGTTTTTTTTTTTTTTTTTTTTTTTTTTAAAGAACTGTGGGTTCTGGGAAACATGGATGTGAATAGATTCACTAAAGTGTCACTAATCACTGCTTCTGTCCATGATCATCAGTTCCAGAAAGTTCTTACCTATCAATCCTTAAAAACATCATCCTTGAGCTGGAGAGATGGCTCAGTGGTTAAGAGCACTGGTGGCTTTGCAGAGGACCCGGGATCAATCCCTAGCACCCACATGGTGGCTCACAACCACCTCCAGTTCCAGGAGATCCAATGCCCTCTTCTGACCTCCATGAGCACCAGACATGCACGTGATGCACAAACATACACAGAAAATGGTAAATCTTAAAAAAACAAAAGAACTGGGGACTGGAGATATGGCTCATTTGTTAAAAGTACTGACTATTCTTCCAGAGGACCTGGGTTCAATTCCCAGCACCCACACGGCAGCTGATCATGCCTATGACTCCGGCTCCAGGGGATCTAACACCTTCACATAGACAACCATGCAGGCAAAACAACAATTCACATGAAATAAAATATGAATTTTAGTAATAAATAAAAATCATCATCTTTGCTGTGTTTTCTCCCTCGTCTCTTTAACAGATACTGTTAGATATATAGTCTCTCCTTAGTTCACGTTGTGTCTTCTGCAATTTCCTTTTGATGCTATCTGATGGCTTTGTGATAAGTTTCTTCGGACTGCTTCTCCAGTTTGCTGAATCCCTTCTTCAAATATTTTTATTTTATTTTTTTTTAGTTTATGTACATGACTGTTTGCTTATATATCTGTGCACCGTGTGTGTGCAGTACCCACAGAGGCTAGAGGAGGCTCAGAACCCCTGGCACTGGCGTTACAGATGGTTGTGAGCTCTTATGAGGGTTCTGGGAATTGAATCTGGGTCCTCTGGAGAAGCAGTTAGTGCCCTCGATCCTCTCTTCCCCCTCAAAAATCTTAATCAACATGACCATTGAATGTTCTTGATTCAGGATAATGCTATTTCATTTCTAGAGATGAAATTTCTTCATTTCTTTTTAAGCCTGTCGTTGCTGTTTGCCAAGACAGATCTCCCGAAGTGGATCACACTAGTGTGGAGTTTGCAATCCTCCTGATTCAGCCTCCAAGCACACTCTGCTGTACTTGACACAATCCCACTTTTCTCAGATTCCTGCTGCTGCACTTGTATTTAAGCATGCTTTATTACTTTAAACATTATGTGCATAATTATAGTCAGTAATGAGAGTCCTCTGGAGGTCTATTTTTGTTTTGTTTATTCTTCTAGTGTTAGGTCATGCTGCCTTGTTTTCTTATGTGTCTGGTTATCTTTGGCTAGGCATTAGTCATTGCTCATAAGAAAACCTTGAGATTTAGGAGAGCAATTTTTTAGACTTTTATTTATTCTTTGACAATTTCATAACTGTATACACTATACCTTGATCCTATCCACCCCCCTAACTTCACCTTCCTTCTCCGTTCAGATAGCCCCTCTCACCTGCATATAGGGGAGCCTTTTTTTTTAGATTTATTCATTTATTATGTATACAGTATTCTGTCTCCATGTATTCCCACACACCAGAAGAGGGCGCTGGATCTCATTACAGATGGTTGTGAACCACCATGTGGTTGCTGGGAATTGAACTCAGGACCTCTGGAAGAGCAGCCAGTGCTCTTAACCATTGAGCCATCTCCCCAGCCCTTGGGGAGCCTTTTCATTGACTCCAGTCTAGGAATGTTGCCAGTCCAGGACCACCTTGATCCAACTTTAAGGTCCTGTGATGTACCCAAGAGACAGAAGGACAGATTGCAAGATCATCAGAGGGCTGGTTTACTTCTGGTTCGCCCTTATACTGAGGGTGTAGTCCTTTGCAGTCCCACATCAATGTGGGATGGGTATCTTATTTATTAGATGCCCCGCCTTGTGTCAGCCCTGAGGTTTGGTTGCTGTCTCTCACTCGGTAAGGTTAACAAAATAAAATTCAGATTAGTCAAGATCAGAAAAGAGCTTCTGGGAAAACAGTAGCCTCTCCTCATATTTATCCACCAAGATTCCTTTTTTCCTCAATTCTGGTCTGGCAATTCCCTTCATTGCTTTTAACAAATTATAAAAATCTTATCCAACCCTTGTAGCCATTTTCAGTGAGATGAACCCAAGCAGTCTAGCACGGCGTGCCCAGATCTTGAAGCTCTTTCTCCAGTCATTCAACAAGTATTTGCTGAGCATCTACCATGTGCCAGGCATTGTGCTGTGGCCCCAGCAGTATGCCTGACCCACAGAGCAGGCTCTTACGGACTGCGCAGTCTTCTCTGTAGAGACAGAAAATAAACAGTTACACAATCGATTAGTTAATCGCAGCCGTGACACATATCGAAGGAAGGAAACTCAGGGGTGGTGAGCGTTGCTGACTGCGAGTTCTCCCTGCTTTGTGAAAGTCATCTTTGGGGATGGGATTTCAAGATGAGATCTGAAGAGATGTATTAGCAGGCTGTCAGAGGCTGGAATGAGAGACAGAGTGTGTGCGTGCAAAAGGAATAGCAGCACACACAAAACTCAGACGTGGCAAAGGACTGGAAAGGATCTGATGTGTGTGAGCACAGCGCAGGCTGGGGACAGGAGGGGAGCTGGAAGATCGGCTGGACTGCTATGCTCAACACACATGTGTTAGAGTTTGATCAGCAGCCCAGAAGCAAAAAGAACCATGGAGCACATTGAGGTTACGGTTGCTTATAAAGGTGATTGATTGATCTACTGGGCATGGCTGCTCACAGAGCCTTTAATCCTAGCCCTTGGAAGGCTGAGGTAGGAGGATTGTAAGCTTAAGGTTAGCCTGGACTACATAGTGAGGTAATGTCTCAATAATAAGAGGTTCAGTCTCCTGATGTATAGAGGCTGGGTCATGGTGGGCAGGGTGAGCATCAGCCAGGCCAGGGTTGATGCGGCTCCATGGCTCAGAGGTGGTAGGTTCAAGAGATGCTTAGAGATAGGGTGAGAAGACATAGAATCATCCCCCAAAACCTCGTTCACTCAAGCCCACTTTTCCTTAGCCTTCCCAGACCCCCGTACACACCATGTCCCTGACGTCGAGATGCTCCCATGCTCTATGTCTTTGCCCGTGTGAATCAGCAGCAGGTTACCCGAGAGATAAAGAGAAAAGAGTCTATTCACTGTTTCAGGGTCTCACTTAGGTCTCCCTAAAATTTTACTCCTGTCCTCCAGTTCTCACTGGGCCCGTGAGCACACGTTCCTTCCCTTATCCTTTCAGCTGTGCAGGTAGCTACAGTGGCTGCTACAGCTAGGTTCTGAGAACACTTGCTCAGCCCCTCTCACACCTCTCAAACCGATCCCATTGTTAACAGCTCTCCAGTGGATGAGGTGAGGTGACTTGGATTTTTATTCAGGGTCCTGAGTGATTAGTATCCAATACTTAGAGAAGGTTTTGTTGTTGTTGTTATGATGATTATTGTTGTTTCAATGGTTGGTTGGGTTTTTGTTTTGTTTGTGTATCTTTTTGCCTTAAAGACTCCTGTGACTAGAAATGTAGCTCAGTGGTACATTCTAGGCACTTGCCTAGAATCCCCCCCAACTTATCCTCCATGGCCTGGGGGCGTGGCTCAGTGGTAGAGCCTCTGCCTAGAATCCCCCAGTGAGGGGCTGGGGGCATGGTTCAGTGGTAGAGCCCCTGCCTAGAATCTCCTCATGAGGGCTAGAGGCACAGTTCAGGGGTATAGTTCTGGCCTAGCTTGTACAAGTCTTGGGTTCCATCCTCAATGCTTGGGGGTGGGGATTGAAAGCAGTAATGTGTCTGAGAGTCCTGGAGGGTGGCCAGTCCCCTGGGGCAGTCAAACGAGTGGTGTCAGCCCACATGAAGGCCCTGCTGCTAGCCACATTGTACAAACAAACATCCACATGTGTGTGCATGGCAAGCCAGTGCCAAGTGACAAACACGGCTGTGACAAGTTTGAGGAGCTGCAGTATCGAGGAGGACAGAGGTAATTAGGAAATCATGAATGTGTGTTGTGATGCCTCTTGTCTGTGCAAATCCTGCCTGTCTCCTGGGAATTCCAGCCTGGAGATGGGTGGGGAAGATGGTTTGTAATCTCCATTCAGACCCAGCCCCCAAAGCCTTCTCTCATGAAACAACCGAAGGATTCAGGTGAAAGTACCTCTTATTTCTGAGGTGGCCTCCTAGGTGCCATTTTCTTCCTTTATTGCTCTCTGTACCAGCCCAGATGAAGTTTGCCTCAGTTTACCCTTAGAGACACATGAGCACTTCCTCAGAGGTTGGCAGGTTCCCGGGAGAATTCAGTGCACCCTCCCTGCCTGTCTCTGTGAAGGATCTCAGACACAGAGCTCAGTGCAAGGGGAACACAGGTCACAGCTTGTGTCTGAGTGGAGATATGTGGTCAGGGAAGGGCTCTTGGGCAGGTAGTGTCCAGTATGGGCCAAGGTGACAAGACAGCTCCAGCTAGTCAAAGGACTCTCTGGGCAGAGGAACAGGGCAAAGTTGCAATGGAAGGTTGATGGCTCAGTAAGGGATAGGGTCAGAGAACAAAGCCAGAGAGAAAGATGGACACGGTTCCCCAGCGGCCAGGTGGGTGGGGCAGCCATGCCTCCCTGTTTACCTGGGTCAGTTCTGGCCTGCTGCTGTTGCTCTATCTACTTGTTTGCAGCATCCCCTTTGACCTGCAAAATGTGTTCCTGCTTGTTCCGTGAATGACGTAGTCACTCACATACAGGGCACAGCAAGAAGCCAAGGTTTACTATTTTGACTGCACTGGGGGGCCACTGATGGTGGGATCCAGATACTTCTTTCAGTCATCAGTATTCACTGAGTGCCAGCATTGTTCCTGAAGCCCCGGGATGCAGTCACAGCCCTAAGCCGCATTCGCTCGAATCTCTGTCCTCATGAGGCTTATGCTCTGTGGTCAGAAATGCTGATGATGTCTACGGCTTTACACCAGCTCTGTGCACTCCCTGGGCATGTCAAGGGCCTCTTTGGACAGATGGGAAGATAACGGGAAAGAATTTTGTGCTGGATCTTTTTTTTTTTTCTAAATTTAACAATCAGGGCACCATGCAGCTTGCTCCCAAATTCATCCCAAACGGGAGGTCTTCCCAGGGGCCACGCGCAGCCCGGGTTGTCCATGAGCCGCGCTCTCAGCCACCAGTCCAATAACTAGCTTATGAATGCTCCTAGTGACACACACCTGTGATCCCAGCTATGTAGGAGGAGGCAGAGGGAGCCATGAGTTAGACGCCAACTACATGGTGAGACTCTGTCTCAAAATAACGACCAAACAACAAGGTTCCCAAAACCCCAGTTTGAGTGGGCAAAGCAGATATGGACACATGACCTGGATACTCTCAGCAAAACTTCTCGCACTGAGCTGTGCTGGGGACTCAGACACAGGACCCAGTACAAGAGGAAAACAATACACAGCAGGATATGTCTCTGGGTGCTATGTCATCTGGAGCACCCCCCCCCACACTCCCTTTTTTTTTTTTCCAGCCTTTGTTTTGGCTTCAGTCTCCATCTGGTTGGAGGTTCCAATAACTCAAGATCCCCGACCAGACACCCTCTGAGTAATTAACTTCCGAGCAATTCCACCTGAAGTCCTGCAATCCACTTTGTGCGGTGGCTCATCCGTGCGATGCCTGTACCCAGGATCGCTTTGAGTTAGAGCTATAGAGTAAGTTCCAGCTGAAACCTGGTCTCAAAAGAAAAAAACAAGTTCTGGCATCGAGCTCTATTGGGTTCCTCACTGATAGAGCCCCTGTATGCCGGAGAAAGGAAGGTGTTGATTGGCCAACCCTCTCCACTCAAGTGACACAGAATGGGTGAGTGGGGGACATGAAGATCTTCAAGGAAAATGAATATGGAGCTTAAAGGAGAGAAATGGACGTTGAGGTACGAGAATGGTTGGTGCCCACTGCACCTGTGCCTTTTCCTGGAGGAAAGCTCGGAGCGCAGTAGAGCGTGAGATGACTCAGGGTGACTCCTTCACCACTGCTCCAAAAGAGAAAGTCTGTGAGCCCAGGGTGTCTCTGGAGCCAGCCATTGTGGTCTGGGCCCTAGATGAGCTCCTGTCTCCTGCCCTGTCTCAGTCTCTTCCCACAGGTAACGCAGCCCATCATGGGGCTCTGGTTATGACTGGGGTGCCAGGAAGATGTGTGGCAGTGGTCTAAGAGTGGGCTGGGCCTTTTTGGTGAATCTCAACCAGAGCTGGGAGAGGGGGGCAATTCAGGGTAAGGGGTGATGGTTACAGTGATCACTGGAAGGACCTTGTCCTCTGGCCATGGAAAGGGCTTCCAAAGGAACAGGTTATATCTTTGGCCCCTCACTCACTAGCATTCGAGAACCGTCCTCGATAGTGAGGAAGGTGTCTGGGCTAGTTTTTTACTGTCAGCTGGTTACAGCCTAGGGTCACCTGGTGAGAGGGGCCTTAGTTGAAGAATTGCCTCCATTGTGTTGACCTGTGGGATGTCTGCTGGACACTGTCTTGAAATGCTAACTGACATAGGAGGGCCTAGTACACTATGGATAATTCTGCTCCTTGGCAGGTTGTCCTGGGTTATATAAGAAGCTAGCTGGGCGTGAGCAGAGACCATAGCCAACACTGTCCCTCCATGGTTTCTGCTTCAGTTCCTGCCCTGACCTCCCTTGGTGGCAGACTGTGATCTGGAAGCGTAAGCCAAATAAACCCTTTCCTCCCCTAAGTGACTTTTGGCCAGAGTGTTTATCAGAGCAGCAGAAAAGCGAACTGGGGGAAAAGAAATCGGCTCGTTGAGCCCCAATGCATACAGATGCATTCTCTGACAGACCTCTTATTTCCTTTTGAAATCATTTTTCAAAAATCAGCTACAAAGTGGCAGGTTTCATTATGATGGTCAGATTTCTCCCTTCAAGCTGGCAGCCACATCAGAAGTTGATCCGACTGTCAGCTGAAGCAGATGCTGTATCCAGGAGAATGGAAGGTGTTGATTGGCCAATGCGGAGTCACATTTTTGCCCTGTCTACATTAAAGGTGGGGTCAGCCCCACCCAAACTGTCCCAAAAGGATCACCACAGTGTACCCCAGTTGTCAAAGACTACAAGTCTTAAAGCTACAATCCCTTTACAGCCTCACTCTGGCTTGCAAAAATAAGAGGTGAGTTTGGGGAGGTAGAGGGAAGAGGCACAGGGAGGTGACAACGAGCCACGGAACTCATCTGCTCTGGGACAAGAGTCTCTGGCTCAGGAAGGGAGGTGACACTCCCAACCCAGCAGAATGTGCAGCCCCACCAGGGATCTAAAGAACAGCTTCCTCTTGGTGTCTTCATGCCACAAGATGTAAAATAATCCCCTCAGCTCAGAAAAACACATTTTACGGCTGTCTGACTCATTTCCCACAACGCTAGGTTCACCCCCCACACGTTTATAGCTTTTTGTTTTGAAAAATAAAAAAAGTATGTTGAAGATTTTAGGATGACTTTTAGACATAGATTGTTCCCTTCTTCACCCTCGTCCCAGGCCCCCCTCACCTAATTTCTCAAATGCTGGCTGACAGAGGCTGTGAAGGACCTGGTCCAAGTGGGTGTGGGAGGACTTGGGGAACTCTGGGCCATGTAGCCCTGGGGCAGGGCAGGCAGATGCCTGCTGGGCATTGAGCTCGGGGGGTGGGGGCAGGGGTGTCCCTGAGTCTGTTGGTTTGGGGTCTTAGGCAGTGATGTCACTAGCTTCTAGCCTAGCAATCTCCTTAGAGGACTTGAGGCACAAAGGTCACATCAAACTGATTGCTTTTTTCTGTTGATACCCAAGCTAAAGATGGAGTGTTACAGGATTGGCCAGGACACAGCCCCAGCCCTAGGGGCTAGACTGTAGCTAAGGCTCAATACCCTTAAGCTCACCAAAGTGAACTTGGGTGTTCTTGGGTCTCTGACTCCATTAAGATTCTCAACCTGCTGTACCATGCTCGTGCAGACCCTGTCAACAGCTCCTGTTGATCTCCAGATAGCTGAGGGAAGAGCCAAGGCAGGAACGCAGGCAGGGATAAAGCAAGCAAGCTTATTCCCAAGGTGACTGGTTTCAGGCACCTGTGAGCTACCTGCTGTCCACAGAGCCTCCCTGGCCTTTGGTTTGGCACATTTAAGACATAATGTCTAATTGGTTACATCTCTGGGTTTTTTGTTTTTTGTTTTTGTTTTTGTTGTTGTTGTTGTTTTTTGTTTTTTCAAGACAGGGTTTCTCTGTGGCTTTGGAGCCTGTCCTGGAACTAGCTCTTGTAGACCAGGCTGGTCTTGAACTCACAGAGATCCGCCTGCCTCTGCCTCCAGAGTGCTGGGATTAAAGGCGTGCGCCACCACCGCCCGGCTGCATCTCTGTTTCTTCCTGGGTCTCCCAGGATAAGGGGGTACAGGAGCCCCAGAAATGTCAACCTCCATCCAACCTGGGTCCAGCCATGCAGGTACCTGTCACATCTGAGTTAAGTGCCTCAGTCCATGGACTTGGGCTCCTGGGACATGAGATGGGAATAAGGGTCTCTTCCTGGCTTCTGGAAACCAACTCCAGACCCTACTCTTTGGAAGCTCACCTGAGCAACTAGGCCCTTCTGAGGCCTCTATGCCCCTGAACACTGTAGGATTGGGGTCCTGGTACCTGCCATGTTCTAGATGCCTCACAAGCTGGAATCACAAGGACACAGTGTCCATTCAGAGGTACAGCCACCTCTGACAAGAAGTCCAGGCAGAGACCATGAGCCCATGGGAGCCGCTAGATGTGCCCAGGTCTCATCTCTAGATATGTCCCTGGTCTGGCTGTGCAGCGCTTTGGTTTTCTGCCTTGGGGACAGGAAGCAGATATAAGAGGGTGCCCAAGCTGTGGGGAGTCTTAGAGTCAAGGGCTGGATCTCACACAGACATGACTCCTGCCCAAGGGGGTTATTGACTGGGGTCTCCCAGCCTGGCTAAGCCCACAGGCATCAGGGGATAGGCGTGAGTTGACCAGGACTTCCCTAACCACCAGAAAGTGATTCAGCTAAATTGAGGAAGACTTCCGTTTCGGCAGAATACATTTTCCACTATGGTAAGAGCTTTTCACCCACGGGCTCTAGAAGAGCAAAGCCCTCCAGAGAGGGGTTGGGAGAGTTTCAGTTTGAATAGTCAACGCTGATTCTTAATCATTAGTTTGAAAAGGCAGCTCTTGGTTTTCCAGCAGGTGGCTGGGTCTCGGGGCCTGTGACTGCATGTGTACACGTCATGTGAGCATTTGTGACTTCATGACCTTGGAGGCCAGGAAGGGAGGCAGTCACAATCATTCCTTTGGTCAGTGGTGAGCCCTGTCCAGGTTTGCAGAATGACCTGGATTCTCCACCCTCACAACCCTGCCATGAGAGCCAACAGCTACGCTGAGACTTTCTTGATGGGACCTAGTCCGGAGGTGAAGGAAGGTGACAGCAGCTGAGAGGGATCCTTAAAACTGTGATCCAGAGCTGTTCCTGAGCCAGCACCATCTGGATTTTTCCATGGCAAGAACCCTCGAATCCCTTTTCTGCTCAAACCAGTGCAAGTCAGGTTTCTTCCCCGGCACACCTTCTCACCCAATTCAGACCCTAGCCGAGGCAGACGCCGCAAATGCAGTGTAGCCCCAGGTGCACAAGCCACCGAACATCTGCACAGAGCTGGCTTGAAAATAGCGCCTGAGGGGAGACCTGCCTGGCTGCGCTGGGCTGTGTAAAGGGGCCACGGGGGATGGGCTGGGTGGGGCCTGATAGAGACCAGCAGAGAAATCAGGTTGGTCCCTTGTGCAATTGGGAACCATTGAGATTTCTGAATGAGGGGTGCTGAGCACATGGGTAAAGTTCATGGGCCACGGAATGTTGCATGTTACATGGGTGCAGATACACACACACACACATACATGCACACACGCATGCACGCACATTCAGCTTCTTTAGGAGCAAGAGACATTCTGTGGCCCACTCCAGGAACACTTGGAACTCCTTCCAGTGCACAGTCTAGATACTGGCTGTACAAGGAACTGGGCCCAACAGGTCCTCTCTCCACCTGTCACTGTGTGGTTCCTAGGAATGATGACCTTCTCTTTTCTAGCATGGCCTAGGAGGGTCTCTTGGGCCTGTGCAAGAGCAGAGAACTGGCCTTGTAACAATTTCAGCTTCCATGAGGTCTGATCTCACAGGGTCTGGCTCAGGGAGAAGCCTTTGCTCTGAGGCCCAGGGTGTCCTGGATAGGAGAGCTTCCCAGACACACAAGGTTTCAGCCACAGCAACACAGACATACTCGTGAGCAGAAGAACCCACAGATACATCAACTCTCTTGTGAGACCTGGGGGTGGGGAAGGTGGGGGTTTCTATTTGGGAAGAGGTCAAGGGTAATAACAGGGAAGGTCAGAGGCAGTCCTTGGTAGCTCTCTTAGGAGTGTTCCACTCCATAATCCCAGCTTGGCTGCTGCAAAAGTCCCCAGGCCCAGGTACATGCTGGTTGGGGGTGTTTGGAGATGTCCCTAAATCCCTGCCCTATCCCTGGTGGCCCCTCTTCTCTCCCTGCTTGGCCTTTTATCAGGACTACTTATAGCTTTCTTTACCCCTTTTCTGATTCATTCCCCTCATCCTTGCTGACCCCATTTCTGCACCTCTGATGGGGTCCCAGGTCTCAGGCCTCCCATTTGATCAGTCACCGAGACCAACTTCCATCTTCACGCTGGCCTCCTGCCCTGCTTCCTCTGGCAAGAGCCAACCTGCCCTTTGCTCTGGAGCTGCCAGTATCCCAGGGGGCTGCTGACCTGGCTTCCTTCCTGGGCCTCTAAAGCCCCTGTCACTCTAGAGTCTGGCCACCAAGCTGATCCTTGGGGAAACTATCAAACCAAGACTTGTGTCTTAGCACTAAGCAGACACCTCACTTCAGTCTCAGCCACCAGAACCAACCCCATTGGCCAGCCCTGATCTGTCCTCTGAAATGCCCGGAGGCCAAAATGTTCTCCAGCCAGAGTCAAGCAGGTGGAGCAGGAGGTGCAGGTCCCAGTAGGACTCAGGTCTAGCCTGTAATGAGGCAGGAAGAGGGTTCTGCACCTTGTCACCTGCCCCTCCATCCCTGGGAGGATGAAGTCTTAGAGAAAGGCCTGCCTAAGGACCGGGGATCTGCTGGCAGCCAGGGAGCTTACCTGTTGGCAGCAAATGCATGGTCTCCACGAGGGTGGGGGAAGGGGTACCTTCCCGCTCAGGGAGCCTCTGCCTGCAGCCAGTACTTCCCACATCTTGCTACCATTGTCCAAGTCAGGATCTGCTACTGAGTCTCCAGAGTCCCCACCTGGGCTGGTTCAGGAAAGGGAGGGGTTGGAAGCAGCCAGCCTTCTGCTCCATCAGGCATCTGAATCAGGGTTTGTCCTCACCATACTTGTTAGGCCGGAAGTCTAGAGACTGCCTCAATGCTCTCGGAAGACCCTAGTGGCTACCCAGCCTGTCTAAGGTCCAGCACTGCCTTAGAGATGCCCCAACTCTATCCACCCCCCCTCAAACCAGGGCAAGCTCAGCTTTTGTGTTTTAAGTGCTGGGAATGAACTCGGGACCTCAAGCACACTAGCAAGCGCTTGACCGCTAGCGATGGCCTCAGCCCTCTTCGTCGCTATTGAATATTGAGACAGGATCTCGGTTGAACTGCAGTCCTACTTCAACCTCCCCAGTTGCTGGCATTAAACAGGTCTGGGTCATCATATCTGGCTTCAATGTCGTCAGCCCTGGGTGGTGTCAGAGATGCCAGGGACAGGAGAACCTGAAGGTAGGGTGGCTATTGGGAGGACTTGATGGCGAGGATAATGCAGTCATGATTACATGTCACAATTCTGCCTGGCCAGCCTTGTAGTATGACTGGGATGGCAGATGCCACATGTCAGCGCGTCCACAGGAACTGCCATCAGGAATTACAGGCGTCAGGACTGCTGGTTTTCCCAACTGGAAAATCCAATTTCAGAGGTACCACAGACTATGCCTGGGGTTTGGATTGGAACATGGCATAGGCCAATGAGGGGTGCTAGGGAAAATGATCCCACGTGTCCAGGCCGTAGGGCTACTGCTTCTGAGGAACAATTGAGAAGGGGCGAGTAGAGCCTGAGCCATGAACGCCAGAGAGGGCAAGGGGCAGAAGGGCCAGAGGGGCCCAGCGGGCTCCAGCAGGCTGTGGACACTTGGCCAGGAAGGCCTGTTTACTGAGAGGCCCCAGAGGTCAAGGCCTGGGCCCAGAGTTAATCATTAATGGTTCACCCTGCTTGTGGCTGCCTAGTGTGGTCTGGACCAGGACCCAGTACACAGTACTGCCTCACTGCCACCGCCACTGTGTATGCGCATGGGGGGCAGGGGAGGTACCAGTGGCTTTTAAAAGACACCAGCTTTCTGAAGCACCCTAGACTTAGGACAGGCCTGTGGCAGGGTCCTGGAGCACCCCTGCAAAAGCCATTTCCCACTGATTGCTCCCTAGAGCCTCACACCTTAGATCCTGGCTAGGAGAGGATCCCACCAAAGCAAGGGGTCAAAGAGAAGCCGGTTTGACTGAAATATGCATGGAGGCAGGATGCAGAGCCGAGAGTCGCAGATCAGCACCTTGGGTCTTGCTCACCAGGGTATGGGTTGTTCATGTTCTGGAGCTGCCCATGGGACTGTTTGCTGGTGCTGACCCTGCTGGGAGAGAGGGCCAGGAAGGAGGTGACAGAGGAGCAAGAGTGACTTTAGCAGCTTTGTCAGGACAAGCCCTTGCTCCCTGTCCCAGGCCAGGAGAAACTGACAAGGACATGAGTTCGGCCCCTGTCCCAGGCTCCCGGCTTGAGCACAGCCCTATTCCTAGTCCTGAAGCCACACCATGGGGGCAGAGGCGGAATAGCGGAGGCTCAGTTTTATCACAGTGAGTGGCTGCTCCCCGGAAGTCCCGCATTCAGCCAGCTCTCCTCAGTAGACAACAGAGGTACCTGGTTATGACCCTAGTGCTGACTAAACAGGTGGGTGTGGCCTAGGACTCTGCATTTCCCATGAGCTCCCACTGAATGAGGCAGAACCTCCAAAGGTTCTATAATCCCAAATAGGGTAGAATCCACTTGGGACTTCTGATTTCCTTTTGGATGTGTGGACCATCTCTCTCTCAGAGTTTTTTAAGGCATTGGGGCATAGGACCAATGAGAGGTACAGCTGCCTAGTGGGTAGGGGTCTGAGCCTGTATATAACTCTTCTTTGCTTATGTGAAGCTGTTCCTACCTTCATTGTATTAAGTGGTGTGTGTGTGTGTGTGTGTGTGTGTGTGTGTGTGTGTGTGTGTGTGCCACATTCACACCCCAGCCTGTGCAGCCAGAGAAATGTTTTAGGACGTGGTCCATGACTCTTGTTTGGGGACAAGGGCTTCTTATGGCTGCCCGTGATGACCCAGTCCAGGTTTAGAATTTATACATGGTTTCTTGGCTTCAGCCCCAAAGGGCACTGCCCAGTCCAGACCCTCAGGGTCCACTTAGGACATAATTGTTCCGTTTTCACACACCACTTCTGCCTGACCAGGAAATCCTGAAGCAAGGCTGCCCAGCCTTGAGTCAACACTTGTCAGGAAGGAGGGTAGGGGATAGAAATGCAGCCTATAGGCCTCTGCTCAGCCACACGGACCCAGAGGGGTTCTGAGGCCAGTAAAGGTGTGGATGTAGACATCCTCAGGCCTGTGCTCGGGCCGGCATCGTGCACGCTGTATACACACAAGCACACCCACAGTTACACAAGCACGCTGGTGTGCGGATACGTGTACACTTGCATGGACACATAGGCACTCATATACCACACAGGCATATGCATACATGAACAGGCACAGGCCTTGCTGCTTCCGGCAGCCACCATGAACTCCAGGCTGGCATGGGCCATGCTCACCCACACAGACTCTCACCCAGCTCGGCTTGCTCTCCCCAGGCTCCTTTGCAGTGTTCATTGGTTGTCTACACAGATGCAAACCACCTGTCACTCAAGAACCACTAAGGGAGCCTGCACCCTTAAATCTCACTACACTACTCTATCTTTGGGGCCAGAGCTATCCGGAATGCCCAGGTGCCACCAAAGACACGGGGTCTTCAGAGAGAGGGGCAACATCGGACATGCCTCAGAGAGGGGCCTTTGCTGTGGGAGGTGTGCCCATTTCAAGGTTTGTCCTAGGACCAAATGCAATTACTTGTACCCCAATAGTCTGCCTGCCAATATGGCCCTGTGGTGGTGTGTGCGGGTTCTGTTTGGCACACAGTAGGCCTCTGCTTACAGAGTTCTATGATGAATGGATAAAGTCCTAGCAGGAGAGGGCCCTGTCCCTTGGGCTTCAGGGCCCCAGGAGTCCTTCCCCCCTCCCCGTCCGCCCCTGCTGCTTTCCTTGTCTTCTGGCTCTCTTCCACCATAGGAGAGCAGGACCCAGGTGAGCCAGTCTGCCAGGAGCTCCTGTGTCTGGGGATGGCAGGCAGGCAGCCCCAGGACGTGCCCACACACAGCTCCCCCGCGGCCGCACGCCAAGCCCACGCCAGAAACAGGCCAAGAGTCGCAGTCTCAGGGCCTGCCCACCACCCACGTCCTACCGAACCTAACACGCCTGTTCTGTCTGAGGGGAAAACCTGGCAGGATCCAGACACTTGGCCACAAACCAGCCACCAGGAAGGACAGGCCTCTCATAAGGTCGCTGCTTACAGGTAGTCGGGGCCTTTGCAAAGGTCAATCAGATCGATCGCTGTCCAGGCCCAGCCCACAGAGGCTCTCCAGAGCCTTAACCTGCTGCTAACTAAGCTCCTTGCATACTATAGCGCCTGGCCACCCAGCCCCTTACTGCTGGATTCCAGACAAGAATTCTGCCATTGATATCTTCAGGCTTCTTTCTCCTCACTAAAGTGGCCCAGGCTGGGCCTGTAGAACTGTAAACCTGCCTTTGCTTCCAGAGTTGTTGGAAGTCACAGACAGGTCTTTCTCAGAATCAGTTCATCTTCCGGTTTTGACTGTCCATGTCACCTACCTGGGAAAGCCCTCCCAAAGTGTCTCCTGGGCACAACCAGGCCACATTTCGTTATCCATTCCTCTTGATTTCTAAAATGGTGTCAGTCACATGCATATGGCTACCGCCTTTCTTCCATACAGGATTGTCAGGCCCATGAGGGCAAGGGTCATATCTGTCCCAAGCCTTGATCTAAAAAGGGCATCTATGACAGATTAGGACAGATTGTTGACATTCTGTGAAGGGGTTTTTCTTTTGACTTTTCTATTTTTTTTTTGTGTGTGTGTGTGTGTGTGTGTGTGCCTGAGACCCAAACTCAATCCCAAGGCCTTAAGCATGAGAGGCCAGCTTTGTGTGCAGCACACAGCCAAATCCCCAGCTCTCTGTGGTGTCTGTTGAATGAATGGATGACTAACTGACCAAAGGGGACAAAGCTGAGTATAAATGTAGAATGAAAAAGGCCCTGCTGGGGTGGCGCGGACCTCCACTTCTCCATCACTTGGGCGATGGGCACCCGACTCTTGACATTCAGGCCAACTCTGCTGAACAGATCCAGGCTCTGTTGACCCTCTGCTCCTTCCAGGGTTGTATGTTGCCCTGGCTGCTCCTTGTCCTGCCTAGTGAAGACCTTCTTGTGGCCATTCTACTGAACTCATGGAGGCCTTGTCTTCTGCCAACTCCTCTTTCCACACCTGTGTCTTGGACATTCTGCTTCCCGAATGTCTCCTGTGTATCTGCCCAGTCCCTCCCCACCCTGGTACATAACCAGAGTCCTTTGTTTGCTCCAAAGCTCCTCCCTACAGTACTCAACCCCCAAGCTGTGTCTGACCCCTCTGTTAGCTCCTCTGTTAGCTCACCAGGTTGAAGGTAGGGCTGTACTTGGGGTAGGCGAGGTTAAGGAGGTGGCTTATAGCTCCCAGGTACTCCATGGGCTTCTCTTAGGACCCTCACAGCCTTGGGCAGGTGGGCAGGAGGGGGTAGAAAAGATGCCTGCCTACAGGTCAGTGAGGAAGATTGGAAGAAAAGGGTTCAGTTAGGCCTAACAAAGCTCAGAGATGGGAGCTGCTAACTTCAAACCCAAGAGTAAGGGCCTCATGACTAGCTGGTTGGTTCAATGGTGGTTTAGCTAGTTCATTTGTATGTCGGTTCCCTTCGTCTGTGGGGTATGCACTGTGCCTGGAGTAGAATAATTCTAATTATTCCTTCTGTGCAGCAGACTCTGGGTCCTTTTGGGATAATGGGCTATCCTGGTCTCCTACAAGGCTGGGGCAAATTTACTTGGTTCTCATCCCAGACCAGGGAGCAGTCAGCAAAACTTCCATCTGGAGAGGTGACTCGGTGGTTAAGAACACTGGCTGGTCTTCCAGATGACCCAGCATCTTCATGCAGCTTACAGCCACCAGTAACTCCAGTTCCAGGGGATTTGCTGCCCTCTTCATGCCTCCAAGGGCTTCATGCATGCATGCGATGCACATACATGCATGCAGGCAGAACTGTCATATACACAAAATGAAAATAAATCTTTTCTGGTGAAAAGAATTAAAAGAATATTTTATGGCATATGAAAATGATAGAAATTCACATCTCACCTTCTGCCAATAAAGTTTTATTGGCACTCAATGATAGTCTGTTCATTTGTGGATCATTAGTGTTTGCCTTTGCAAAAGAAGTTGAATAGCTGCAGCTGTGGCCAAAAACATTGGCCACTGGATATTTTCAGAAGAGGCTTCCTGCCTCCCTGCTCTAGGTCCTGTGCCTACCATTCAACTGGTCATGAACAAGTTATTGCTGCTCCCAGGACTCAGTTTCCCTTTTTTTATGATACTGGGGATGAATTGTGCTATGAAAGTATTGTATCTCAACTATATTCCCAGTCCTTTTTGTACTTATTTTGACACAGGGTCTCCCTAAATTTCCCAGGCTGCCCTTGAACTTACTCCATCATCCAGCCAGGGGTTGGACTAGCTGTGATGATCTTTGGCCTCAGCCTCCAGATGCAGCTCAGTTTCCTTTTTGGAGAATAAATACAAGGACCAGCACGATCCTTAGAGTACATAAGAGGCACTTACTGGGTGCCAGGGAGAAGCTGCCCTGATATTCAAGGCCTGATGTTAGGAGTCACACACCCAAGGACATGGTGAATATTTAACTAGAAGGACACAGGCTAGGGCCAGGGGACCTGATCTGGGGCTTTCACATAGCTCGCCAAAGCCATGATACACAAGCTTAGTTTTAAAATACGCATACTGGGACTGGAGTGACGGCTCAGAGGTTAAGAGCATTGGTTGCTCTTGCAGAGGACCCAGGTTTTGTTCCTAGCACCCACATGGTGGCTCACAACTCCAGTTCTAGGGGATTTAACCCTCTCTTCTGACCTCTCCACGGGCACTGCATGCACATAATACACACACACACACACACACACTCAGGTGTGCACACACACACGCACACACACATAAATCTTTAAAAATAAAAAAATATGCATAGCAATTTGCTAGGTGAAAGACCAGGGGTTAGCAGGCTAGATGGTGGGAACAGCTATCTTATTGAGCAAGAGAACAAAGGCTTAAAGAGCAAGCAGACATAAATCTGATGGGGGGGCGGTTAGTAGAGCCAGGTCGTGGGGGACTCTGGGCAACCACAGGCCAGTACCCTTGCCTGCCCCCTCACCGAGGTTTTGCTCTAGATAGGGCATGATACCAGCTAAGTGCAGATGTCAGAATCTGGTGGGAAAGCTTAGAGTATTGGGTTCAGAGGCAGGATACACTCAAATCCCCATTCCTGGGCCTCTGCACACAGCTGGTGGTGCCATTGGAGTTGGAGGAGCCGGCTGCTGGTGGGAGGAACTTAGTGGGTTCTGCTGCCAGGACTGGGGCCGCCTGGTCCTGCCCCTGGCCCCGGGCAGTTGATGGAGTCCAGAGTGAAGGCAGGCTGCCACAGGTGAGGGGGGCAGAACTGGCAACAAAGGCCTATTCTTCAGGGTCTAAAAGAGACTCAGAGCCCGTCCAACTTTCCTTCATTAGATGCTCCAAGATGTTTCCCCTTCCAGGCTGCTTGAGATACGTGGCTGATAAGAGCGTGATTTGAAGAGACTTAATTACAGCCCCGAGACCATGATGTAAACATCCATGGAGTGTTTGTTTTACCCTCCCTTCTTGGTGTGAATAGGGAACATGGCTCAGGTGCCAGGGAAGAGGACCCAGTGACCCCTGGCTTAGTGGAAGGAGGAAGCCAGGAAGAGCTCAGTGTGCATTTCTGTGGTGTAGCCATGGGCTTTGGGTCCTGCCGTCACAATCTCCTGACCATTTGGTCATAAGAGGCTTATCTGTGATAGCTGTTGTTATCTCCCATGGAGGCACCAGGTTTGGTAAATGCTGGGCAGCGCCATGGAGGGGATAGGGAGTTTCCCAGGCTGGCCTGACCCCAATGTAGGCCTCAACCCTCTAGGAGGAAGCATCTGGTTCCATAGCTCTTTCTGGCCAGCTGGACGACAGTGAGGACGAGGCTTTGGCCACTCAGTAACCCCCTATGTTTCCCTGAAGCTACCACCAAGCCATATGATGGCCAAGGGTTTCCCAGGCCTCTAGCGCTGTACCTTCTTGGGGGAGGGGACATGGCTGTAGTGGATCAAGTTTCCATTGAGGTGGCAGTCTGAAACCCACCCCGAGTTCTCTGGTCATGCCTTCCTCCCATGCCCAGTTCTGGGTACGTAGTACCCTAAGCAGCCACCCGCATAGGAGTCTCCTGTATAAAAAGATTAGTTTATTCCTATGTTGTCCCAAGCCTGGTGACCAGCAGAACACAGCTAAGTTTTGTTTGGGAAGAAACTCTTTTTAGAGTTGAGGAAGGTTAGAGGTGGGAGGAGGCGGTGCCCCCTCCCAGTCCCACCCAGACACATGCTTACCTTGATACACACATATACATCATGTATATACACGGCAAACTCATCAAACCAGGTCCTCCATTATTTCAAGGATGCTCACAGGTGTGAGTGTGTGTGTATATGTGTGCGTGCATGTGTCTGTGCGCCTGTGTGCACACATGCGTGTACAATAGCCAATGAAGTGCTGCTTAGGAGTAGTCAACATCCCCAAGAAGAAAAAAGAAAAAAAGAAGAGAAACCCTGTGTATATAGCAACAAGAGAGAAGGTGCCTGTCCAAGGTCACTTGGGCAAGACCCTCTGTGATGTCAGGCAGGTGTTTTCACTGAAGGCCCTATTGGAGGAGCTTCAGGGAAGAACTGTAGCTCAGCCCTCAGTGATGCCTCAGTGGTGCAGATCCTGCTTCCTTCTGTAGATGTCCCTTGGGCCACTTGTCCCAGCACCCCCCACCCCCACTATGCCTCCAGTTGAGACCAGGAAGCCATTTTGGTCCGTGATGAGAAGAGGAAGTCCTGTGGCCCCAAAACAGAAACAGGAACCTGGGAGGGGGATATGGATAGGGAACGGGAAGGGGGGCACACACCCAGCAGATGCAGCCAGAACACCCCAGCCTCCCCTGACCCCACATTAGCAGGCAGGACCAAGCATCTCTGCCAAGTTCCAGTGCTATGGTCCTCTGTGCATCCAGATGTGTGGAATGAAGGCCGAGCTGGCTAAGGCTCCCTCAGAGGCTGTTGGGCTGTGTTCAATTCCCCAGGCTAATCTGTCCCGAGGAGAGCTTGATGGGACTTTGCCATCCACTCAAGTGTCACATACCTGGCCATCATGTTCCTGGCTCCTGAGTATTGTTACGTGGGATGACACAGAGTTTTCCTGCCTCACCTCAGCCCACTATGTCTGTGTCACCACCCAGCCCATCTCCTGAGAAATCCCAACTCCCCAGCCCTTGTCATGAAGTTTTTGGAATCTTCCATTGGCCAGTGAATGACTCCTCCTGCCCTGTAGGATGTGCCAGGTCCATAGTCTCTACCCTCACTGGGCAACCATACTCAGGATTGTCCTGATCCATTCACCACAGGCCAGAACCAGGAAACTGCCCCATGGGTACCTCTGCCTTAGAGGTACTATCCTGGGCCAGAACCATCCTCAGTTAGTATCTCTGGGCTATGGGGAGGCAGGAGAACAGCTCTCATTCAGGGAAGCCATTTGCCTGCTCCTCCTCCTTGGGTTTGGAGGTTCCTGTGGGAAGACTCTAGAGGCGGGTGGGTGGCGGCCAGAGCCTAGGGGACAGAGACATATGTCACCAATTTCAGTTCTGCCCCGACTGGCCTGAGGCAGTTTGGGACTTCCCAGAGTGGAAGGACAGGCGGGGGGTCCAGGCCACCTGGTGGCAGGACAGGCTCTTGTGTCCTTCTCCGCATCCTCACTGTCTACAGGGGAGGTAGGAAGCTCTATGCTGCTTGTACCTCTATGGGGTGCCTTCGTGCCTTTTCCATTCCTGAGCCCCCAGAAGAGCTTTCCAAGACTTCCTGTCAGACTGCCCAAGACTATTGCAATAAGAGACTTTCATGGCCCTCCGAACCCCCAACCCCGACTGAATGAAGCCTTTAAGGGTTGCAGATGCCCCCAGGGTATGTGGGAAAGATTTTCAGTATGAAACTCTGATGTGCCAGATAAGATGACCTCCTCTCCTGGGTGGACCACTTCTCCCTCCCCAGACTGAAAGAGAAGGCAGAAGCCATAGGACACCCACCTAAAGTGCCCCTCCATCCCAGTCCCCCGACATGGGAAATGGAGTGGGCAGGTGAGCAAAGCCCCCACCTCGGCCTAGGGCGGTCAACCCCAAAGTCAGCTGGGAAACGGCCTGGCCCGAGGTAGCACATCTGACCGGACCCTGCGCTTGGGAGATCAGTTGTGAAACTCGCTTCAAACCCCCAAACCACAAAAACGGCCGATTTTCCCAGCTCTGCTCACATTTCTCAGATCAGCCAAGGAGTCTGCATTATTTCCATCCGAAAAAAAGCCAGGCCAACCACCTGCCCTGGAGAGTGGGGGGCAAGAAAATCCCAAAGGTACGGTGCGGTGGGTGCTGCAGAAGCCCCTCCCACATGGGCACCCTGTTCCTGTCAGATGTGGGGCCTGGAGAAAGGCAAGGCCTTCTGGAGAAATCTTGAGAGCCAAGTAGAAAGATCTAGAGGTTACTAGGGCTGCCAAAGAGAGAACTCTTCAGCAACCTTGCAGGAGGAAGATGGTGTCTGGCAGATGTAGGGTCAAAAGGTGGGGTACTGGGGACATGAATTTGTGTTGGAGAGAAGGTCCCTGAAGCTGAGGCTTCTCTTCAGTCTCTTTGCATGTGAGGAGGTCTCCTTCTGCCAGGACTCTGTTATGAGGCTAGACTCTCATCTGGCAAGTGTTCCAAGTGTGCTTGGGAAGGCGAGCACACTGCTGTGCAGGGCTATGCAGCTCTGGCTTTTCTAGCTATATTGTGAGAGACAGTTAAAGCCATTTCTGGAAGACGGAAGCTGCCTCTGGGCATTCTGGGTAACGAAGAGCCTGGAACCCCCAAAGCTCCATTCCATCAGCAGGGCAGGCAAGGCTATCTTTATGGACCTGTCTCTACAGTCAGCCCCCTCTGCCTCCTCCCAGAAGATGCCCCATCCAGCCCCTGGCCCCCAGACGAAGCTAATTAGAAACCCCGTGCCTTCACTGCACCCTGCATTCTGCTTCAACCACTCACTGCACATCCCGGAAGCCCTGCTTCTCATCATGGCCATCCATCCAGATCCCAGGTCTGGCCACCTCATTTTAGCTGCAGGGACAGACAGATGCCCTGACCTGGATTAACTTCCAGGGTGAGTCTACAAACGGAACCTTGTCTACATCTCCCTGAGTGCTGAACTTGGTTTAGTCCCATCACATTTGAGGGGATTAATATTGTGCTCTGTGCTAACCACAGCACTGGTAAATACTGTCTGCGAGCAGCACAAAAGCCGCTTGCTGTAAGTGGAGCACGGCATGATCACTCTAAGGCTCAGAGAATCCTTCCTACCCAGGCCTATCCTCTGAAGACAGGGTTAGGGCCATAGAGTCCAGGAGACCCACAGGGGTGATGGAGGCTCTCTGAAGGGCAGGCCGAGGAATCCACTAGCTAGCTAACGCGATGCCGTGGGCCTGGGAAACAGTGAAAAACAAAGCGTATACTTGTGTGAGTTTCCACCGTGTGCACCTCTCTGGGTACTCTCGTGTGTGTGTCCACATCTGCCAATCTGCATGTGAGTGTCCGGATGAGCTGTGTGTGGTTTTACCCGGGTCCTGGGCTCATCTGTGTCACAAGAGGGGTTTATATTCCTGTTTGTTCAGTCTGAGCCTAATAGAGACAGGACCCAGGCCAGGTACTGGACAGACAGAAGAGGGCACAGTCCCTGTATCATGTTGCTCACAGTCATACTTGTGCTTTGAGGGTAGAGCAGAGGGGAACTGGTGTGATTTGGCATCAGGGACCTTGGATGTTCTGAGGAAGGGTCTGAACAGCTGAGTGACCTAGGCTGTGTGTGTGGGAGGAGGGTCAGGTAGCCTCAAGCAGAGGGAATTGCATGTTCCAAGTGAGGCACAGAGGAGAGGAAGGGGACCAAGCGGGAGGAGCTACAAAAATCAGGAGTGTAGAAGTATGGGTAGAAACAGGGTGAGAGCCGCACCATGGGCCTATAGGCCAGGAGGAAGATGGGAGGATGACCCTGAGGGCCGTAGGAAGGCTGAGGACAGTGTTCCAATCACGTGGCTATTAGATGCTCAGAGGGGATGGACTATAGGAACCCTGGATAATGCCAGCACAATCATGCACTGACTGTGACAGTGGTCAGGGACTTGAGGGGTACAGGCATGTACAGACAATGGAGCTTAGTGATAGGTGACATGGGCAAGGCCTGCAAGCTTCCTGTGTGTCTATGCCCATGTGTTTCACATGGTTGCCACATGTGTTCATATGCATGTATGGCTGTGCACACACCTGCAAAGGGCTCTATCCGGCTTGGCCCTCTTCCTTCTCCCTCAACTCGCCAGCCTTGGGGCCTGTCTGCCACAGCCTCACCACGGACATGACAGTGACAGTAAGGCAGACTCCGTGTCGCAACTGTGTTTCCTTTCGAATCCAGGTCCGCCAAAGATTAGCGAGAGCTCCGGGTGCACTGGGTGATAACACCCCCACCTCACCCCCCCCATTTCCTAATCTCTGATTCATTTCCAACTGATAACAGGATGAGGGCCAAGGTGACTAAGAAATAAAATACCCAAGCAGGTCCTCACCAGGCAGAAGACAGCTGTCGGCAGGGGCACTGGCCATCAGAGACCTGGGACACTGAACAGAAAGGAGCAATAGAGAGAGGATGAAAGGGAGGAGGGGATCAGATGGCAGGAGATGTTGAGAGAAAAGACTAGAGAGTGAAGAGGGAGCGAGGGGGGAAAAAAGGAGAGCGAATGCAAGGGTAGGAGAAGGGGAGAGGAGAGATGAACAAGGTGGGAGAGGCAAATGGAGCAGCAAAGCTAGAGAGACTGAAGAGAGTCTCTTCAGTGGAGGTGGAGAAAGAGAAGAGGCAGAGACCAAATCCAGAGACTAGAGAGACAGAGAAAAGGTAGGGGGACTAGAGAGAGAAGAATACAGAGAGGGGAGAAAACAAGAGGCAGAGAAAAAAAAAATAAGAAATAGGGCCCAGACAGGAGGCAGAGACAGAGAGAGAGGTGGGAGAGAGGAGAGAGACCTGATGGCTGGCATGTAAACACAGGGAAGGGTCTCAGGGTGGGGGCGGGGACTTACTAAAGAAGCAGGGAGGGAGAAAGGTGAAGCAAGGAAGGTCCAGAGAGACGTAGTGTGTATGAAAACGCCATCACATTGTAAATGAAATATGCTAATAATGAGAGAGGGAGCTGGGAGAGGCAGGGGCACATGTAGAGACCAAGGTGGGGTGAGCAAAGCTGGCTGGTTTGGCAGTCTGTGTAGCCTGGACATGGTGGAGGAGTGGTCTTGCCAAGCTGACCTCTGTGGGCACAGGTACCAGCTGGAATCAGGAGGTCAGGGCAGTACCCCTGAAACTCTGCCTTGCATACCTCTCGCTGACTCAGAAAGCCAGACCCTTACCACCTCAAGAGGCTCAGGCTGCGCTAGAGGCTGCTCACAGCTGGAAGAGGCTGCTGAAGACTGTCCACTGGGCCCACCAGAAGCAGGGCTTAGCTAGAGCAAAGGGAACCTAACAGTCTGTTTGGGAATCTTGGCAGAGTCTGGTGGGGCTGAACTGTAGAGTCATGAGATCTGTCCTGAAGGCAATAAAGCACTCTGGGCCTCACTGTGAGGTGGAAGGACCAGGATACCAGGAGAGTCAGGAATGCCAAGCCAGGCTCTGCTGAGAACTGGGAAGGGAGAGCAGCCAGCTAGCTCTTCACTTCCTGGCCCTGATTGCCTCTGGGCACAGAGGCCTGCCCATGCTCTATGATGCTCAGCATTTAGGGGCGAAGAGGAGGAGCCTTCTAGCCACCACCTTAGCTTCGGGACCCCTTCACCAGTCTCTTTCCTAATGTAGAAGGAAATGCAGACAATTGCTGGCCCGAGGGGCACCAGGAGCTAAGAGGACACCCCTGGGCTCTTGATGAGATAAAAAGGTCCCAAGACAGCCAGGTCAGTAGCTCCAGTCTCCCCAAAGCAGAAGGTGTCAAGATGCTCTAAGAGATGCATACCCTCAGTGCTCAAAGACAGGCAGAAGGAGGGGCATTTCTTAAGAGGAAATGTGATGAGTAGATGCCAAGAAGGTGCCAGTCCTAGAATCATAAGGCCCAGGGCAGCTTCAACCACAAGCGGGTGACTTGTGGCATTTTAGTAAGTCTTGTCTTCTCAGGCCATGACGGACAGCAGCTGGCTGTGCCTGAAAAAGGGGACTTATGCCTCAGGCCTGGAACCAGAGACAGCTCTCTTGGTTCAGGGAAGCCACCCCCTGATTTTGCCATGCCCACCCCCTGATTTGCCATTCGTGCCCGCCCCATGCCCTGACTACCAGCGACCACAGGAAGTGCTGCCCCAGCTCGGCACTTCCCTTTTCTGAAATCTGCCCCCAGCAGCCTGGTGGCCAGGGAAGGCAGACTTCCCGCTGCCTCCACCCTGGGCTCTTCCCACCGGTCACAAGTGGTTTGTTCCTGGGCAGAGGTGACCTTCTTGCCACAACCACAGATCAGTTATTTATCAGAACAGGAAAGATGGCACCAGAGATATGTCTTCACCCCTCCCAGGAGGGCCTGACCTGCTCCAACGACTCCACTCCCCTGTCCCCACATCATACGGTGCCTGCTCACCACATCACACAAAGGGGTGTGGCTGGCGCGTGCCAGTGGGGCTGCATTGTTGGGGGGGACAGAGCAGGGGGTCTGATGGGCAGGTATGATGGGATGTGGGGCCAATGGGCTTGAGTGAGGCTCTCTGTGTGGCTGGGAACTGTTGGAACACCTGGTAACCTCTGGGTACCATGAAAACCACCTTTCCCTCAGATCCACTGGAAACCCTAGGGATTGGGGCCCTGGTCAGAATGGAGATGTGGCTCTGCCTCAGGGGACCCAGGACTTATTGGTGAAGAATGGGAGAAATGGCTGGCAGTGTCCTCAATAGCAGCACCTTTGACGCAGGAACTAAATAACTCTCTTTTCAGGGACATCATCTGCACCGTGGGTATAAGTGGCCAGGACCCACTCAGTGCCAATAATACTTTTCCACCACTAGCCATCGATCATGATAATCCCAGTTGTCTTTGGACATTGCCAAATGCCCCCTGGGAGTGCAGTATCATCCCAAGTCAAGCACCATTAACCCAAGTTCACAAAAGGCCTTGATTTATTTTATTTTATAATTTTGTGTTCTAGAGTCCTGGATGAAAGAGATGAACCAGTCAGCATCTGGAATTTCTCATTTGAAGACTCTAGCTGTAAGGACCCCTCTGGGGTTCTAGATGTAACTGTGGCATGGAGCCCGGAACCAGAAAGGGCTGTTGTGAAATGGGGGAGGATTCTTTTGAGGGAAGATTGGGGAGATGTACTGTGGGGTAAAAATGGGGTCACACTGGGGCCACATGGTACACAGGGTCTTGAGTCACAAGGAGCAGGAACTCGGGGCAGAGACAGGGACAGGGTGTGTCCTGGACTCCCTGAGAGGGTGAGCTGGAACTGACTCCTTCCCTGACGCCCGGGGGCAGAGGACACAGTGTGAGGGTTTGGAAAGCTGGCCTGGGAGGGTGTGAGGCTCCTCTCCTAGAACCGTCAGTGCACCATGAACATGTGCGGTACTCAGGTTTACACAGCCTGGCTCCAGCCCTCCAGACATTTCTGTTCCTCCTGCTGTTGTTTTGAGTAGTCACCTGTAAACCTTAGCGGGCCTCAAACTTGCTTTGTAGCCAAGGATGACCTTGAACATCTGTTCTTCTTGCTCTACTTCTCCCACTTCTGGGATTATATGTGTGTACCACCTAAAAGAGGTGTAAGGAGGGCCTGTCTCAAATAAAATAAAATAAACAGGTAAATAAAATGGCCGGTCAAGTCCAAAAGAAATCAATTTGTGTTGGTTAAATCTTAACTGTCAGCTTGCCTGGGTTGAGAGGCACTTAGGTGGCCTCCTGGCTCATCTGTAGGCATTTCTAGAGAGGATGAGGTAAAGTGGAGGACCCACCCTGAGTGCAGATGTGTGTCAGCACACCACAAGATGGAGATCTTTCTTTTTTTTATTGATATTTATTGAGCTCTACACTTTTCTCTGCTCCCCTCCCTGCCTCTCCCCTCCTCCCTTCAACCCTCCCTCAATGTCCCTATGCTCCCA
>JAQHUG010000180.1:1106498-1117425 GCA_028555095.1 Dicrostonyx torquatus
TTTTTTTATTGGATTATGTGATCTTTTGGTGTCCAATTTCTTGAGTTCTTTGTATATTTTGGAGATCAGCCCTCTGTCTAATGTGGGGTTAATGAAGATCTTTTCCCATTCTGTAGGCTGTCGTTGTGTCTTGTTGACCATGTCCTTTGCTTTAGAAGTTTTTCAGTTTCAGGAGGTCCCATTTATCAGGATGGAGATCTTACCACAGGGGGAATAAGAAGGGATGAAGGAAGAGTTTCAAGAACTCTTCGGGAGCATTTTGTCTCTTTTCCCAGCTACCATTTGGAGTTTTATGTGCATGTGTTTGACACAACGATTAAAGTCTAACTAGTTAGTGCAGTCCTTAGGAAAGACCAGCGCCCCAGTACTAAGGAAGCATTCAGTGGGTTGGGTTATTATGTAGAAAATGAAGAGGGGTTCAAATTGGAATTAGGATATTGGAAAACACATTAGGGGAAATTTCACGAGCTACAGCACAGAGAAAAATAGGAGAGGTTAAGTCTTGCTATAGGATAAGAAGGGCCAACCTGTATATGATGTCAAAGTCTGTGCTAAAACATCCAAGACCTAATCTTTGAGAAATTTTCAGTAGAGAACATCTTCACATTGAGGATACACACCGAATCCTAAGAAGGATCAATGCATAGTGCCACATGCCTGTAATTCTACGTTCAGGAGGTCGAGGCCAACAGATCAAGACTAACCTTGGCTACATGGTGAGAGCCTGTTTCAAAAATAAAATAAAACAATTTAAATTTTTTTTAAAAGCACTTCATGCCACAATAAAACTAAAGAACATGAAAGACAAAAGTATTTCTCTAAGGTACCAGGGAGAAATGAAAACCATAGAAGAGTGGCAGTCAGGCAGAGGCTCATCACCACTGATTCTCAGAAGATTGGAGGGTGGCATCTTGGTAAATCAAGAAATAGAGAGCTTGGGAAAACAGTCTTCCACCCAGTGAACCATACTACAGACAAATAGTCAGGATGGCTTCACTTTGGATGGGTGCTTTCTACTTAAAAGTGATCAGACCCAGGCCAGTAGGCAGTGGTGGTGCACACCTTTAATTCCAGCACTCAGTGGATGGGTGGGTAGGGGAGCCGAAACAGGAGGATCTCTCTGAGATCAAGACCAGCCTAGTCTACAGAGCGAGTTCCAGGACAGTCAAGGCTACACAGAGAAACCCTACCTCCAAACAAAACAAACGAACAAAAAATGGTGAAAGCCAAGGTCAAAAACTGAGCTAAGTGCTCGAGGAAGCGATAAAGGAACAAGAGAGTCCCGTTCTGTAAGCAGGGTCAAAGGTCAGGGATGACCGGAGGATACCCTCTCTCCTGAGTGCTGTCACCCCTTGCCAACATCCCACATGACTTTTCTTTGCATTCTGTACCAATACTGCCTCTTTCATATGCCTTCCCTGGCCCTTCATCTAGTGCAGCTCGTCAGCCCTATGAGGTGTTAAGACTCTGACGTTCCTCCCAGTAGAGAGGGCACGTGGAAGAGGGAACAGGGCCTGAGCCTGCACAGCCCAGCAGGCAGCATCCTCAGCCAGAAATGCCCTGACAGAGGGCACCTGTGTAAGTTACTTCCCTTGTTGCTGTGATCCAATAAACACGCAACAGCAGCCATGTAAGGGTAGAAGGAGTTGCCTTGGCTCACCGTTGACGGGATTTCAGTTGGCAGTGGCAAAGAAGGTACGGCTATTAGGGTGGTTGACTGTGGTGGGGGGAGCTTGCAGCCTGGTTTGTTCTGGGGGAATCAAGAGGCAGAGAGTGTAGTCCAGAACCAGAGTCAGATATCACCTTCAGGACTCACTCCAGTGACCTATTGCCAGCCGGGTCACAGCCCCAAGGGCTGGACAGACTTCCAGAGCAGCACCACCAGCCGGGGACCAAGCGCTCAGACATAGCGGTAGAAGACATTTCCTATTTGAACTACATTAGCATTTGCATTAGCACATTTCCACGCAGGGAAGTTGGTACACATGGGTCATTCTTCCAGCCATGGCTGTAGGCAGGGCAGAGCATGATGGGTACCACGCTAGACAGAATAACGGTGATAGTAAGATCAAATCCGCTTGCATCTTGACTTAGGATGGCATTGCAACCTGTAGCTCACTATGTAGACCAGGCTGGCTTCAAACTCACAGAGCTCCATTTGCCTCTGCCTCCTGAGCGTAAGGATTAAAAAAGGTGTGTGCTACCATACCCCGCTTGGTTAGAAAACTATGGGTCTCCCAAATATTCATGTCAGAAACCTGCTGTCTGTGATATCTCAGGTGAGGCTTTTGGATGTTATTGGGGTTTTCTGGGAACATAGGGGTCAATCCCACAACATCATCAGTGATCTTATGAGAAGAGGAAGGAAGACCAGATCCAGCAGGTTTGCTTGTTCTGGCACATGACAGCCTCTGCCATGTTATGGTGGACCAACAAAGCCCTCACCACATGCCAACCAGTGGCTGACACTGTATACCTCCAAGGCTCTGAAACTGTGAGCCAAACCAAAATTGTTTGCTTGGTAACACTGGGGATAAAGTCTCCCTCAGATCTCCATGCTGACCTCACGTGTGAGGTCCTCCTGCTTCAGCCCCTCTCACAGCTGAAATTCCTGGAAAGTACAACTGTGTCCAGCCTAAACTCTATTAAGTCTTTAAGTTAGAAACCACCCAATCCTGGATCTGTGTGTGTGTGTGTGTGTGTGTGTGTGTGTGTGTGTGTGTACGTGTGTATGCATGTGTCACAGCAGTACAAAATAGATGAAGTGGAGAAAGCACTGAGTCCATCCACCCTGCCAGGCATCATGGCTTATCAGTCCAGAACCATGGAGAATGTCAGTTCTCTTTTTGTATTCCCCTGTGGACGGAGCAGGCGCTGCAGTTTACTGTGACCACTGCCCAGCATCACAAGAGAGAAATCATACCAAATTACCACATGCCTGAGAAAAGGTCTGCATCCAAAACTTGGAGTATGACGGCTACTGAGTGCATGTCCCTTTTGTGGCGTCATAAAGGAAAACAAAGCACATCAAGCCGTGGTAAGTCTGGGGCGATCTATACATACAGAGCACCTGAGGTTCACCAGGCCCTTCTAACCTGCTTTGCATAGAAACTCCCAGGGAAGACCTCCAAACCTGCTGAAAATGGGAAGGCTTCCCCCCACCTCGATGATTGTCTTAGTCGGGGTTATGATTGCTGCGACGAAACACGTGACCAAAGAGACTTGAGGAGAAAATGATTTATTTGGCTTACACTTCCACATCACAGCTCATCATCAAAGGAAGGCAGGGTGGGAACTCAAGCGGGGCAGGAACCTGGAGTCAGGAGCTGATGCAGAAGCCATGGAGGGATGCTGCTTGTTGGCTGGCCAGCCAAGGATGGCCCCACCCACAATGGGCTGGGCCCTCCCCTTATCAATTATTAATTAAGAAAATGCCCTATGGGCTTGTCTGCAGTCCGAACTTATGGAGGCATTTCCTCAATTGAGGCTCCCTTCTCTCTGAGGACTCTAGCTTGTGTCAAGTTGACATAAAACCTAGCCAATGATGGAGGCAACTCCAGGACGTCCACAGGAACCCTGGCTCAAAGCCTGCTGTATAGGAAAGAGATATAGAGCCTGGCCCTGTGCAGGTCTTGATATGGAACAGAGGGAAGATGTCCTGCTGGGCTAGGATCCAGCAAAGGGTGTATAATCAGCAGCTCTCAGCATGGAACTTCTCAAAGGCTTCAGATGCCTGGCTTTTTCCTGGGTACAGCAGGAATCCAGAAAGACCTTGTGAAAAGAGAGAGACAGGATGGAGCTCTGTGTTCCACTTTTAAGTGAAGCCATGGGCAACTTCACAGGCTAGCTTTTCCTGGACCAAGGGACAGCAGCGATATCACAGGTAGTGAGCCTAGCCAGTCCCCAGCAGGCAGCTTGAGTGTGGGACAGCCTTGGGTCCAAGGAGGGCAACTGTGGAGGCCTGTGGCATTTCCCAGAGACAACAGTAGAGGTTCCTGACAGAGGGTGACTAAGGCTCTATTCAGGAGCAACCACCCCCGCACCCGGAAAGAATGGCAGGCGGACGCTTGCATGGCACTGGGGGCCACTTCCTAGTTTCATCTTGTTCTTGCTGGGAGTATGACTCCTGCCCAAGTTGGCCAGCTCACCAGCCTCTGAGAGGACCACATCCAGGAATGGAAATTAGAATTTGTAGCTGACCAGGAGGAGACAGGGTCCCCACAGAGCCAATTTAGGCAAAATGACCTTTGCCAGAGCAAGTATGGGAACCTCTAGAGAGAAGGTATCTGCCACCCTGTACCCCCTGAGGTACATCTTCCCAAGGGCCCCCCTGCACCAGGCGGGAGTGGCCATGGATGTTTGTCCTCTCAAAATTCTGCATCCTTTTGCTTCCTTTCTCCAGGTTATGACTCCAGAGATCAAGTGGCTTTTACTTCCATCACCCCGACGTCTCTCAGGCAGGGAGGCCTAGAGAGCAGGAGCCAGTGTTCATAGTCGTGGCTCGGTGGGCAGTGAGGAATCTAGAGCAAAGGTTGGGGCCATTTTACCCAGTGACTCACCGCAGCTAAGGTCACCTGCCTAACACCAAGCCAACATTCCAGCAGACAGCACTAACTAGGCTCAGTGGGCTCTTAACAACAGCAAAAGGGGAAACTGGGCCTGGTGGTGTATGACTTCTGTCCCAGCACTCAGGAGGCAGAGGGATATCTGTGTGTTCCAGGCCAGCCTGGTTTGCATAGCAAGCTCCAGGACAGCCAGGGTACATTGGGAGACCCTGCTTCAAAAGAAAAAGTGGTCGGGAATCGGGAGTACGGGGACAAAATGGGGCTGAAAGGCATGTTCAGTGCCTTGGAGGAGTGTGAAGGGGAAGTTGGGTGCAGCAAGACATTGTTTACATGTATGAAATAATTGAGAAATGAATAAAAGATCTACTCTTTTAAAAAGAGTGGCGGTAGCAAGGGGGCATGGCCTTGCCAGGCAGCGACACTGATACAGCAGGGAATGCTCTGCCTTGCTCAGAGGGACCATAAGGCAGTCCCTCAAAGTGCTGCCTCAGCCCAACACCTACCTGCCCAGCTTCTTTTGTCTTTTTTTTTTTTTTGCAATGGAGTCTCACACTAGCCCAAGTTAGCTACAGACGTCAAAGCTTCCTCTGGGCTTTTCCAGGGCCATGATTCTAGGCATTTAACCACCAACCACACCTGGCTCTGCCTCTCCCTTTGCACCCTGCTGCTGCTGAGCTGGCCCACCCCGAGGAAGGCGTGGCAGCCTTGGTGCTCGGAATCCCACTGCCCACTGCCTATGACCTCTCGGAAGAGTCCTCCGACCTACGAGAAGCCAGCTGTTCTCAGGAGCCCACACAAGACCTCACCTGCTTTCCCTGCCCCACCCTTTCCAACTAATTCCTAAATGGTCACCGGTTGGTTCACATTTTAGTAGAGCCCGGGGCTCTTTGAGGTAGCAGGGTCTAGCTCCAGGGTGGAATGTCAAACAGTGAGTCAGAGGCCTCCAAGGCCTTGATCTCCAAGATGGGCCTTTGGTCTCCATCAGCTCACAGGTCAAGAATTCGAGGCCTGGGAAAGGCCTTCTTATGGCCTGGGGCAGATGGTAGGTCTTGGCTCAGATCAAAAGATCTTGAGCTTGTCCTGTAGGACACAAGATATGGAGGACCCCCACTCACATCTGAAGTCCTATGTCTCAAGCCATAGGGTTAGCAGGGAGGGTAGGTCCTACCAGACACCTTGGGTCAACCAAGGAGTAAGTGGGGTGTTCTGTGCCCACTCAGACTCCAGGGTGTAGGTAATGACACCTGGCTCTTTTGAGGTCCTTGGGGCTGTCCCTTAGCCCAAGGCTTCTGCTTCTAACTCCCCATCAGGAACTGTAACCTGACTCCTGCCTGCCTCTCTAGGTCTTCTAAGTCCCCCACTACCCTCTGCCTTCCACCCTGAGTCCCAGCCTTCCAAAGCATCAGGGTTGATTTCTGAGAATATCTGGGAATTAGGAGGGGCTCCATGTGGTTCCAGGGCTTCTGCAGGTCTACTGGCTCTGCAGTCTGACTGCGTACAACAAGATGAGCATAGTGAAGCAGGGCACCTTGTGCACCTGTAAGTGAAGTCAGTGTGTCTCTGCGTTATTTGATGTCTGTGGGCTGCATTGGGGTGATATATATGTGCTGTGTGTGACATCCCTGGGCTGTATCTATGTGCTCTGAAGGGTGGGAGCACATGTCTGTATTAGTATTGTGACTATCTGAGCTATATCTGTGTAGTTGTGCCTTCCATATGTGTATAGCATGTATCTATATGTGGTGTGACATATAGGCTGTATCTGTGTGGTATGCATATTTTTAAAAATTTATTTATTTCATATTTTATGTGCATTGGTATTTTAGCCATGGGTGTCAGGTCTCCTGGAACAGGAGTTACAAACACTTGTGAGCTGCCATGTGGGTGCTGGGAATTGAACCCCAGTCCTCTGGAAGAGCAGTCAGGAGGCTCAATGATAGAGCACTTGCCTAGAATCTCCCAGTGAGGGGTTGTGGGTGTGGCTTAGTGATAAAACGCTTGCATACAGTCCCTCAGTGAGGATCTGCAAGCATTGCCCAATGGTAGAATACTTGCTTAGCATACATAAGATATTGGGTACAATCCCCAGGACTGCAAAACAAAACAAATGAAAACCACAAGTTACCAAGGTTGGATCGTCTGCACTACCCATTGACCTCTGGGCCTGCTGCCCTTGTGGTCATCTGTGTATCTTCCACCCTGCTTGGTCTGCTATCTCTTTGTCCTGATAGTTTCTCTAGGAAAACAGTCAGGCAAGACCTGGACAGGGCACAGGGGTCCCTGCTGTGGTCAGGACTTTTCCTAGGGCTAATATGCTCAAGGCTGAGGGGGTTAAGGAAGAGATGAGAGATCCCAGCACTCTGGGCCAGGCCCATGTGAGCATCCTTCCTTGGCTTTCCCATTTACATTCCTCTCTAAGCTTGGGTCCCCATCTCCAGTGTGCTCCCCATCAAATGCTCACCCACATCTTCCGTGTTAGCCGACAGCCTCTCACAGTTTGCCCTGTTCCCCTTCCTTGCCCTTCCTCCTCTGCTCCTCTTCCTCTCCTGCAAGGGGAAGTTTGTCTTTGTTGGACTCTCTGAGCCAATGTCCCTCCCTGTGGCAGATGAACATGGACCTGAGACACAGAGTGACTGAGCCTATCTGAAGGCCAGGATGACTGGCCTTCAAAATACCTCAGGGAGCAGAAGGCATCTCCTCTAGGAGCCAGGTAAGGCTCATATGTTTGTTGCCCCCCAGTCTCTGGGTCAGTGGTGTCTGTCTTCCAAGGAACTCTGGAGTCCTAAGTTGCAAGCTGAGTGGGTCGGAAGAAATGGGTCCCGATACCCCCAGTAGATCCAGCAGACAATGTACAAAGCTTCCCAAGTGGAACAGGAAGAGTGGGCAGGACAAGAGTGGGCACATCAGTGGCCCTCCCAGCGGAGCCACAGGGCATATGACCCAGGGAGCACAATGGAGGCCTCTGAGTCATCCTCTCTCATTCCCAATCCAAGCTACAGGACTGCTAGGTCTCAGATTGGCAGGATGCTTACTGCTGGGAGAACCCTCTGGCTGAGAAAGCCAGTGTCTCCTATCCTCAAGGTTTGTGGACTGGCTCTAATGTTGGCTGTATGCCATCTGCTACTATACCCCATTTCAACCAGACCATGCTGAAAACTGGACTGTGAGCCCCAGAATCCAAGCCCAAGACACAGAAGTTTGGCTCTGCTAGGCACCTCTGGGGACACTGGAGAGAAAGCAGGAAGGCACCCTGAGGCTGGAGCTCCCACAGCCCCTTAGCCTCAGAAGGGCTTTTCAGATCTTTCATTCATAGCCTCCCTGGGCTCTGGAGCACCAAGGGGCCTAAACACACAGCCTCCACTGCATGCCTCAGCCCCTGGTCTAGAGGAAGGGGAAGAGACTGGACCTATAGACCTCCCTTCCTCTCTAAGCCTGGACCAGAGCCAGGGGCCAGCCCCTCACCCACCCCAGAGACCAGAGCAAGGATTGGTGGAAAGACCAATAAGTTCAGGGGTCACCATGTGTGACCAGGTCACAGGTCAAAGATTTGCTGACAGTAGCCTGGAAGGTATTGATCTAATGGGGGAGGTGACAGAACTCTGACCCCTGCCAAGGACTGTGGGCAAGGCTGGTGGTCAGCACGTTGGATTCCACACAGCCTGGTCAGAGCAAGGCTGAGCTGCTAGTGCCACTAGAGCCCCTCCCATGGCCCCAGGTCTCTCAACAGCAGGGACAAATGATGGTGCCACAAATGATTTCATTGTCACCCTTGAACTGATGTACTAGTATGTTGGCCAGGGGACAACAGGGACCTGAGGTCATGTGCTCCAGCTTCTGAGGCTCTAACAGGTTTGAGACAACCGAAGAATTGAAGAAATTGAGAAGGCCTGTCTTGCTGGACGTGTTGGCACACACCTTTTATGAGTTCAAGGCCAGTGTGGTCTACATAGTGAGTTCTAGATCACTAAGAGCTAGACAGAGAAACTCTGTCTCAAAAAAAAAAATTGAAAAATGAAGGAGGAGCGGGAAGAAGAGGAGGAAAAGGAGGAGGAAGAGCAGGAAGGGAAAGAAGAGAAGGAGGAGGGAGATGAAAGAGAAGAAAGAAGAGGAGGAAAAGGAGAGAGAGGGGGAGGCAGCATCCCCACTTCTAGCCGGGACCAAGGGGCTGGAGGTCTTTAAGACAGCAGCAGGCTGGGGTCTGAATTGCTCAGCTTCAAGGTGCCCTGTGACTCTTCCAGCCCTTATGATTGGAAGAGCACCCACCTTAGCTCTCCCCGTTCAGTTGACTTCCATGTACGGCAGGAGGGATTTCGGCTCCTCCACCCCAGACAGCTGCAATGGGTGAGCCTGGAGAGGCTCCCTGCTCTGACCAGTTACGACTGGACATTGCAGCTGCCCCTCAATCTTCCCTCTCCCGTACACCCACCAGTCCAGATGGGGCAACATCTGGAAGATGCACACGGGAAGAGGCTCTCTCCCAGCTAAATTCACCCTGGGAGTCTTTCTGCATTTACCTACAGGAGCCTGGAGACAGAGAATGGGAGTGTTTATGAGTGAATGTGTGCATGTGCTCTGTGTGTGCGTTTGTGTAAATGTCCATTTTCACAAGCATCTCAGTATTCAGTGCATTTGCTTGTGTGTACTTGAGTTGTTTGTGCATGTACGTATGTTGTTGGTGTGCATCAAATGCATGTGTGTGCATATGTATTTGTATGTACATGTATGTATTTGTATGCACATAGGGGTTCATTTGCTCCTGTTGACATGTGGTTGGTTCTGTCCAAGGCTGGGATGGACCCCTTTGAGGCCCTGACTGGAGAAGCAGTGCAGTTGTCCCTTGCAATGGCTTGGCCCTGACTTGAAAACTTACCAGTCCCTGCTGTCCTGGCCTTGGCCAGGGCTTCTGTAGCTAAGGGCTACTGACTAGCGCTGGCCAGCTGGCAACATGGCCAGAGGGCAGCTCTGTCCACTGGGAGGACATGTGGTGGCCCCTGGCTTAGAGCAGACCCAGGCTGGAGGTCACTAACATTAAGGCAGAAGCACGTGAGCCCTCTTGGGTCTGCAGCTTTAATATAGCCAGTGCCTGGTAGGGACTTCCTCGTGGTAGTGCCACCTACTGGACATATTTGGTACTGCAGGATGACCCTACTAGCTCTGTCATAGTAACAAAAGGCTCCCTTTAGAGGAACAAGGTCCCACCCTACAGTGTACAAAAGCTGGAATTTGTCTGGTGGTGCACCTGGAAGCCTCTTGGGTTCCTTCAGGTTATTCCAGAGCTCTCCCCACACATATACACATGAAGGTTCATGGCTCTTTACCGCTCTCCTTGTAAAGGGGCTTGGTTTTATTTCTCTACAAGTGTTTTAAGATCTCTCAGCTAGCTTTACCTGTGTGTGTCTCCATAAGACCTTTATGTTTGAATGATAAAATGGATTTTAAAGCATTCACAACTCAATTATCTCTTAAAGGGTGTGTGAAATCACGGAACGATGCTGCACGTGCCCAATGCAGGAGAGAGCTGATTTAAATATCTCTTGGAGACCAAAAGAGGCAATGGGAGTTGGGGTCACCCCTGGAGCTGAATGGCCTCCATGGCCTATTCCTGGGGATCTCCAGGGGTAGTTCTGTCTCACCACGGAGCTCTCATATGGGGATCCTAACAGCAAGACATTCCAATGACCCATGGCTCCTCTCCAGAGGGGGCAGCATCCTAATGACTCTTCTGAGGCATTACCTCTTTCTTACCATGTGGTTTTCTGATTCCTGTACGTCCCCAGTGTCACAGGTCTGACACCCCACAATGCCTGTAGCCCACACCTTGCAGAAGGTAAACCACAAGTGACAGCTTTGCAGTGGCCTGTGGCTTGGCCACATGGGCCTCAGGCAGTCCCCCAACTCTAGCCTAGACAGGCCATAAGAAGCTCCCCTCATGAGATTTTCTACAGGGGGCAGATGAAAGCTAAGGCCCAACCCTTGTTCTATGGCCAGATGAGCTTAGAAAAGATGGAGGCAGCCTTGTACCTTGTTCTTACTCATTTCATTCATTCACTCATCCATTTATCCATTCATTGCTGGGTACGAACACTGAACTAGGCTGGAGGAGCTAGGTTCTGCCCAAGTGACGAAGCCAGCGTGGTCAGCACACAGGATAGAGTGGGTAATGGAAGAGATAAATTGGTAAATAGGTAAGTCTTACTAAAATAGGTGGCACAGACCTGTAATCCCATATACTTGGGAGACTGAAACAGGAGGATTACAAATTTTAGGACAATGTGGACTATAAAGTGAGTTCAAGGCCAACCTGGCCAACCTAGTGAAACTTTGTGTAAAGACAGGAAGTAAAAAGAGATTAGGAGTGGTGA
>JAQHUG010000180.1:1128359-1165899 GCA_028555095.1 Dicrostonyx torquatus
TCTCAAACAGACTTCCGATACCTACTTACATACACCTGGCTTCCTGATCAATGGTGCTGTGTGAGGAGAGGTAGGTGGTATTAGCCCTGCTGTGGCAAGTGCAGCACTGGGGTGGTGTCTCAGCTAGGGTTTCTATCGCTGTGAAGAGACACCGTGACCATGGCAACTCCTATAAAGGAAATATTTAATTGAAGGGCTCACTTACAGTTTCAGAGGCTCAGTTCATTATCGTGGTGAGGAGCATGGTGGCATGCAGGCAGATGTGGTGCTGGAGCTGAGAGTCCTGTGTTCTGACTCCAAGGCAACAGGAAGTCGACTGACTGTCACACTGAAGGAAACTTGAGAAAAAGAGACCTCAAAGCCCACCTCCACAGTGACACACTTCCTCCCACAAGGCCACACCTCCTAATAGTGCCACTCCCTTGGGGGGGGTGTCATTTTCTTTCAAACCACCACAGGTGGACTCTGAGATTAAAAGCCTCAAATTACTTTCAGTTTGCTCTCTGTTTTGTCCTTGTGGTTGAGCTATGAGCTCAGCTTCCTTTGCAGGCCTGCTGCTTGCTGCCAGGCTCCCCTGCCATGGATGGACTCTGATCTCTCTGAAATGTAAGTCACACTAATTTCTTTCCTCCTTAATCTGCTTTTGGTGGAGATGTTTTGAACATAGCAACAGAAAGCAAAGAACATACCCCATATAGAAGAATGAAAGCATGCAAATCAATGCAAAACGGATCAAAGACTTGCAATTCCTGAGCGGCTAGGGGAAAAGGCATTTCAAGGTGCAGTCATAAACGAGGACTTCTAACAGGACCCAGTAGCCCAGAAAGCAACCCTAAGGACTGGCAAATGGAATCACATGGACTTAAAAAAAATTCTGCACAGCAAAGGAAGAACTAGAGTGAAGAGTCAGAATGGGAAAAAAAAATCTTTGTTAGTTAGAAATGAGACAGGGGGTTAATATCTAGATTCTACTAAGAGCTTGACAAACACAAAAATCCCAGACTGTCTCATCCATAGATGAGCAAATGAGTTGAACAAATAGTTCTCAGGAGATTAAGGACAAATGGCCATAAATATTTGAAATCAAAAGAAGTTAAACATCCTTAACCACCAGGGAAATGCAAATCACGCTGCACTGAGATTTCCTCTCACCCAGGCGGCATGGCCATCATGGAGGACGGAGGACAGGATAAGGGACGCTGCATGGTGCTGATGGGACTGCAAACTGATGCGGCCACTGTGAAAATCTCTATGGAGTCTAAAAGTAGAACTGCCGTAGGATTTGGCAATCTCCGTCCTGCTGGAGGATTCTGTCAACACTCCACAGAAATACTGGTACACCCATGTTCATGGCTGTGCCACTCACGATAATCAAACAGCCTAAAAGTCCATCAACAATGAATGGATAAAGGACACAATGGAATTTGATTCAGCTGTAAAAAAAAAAAAAAGTTCTGTCATTTGTAATGAAATGATGTGGGGAAAAGGGACCACTTCTGCATTGCTGGTGGGAATGCAAGCTGGTACAACCCATTTGGATGTCAGTGTGGAGATTTCTTAGAAAATTAGGAAACAACCTTCCTCAAGACCCACTTTTGGGTATATATGCCACAAGGACACATGCTCAACTATGTTCCTAGCAGCTTTGTTTGTCATAGCCAGAACCTGGAAACAACCTAAATGCCCCTCGACCGAAGAATGGATAAGGAAAATGTAGTACATTTACACAATGGAGTACTACACAGCAGAAAAAAATGACATCTTGAATTTTGCAGGAAAATGGATGGAGCTAGAAAACATTATTTTGAGTGAGGTAACCCAGGCACAGAAAGACACTTATCATATGTTCTCACTCATAGGTGGATTTTAAACATAAAGCAATGAAAACCAGCCCACAAATCACAATCCCAGGGAACTTAGACAACAGTGAGGACCCTAAGAGAGACATACATTGATCTAACCTACATGGGAAGTCAAAAAGACAAGATCTCCTGAGTAAATTGGGAGCATGGGGACCTTGGAAGAGGGCTTAAGGGGAGGGGAGAGGCAGGAAGGGGAGCAGAGAAAAATGTAGAGCTCAACAAAAATCAATTTAAAAAAAGAGAAAATGAATGGAAGCACACACTTTTAATCCCTGCTCTCGGGAGGCAGAGGCAGGTGGATCTCTGTGAGTTCAAGGCCAGCCTGGTCTACAAAGCAAGTTCCATGCCAGCCTAGCAATACAGAGAGAAATCCTATTCCCCCACTACCACCACCAAAAAAAGCTGGGCGGTAGAGGTGCACGCCTTTAATCCCAGCATTCAGGAGGCAGAGGCAGGTAGATGTCTGTGAGTTTGAGGCCAGCCTGGTCTACAAAAGTTTCAGGATAGGCTCCAAAGCTACAGAGAAACCCTGTCTCATAAAGAAAAGAAAAGAAAGAAAGAAGGAAGGAAGGAAGGAAGGAAGGAAGGAAGGAAGGAAATGAATGGAGCCAGAGAATCATGTTAAGGGAAATAAGCCAGACTCAGAGACTAAAGATCACATCTTTTCTCTAGCGTCTAGAACTGTATCCATCTATGTCTGTATTTATCTGTGGCACTATGAATTATGGGAGGCCTAGAAGGCATAAAAAGAAGAGAGCGGGAAAGGGTGATAGGACAGTAAGACAGAATACCACCTGGTTTCTCACATACATGGAGTCTGAGCCATGTACATACATACACACATACATACATAGGCATGCATGTATTTCTGACATAAAATAGAAAGAGGTCCCTTTGAGGAGAGGAAGGGGACCAGTGAGAGGTGCACGAGTGGAGTGAGGAAGTGTTCTGAGGTGCAAATATAGGCAAGGTACAATAATAGACACATATAAAAACTTTACCATGAGACCCATTGTTTTGATAGCACTAAAGCGTTTGTAAAATAAATAAGTACTTTCTAAGCTAATTCTCAGGCATTACAGTTTGAGAAGCTAATGCATATAGGGTTCAGTGTGAAGCAAAGTTGGGAGAGTTTTGCTGACCGACCCGATATGGAGACGCCGCCTACCTGTCATGGTGTCTTGGCCCCACTACTCTGCAGTGCCATCTGGTGGTGAGAACCCAGAGCGGGGAGAGCTCTAGGATCCCTTTTGTTTCTATGAATTCATACTCACCTCTATGGTGCATTAGCTTGCCTTTGCCTCAATACCATGTGTCTTCCACACTAGGGTGTACACCTTCCAATGTTAGTCGACTTTGCATATATATTTCAATATTAGCTTGCCGTCTTCTACCCTGACCCCCCACAGGGGGAGGTACCAAATAAACAAAAAGATATTGAGATGTGTCAACTATCAATCTAGTCTAAGGTTAATTTATCAAAACCTTTTGTTGTGGAATAATCCTTCTGTACGCTGTGAATATGTATTACTCTCGTTGGTTAATAAAAAAACTGACAGACCAAGAGCCAGACAGGAAGTACAGGTGGGGCAGCCAGACACAAAGGACTCTGGGAGGAGGAAAGGTGGAGTCAGGAGAGCTGCCAGCCAGTCACCGAGTGAGCAGGATGTATAGAGAATGAGGCAACAAGCCACGAGCCACGTAACAAAGCATAACTAGAAATATGGGTTAATTTAAACGTAAGAGCTGGTAAAAAGCCTGAGCTATCAGCTGAGCATTTATAACTAGTATAAGACTCGGTGTGTTTGTTTGAGAGCAGCTACAGGACACGAAAACTTCCGTCTACAATCTTTTGTTTTGTTTTGTTTTGTTTTTGGATGAATTCTTGCTATGTAATTCCAGGTTTGGAACTCTCACTACATAGATCAGACCGACCTTAAACTCGCAGAGATCTGCCTGCTCCTGTCTCCTGAATGCCGTGATTAAAGGCATGCAATATCACTCTCAGTGGGGAAAAGCTATTTTAAATTACAACAACCAAACACAGTGTATTCTTGAGTATTTTCTAAAGATTTTCTTTGAGTTGGTGCACACGCCTTTGATCCCAGCACTCACGAGGCAGAGGCAGGCAGAACTCTATGAGTTTGAGGCCAGCTTGGGATACAGAGCTAGCTACAGGACAGCCAAGGCTACACACACACACACACACACACACACACACAACTGTCTTTTTTTTTTTTTAAAGATTTTTCTTAATATTTACATGTGTTTATGTACATTATGTGCAATTCCAGTAGTGGCCAGAAGAGGGTGATATATTCCAAGGTAGTGGAGATAACAGCTGGTTATGTGGCATTTCTGTGTGGGCTGGGAATTGAACTAAGGTCCTCTGCAAGAGTGGTAAGTGCTCTGAACCTATAAGTCATCGCTCTAGCCAGAGTATTCATTTTTATGCTACTATAAACTTTTTTTAATTGTTGCTGGTATACAGAGATATAATTCATTTCTGTATATTGAGCTTGTATCCAGTTACTGGACCAAATAAATATATTGACTTGTAATTTACTATTCTATTTTAGTTTCTATGCACCCAGTCATATCCTATGTGGATGACAGCTTTTGCCTTTTTTCCTGTCTTCAAACTGCTTTTCTTCTTCTTCTTCTTCTCCTTCTTTTCCCCTTGTGACACTGGCTCGCATTGTATTTCATGGAACTGATGAGTGTGCCTATCTCCTTCCTCCAGTGTCTGTGGTACAACATTTGCTACTTCACCTTTGAGCACGATGGCAGCTGTAGAGATTGTTTTTGGCTTCCTGGGCACTCTGCTTTCAGGTGGGAAGTTATTTTTCAGGTGAAGGCATCTGTTGAGAAGCTCCCACATTTGCCTCTTAGTCTAGTCTTACTGACTTTTTTTTTAAAGATTTATTTATTTATTATATATAAGTATTCTGCCTACATTCATGCTTGCAGGACAGAAGAGGGCACCAGATCTCATTACTGATGGCTGTGAGCCACCATGTGGTTGCTGGGAACTGAACCACTGAGCCATCTCTCCAGCCCCCTTACTGATTTTTTTTTTGAGTCTTGTTTCAGTCTGAAGATTCTATTCAACTAAAATGACCTTTTGCGCTATGCCTCAGGACAGAGACATGCAAACTCCCACCTGGTGCAGAGTCCCAGATTCAGCCCTTCCTCTGGGACACAAACTCCATATTTTAAGACCCAGAAGAGGGTCCACTTCGAAAAATCACTGGCTTTTGCACTGTGACTCTGATGCCATCCTCTGCCCCTTGGCAGCTAGCCTTGGTGGAATACTTCTGGCTAGACCCTCGTCCAGCAGATCTTGGCATTGCAAAGACAATGGAGTGTCAGACAACCAGAAAGTCAAGGCTCCCGAGTCCTTGCCTCCTGCGACAATCATGAGTGTCCTGGGGAATCAGGACCTCTCTCCCACCCCACTCTGCGCGAGGTTCCTTTAAGAGAACCCGCCACGTTCAACTCAACGAGTCTCTGGGGCAGGAGGCAGAGGTCGCCAAGAATGTTGGGCTCTGTCGGGAGTGCGAAGGATGTAGCTCTGCCGGGTGGCTCCCCCCCCACCCCGTGCCCCCAGAATCCTCCCTCTTCTTTTTATCAAGTCCCCGCCCCAACTTCGAAGTTCCCTCCAGCCTGTAGAGCTGGGCCTTGGCCAAGATCCCACCTCCATGCTCCGCCTCCAGTCCAGGCTCTTGGACTTTAGCGTTAGTTCCATCCAGGGTCCTCCCTATCCTTCCCTGAGGCCGCGATCGGGGGAAGGACCAGTGGCCCCGCGTGGCCTCATCCACATGCAGGAGACAGTGCGAAGCAGCGATCGCCAGCAGCACACAAAGATTGTTCCGCCGCCGGCCACACCGTGCCAGCCTCGCTCTGCCCGCCGCCCTGGTGGCCTAGACGGGCTTCCCCTCCTCCTCCTGCATTTATCTGCCCCACGAGCTGGGCTGCACCATCCGATGGCTTCCGGGAGGAGGCAGGCTCTCCTGGACCCTGAGCTCCAAGACCTCCTTGCTACCATTATTGCCCCCTTCATGACTCCCTGGACCATCCGATGGCTTCCGGGAGGAGGCAGGCTCTCCTGGACCCTGAGCTCCAAGACCTCCTTGCTACCATTATTGCCCCCTTCATGACTCCCTGGCACTTCCAGTAGCCCAGTCACATTGGGCCATGCTGGACAGCATGGGACCTGGACCAACGTCCTAGTCCACCGAGCTGTAGCTCTGACCTGCGCAGAGGAGTGTGCTGTGAGGACATAAGGCCGAACCCTAAAGGAACTGGGAGATTCACAGAGGCAGAGATGGATGGGGGGGTGTGTGTGTCCCAAGATGCCCTGGGACCCCCTAAGTGACCTCTAGGGTCTCTGAGGTCTTCATCTCTCGGCAAGTCTTTGACCTCCAGAACTGTTCTAGGGACAGCTCCCCATCCCATCCTATAACCCCTAGAGGCCAGGGAGCTATCAGAAAAAGTTTGCGCTGAGACTGTGCAGTAACTTGCCTCTGGGTCGCAATTTTCACCTATGCAATGCCCATCCTTCACTAATGGGCACGAGAGATTTAAAAAGTACATGTCGTGGCATGCAGCACTCCCCACTCCCCGCCCCGCCCCCACGTGTCTTGGAGACTCCTTGAGGGCAGGGCCAGTCTGGTCTTTGAGCTCTGCTCCCCCACCTCACCCAAGACAGGGTGCAGCCCCTTCGTTCACTCAGCTAGGAAGTACTCCGTAACTTTGATCCAAGCCCCCTCCTGTCTCCCCAGGCTGGGGTTGGGGGGAAAGGGAGTTCCCTTTAAGGACGGTGGGGGAGGGGGCTGCCGGCGGGCCCTCCTTCCGTCCTCCCTGGATCCAACCGCTCGGGGGCCCCCCGGGGGCCCGGGCTGCGTGCCAGCGCATGCGCCCGTCTGTGGGCGCTGTCCCGGGCTGCGAGGGCCGCGAACGCACTGACAGACGGGCCGACCGACAGACTGGCGGCGGGCCGGACAGACGGGGTAGCGCAGGGAGCTGGGAAAAGGCGGGACAGCGACATGACAGACCACATACAGCAGCCCGGAGGGCGCGGGAACCCCGGCCCTACGCCCTCGCCTTCCCCGGGTCCTGGACCCGGCCCCGGCACCTCGGAGCGGGTGACGCTCAAGAAAGAAATCGGGTTGGTGAGCGCCTGCACCATCATCATCGGTGAGCCGAGCACACACAGGGTGGAAAGCTCTGGGGATCCCCTTGGAATGTCTCCCTCACAGGGTCAAAGAAACCCTTGGAACACCTGTTGCAATGGCTGCAGAATACACTTGACCTCTCTCGGAACAGGGCCTGGCATAGTGGCCGCAGATCTTTTTGCCCCCCACTTCCCCAATCTCTCTGGAAATTTGAGCGTGGAGGTGGCGGCGCGTGCGGGGTTGGGGGTGGTCTCCTTGCTGCAGCCTCCCCTGGCCTTCATTTCTCTGTGGGGCTTTGTCAAGGCAATTACCCTGCTTCCATCTAGGAAACGGAATTAATATCTAGGCCTGCTTTTAGTGGCAAGTTCTGGATTGCAGGGCAGGCTGTCTATATCCCTACTGCCTGCCTGGTTCAAGTGCCAGGGCAGAGAGGCCATTTGTTCTGGGAAAGCGGGAAGGACTTGGGTAAATGGCCAGGTAGAGCTTAAATCGAGAGGAAATTGCCTCTGAGCCGTTCTTCCTGGCAGATGTGACAACAGAATCCAGGCAGAGGCAGTGGAGTAGCCAGCGATAGCACTACCAGGAGCAGAGCTCCCCTTCAGCACTGGGACCTGAGTGGGTGGTCTTGCAGCTTGGTGGCATCTAAGTGGGTGCTTTCATGGTCTAGCCCTCTTGTTCTTCTTACAGATGGGACTTTTGGGGTAGGTAGAACACTTGGAGACAGGGACAGTGGTAGTATCCCCTACACACACACACACACCTCTGTCCCTTGACTTTTGAAGGAGAACTGGGTCAACCCTCTTGGGAGGGACCTTTTTTCTTCCCCTGTGCCCAGGAGTTGGGGGTCTAGAAGATCAATAATTAGGGCCTTGACTGTCCTCTTCCCCAGCCAGTGAGAGCTACAGCCACATCTTTGCCCTTCTGCCCTTTGACCCCTGGAGATGGAGAAAGGCTGAAGGGCTTACTGGGGCAGGCAGACTTTTTCAGGCTTCATGCCCCTTGATGAGACACTCCAGCTGGAGAGATGTAATATCTCTTGGGTGCCCACCATCCTCATACCTAGAGTCACCCCTGAATCCAGTTCCACCATCTTGTCCTCTAGAATGGTCCTGATGTAACACTGGATACCCCTGCCTGACTGTCTGATAATAGAAATGGTTGAGTTTGGGTTTTGGCCAGAGAGTGCTGGTTAGAGCTTTTCCTGCAGCCAATACCCTTTGTAGGGGCTGTACCTCCCCAAAAAAGGGGAAGCCTACATATCACTGGTGGGCTAGTGAGTCTAGGCTGCCCATGTCTGGGGCTGGCTACAGTGACCGAGAGGTTCACAGAGAGACATAAAACCTAGCAGCCATGCACTACACGTTACCCTCCTTATGGTCCTATCCTCCTCAAGTTAGTCAGAGGCTGCCAGTGTTCCACGCTCAAGAAGAGGGTGACAGTGGCCATATAGGGAGTGGAAGAGGAGCTCCATCATTTTGCTCCTTCTCCAGCACAGGCGTTGGAGGACCAGTGCCTCAGAGTCTGGCCCGCCAGTTCCCTTCATCTTTCAGCCTGTTCTTGCTCCATGGCTCCCCTTTAGCCTCCAGATTCTGAAGGCTGAGGAGGGTGAAAGTCAGCTCGGCTAAGCCATGATGGTAGACGTGAGGAGAGAGCTCAGATGATCATCTCCAGTCCAGGTACTGGTGGTCTCCTGTGGGCCCGGCTCACGGAGCTCTGAAGAGTTTCTGCCAAGACACTAGACCAAGCAGTGGACAAACCAAATGGTAGGAGGCCAGATTTGCACCTCCTGATGACCCAAGGGTCCCCTTCTTCCGTGCTAGTCCCTGTGGCTGCTTCCCACATGGCACAGCTCCCAGTTTTGGGTGAGCCTGCTTCTTCTCCATTCTTAACCCAGGAAGCTTGGTCAAAATCAGAAGTCTCCAGAGTCATACTTTAACATACACATCTGGAGAAAGTCACCTCCTTGTCCATGAATGACCTGTCTTTATCAGTTAGCTGTCACTCACGGGCTATTTCCAAAGCATTCAATGGAGCATCCCATTGGTTCTGTGATTCACTCCTCCATACATTGTCTGCCTCATCCCAGGTGGAGTGAGGCTTTGGGGGATGGGAGATATGGACGATTGGCTGCAGAGAAGATGAGACTGCCCCTCAGCTGTAGGACGGTGCTCACAGCCAAACCTAGAGGGGAAGAGGCAGGAAGGAAGCAGCCAGCGGGGGCAGGGCTGTGCAGGACACCAGCGCATCAGATACCTGTTTCAGAGTGCCACCTCTGGTTATAGTATGGATTTATTTTACCTCTTTTGATTCTCATGCCCACCCTGTGGGATGGCAAGTTTTGTACCCATTACACAGCTGGAAAAAAAACTGAGGTTGAGAGGTAACTGGCACTGTTTTCAACTGGTGAGCTCAGAACTTGGATTCAAGTTTCCAGAGTCCTTTGTGCAAGGGAGGTTTGGCAAAATGAAGGCCTGACTCAACACGGGTGATGGAGGGCAGCTGGGGATTGAGCTAGAATAGACAGAGCTCCCTCTGCTATGCAGGAACAGAACAAGGAAAGCCAGTCCTTCCTGTGGCTGTGCACACAGGGTCTTATCCTGCCGTGGAGACCTCAGCTATCCCCCTCACACAAGCCACAGCAACTTGTCATCCAGCCCACATTCTTGTCCACAATCTCCAGGGCCATAAGTCAACGGGTATCTTCAGAGACACTCTTCCTTAGAGGTCCTAAGGATAACCCCAGCCCCACTTACAAATGAAGAAACTGAGGCCCTGAGCGGCAACCTACTCAAGATCAGATGTCCTTAGGATAGTGAAGGGACATCATTGGAAATCGAGGCAGCTGCAGCCACAAGGCTGACCCCAGAGACTTCGCCAATGCCAGGTGTGTTAGACATCCAACAGGAGACAAGGCAGGCTGGTCCCTCTGTTGGGGCTGATGCCCCAGTGCAGACAGTCAGCACACAAAAGAAACAGCCAGACACACAACCAGTGGCCATGAGAAGTATTGGGACCAGACGTCAGAGGCAGGAAGGAGGGCAGGTTGTGCTGGGGCAGGGTGGAGTCGGATAGGGCTTCCTAGTGGGTTGTGAGCTATGGTAAAGACTTTGCCTTTTTTCCCTTTAGGAGGTGGAGGCTGTGGGACGAGGGGGTGACCTGAGGAAAGATGTGATGGAACTCGCTCACTATGGAGGAGATGCCATGGGGATAAAGGTTACAGAAGGGAGGCCAGGCAGGAAGCCAATGGGGTAGAGGCAAGGGTGGCTCCAGATGGGACATCGATAGAAGGCTGAGAGAAAGTTCAGGTCAGTGTTTGTGACAGCCTGGATGTGGGGCAAGAGGGGACAGTAACAGAGGTGGTGGGAGGACGGTTTGTCTCTGATTGGTCAGGACAACTTTAGAAAGGAACAGATCCACAGAAGGGACAGGAAGTTGGGGGTTCTGCTGGGAGTTACATGGGAGAGGCTCAGTAGTGGGAAGTTTGTAGCCTAGGCTGAGTTTAGTGAGAGGTCCCTGCTCTAGTTAGAAGTTTGGGCAGGATGAGATCTCCAAGGGAGCGATTATAGTAATAAGGAGAGTCAGGGGCCCTGAACTGAGCCCTGGGCACCCAGTGATTAAAAGTCAGGCTTAAAATGAAGGCGCTGCAAAGAATTCCAAGAAACAGGTGTGGAGGTATCCACCTGTCACCCCTGCACTTGAGAGGACCATGAGTTCAAGAGCAGCCTTAGGCTATGTATTCAGACTTTGCTCAAATAAAAAAGCCTGGGAAACCAACATCTCAGGAGCTTGGCTGGGATGCTAAGTGGGCAGCATGTACTAACCTGCTACGTAACACCATTTAATTGAGAAAGATGCGGTCTGGGACTTGAGGGTCATAATCAGTATCTTAGAGTTTGTTAGTGACCCTGAGAAGTCTGGGCCTGGAGACTGGGCACTGGCAAGCGTAGCCGGCTTGACGGGACTAGACTGGGAAGGCCAGACCGAGAGGTCTCCACATATCTGTTCATCCTCTCTCCAAAAGAAACTGGGTTAAGCTGGAGGTGCCTGCTGGCTGATTAGCAACCCAGGGCACGTCCTGGATGTCCCCACTCACCTCCTTGGTATTCCACCAAGACCTCAGTGGGGCCACTATCACACCAGGGAAGGATACTCTTACTAGAAAGACCTGGAAGAGGAGGGCAGAATTCACCCAGGCCTCAGCAAAGTTCTGAGTGCTCACCCCAGGATGTTGGGGTCTCTCTGGGAATTGAGTCTCCAGAGAGAAAGTTGTGTGGGGCACAGGGATCTCCTGGGTTTAAAAAATTGTGAGATCCATAAGTACTTCCCTTGGCAACCGATGCATGCCAATGCCTAGGTATTAACGAATTCCTTTCCACCTACCACCTGAGCTATGAGAAGGAGGCAGCCATCAGCTTCTTGGGGCCCAGGTGGGTGATCTGGAGAGCTATCTGAATGGAGGTGCTGCTGCTTAGAAGTCTGGTGGCCAGGGCTATTCACAACAGCAGGGGACAGGAAGCCTGATCAGGATCAAGAACCTAACAATATGCTTCTTCTCTGGCCAAGTCAGATCAAACTGGTTCTCTGCTGACCCTGGGGCCCCACTAGCAGATGGAGAAACTGAGTCCCAGAAGAGAGCACTTGCTAGACCTATAATCCTGTATGTGTTTCTAAGGATAGGGATGTTGCCAGTGTTGTGACCTCCCTGCTCCTCCTCAATCAGACTGCATGTATGCACGCACACGCAAGCGTGCACACATACACACACACACACACACACACACACACACACACACACAGAGGCATGCTCTTGAGCCATGGGTAAGCAAGTGGCTCATTCTGCAGACTTGACCTCCACAGCCTACCCCTGTGACCTCTATGGTCTGCTACTGCCTCGCAGAAATAGGTCAGCAAGCACCGTGCCACAGGGAACAATGGCCCTTTCTTCACTCCTCCTGGAGGCAAGTAAGCCCCATCAGGCCAAACATCTTAATATGATAAAACTACCCAGAGACAGCACAAGAAAGGGGGATGGGAGAAGACTCAGAGGTCCCCCCACCTGCCTGCCTGAAAGGACCAACAGGAACCAGAGAACTGCTGTCCCATTGAATGGACAAGAATGTGGAGGCCTCAGGACCCACCTCTCTCTGGCTGTCAGTCAGATGCCCACACAAGGACTCTATAATATCTTCATCCCATATCTTCGTATCTTGGTCCTGTTGGGCCCTGGGTCTCATCCCTCCTCTTCCTTTTCTTCTTACTTCTTTTTTTCCTCCTTTCTCCTCCTCCTCTTTCTTTTCCTCCTTTCTTTCCTTCCTTCTCTTCCTCCTCCTCCTCCAATGCAGAATTCCTCAAGGGCTGGTGTGTTCATTGCAGTTTCATTTCATAAGACAGATCTACTGGACTTGAATGTGGGATCCAAGAACAAAGTTCTTAACCTACCCCTGGTAGAAAGAATACTCTAAAACAGTGGTTCTCAGACTGCAGGTCATGACCCCTCTGGCAAACCTCTACCTCCAAAAATATTTACATTACAATTCATAAGAGTAGCAAAACTACAGTTACAAAGTAGCAACCAAAATAATTTTATGGTTGGGGGGGTCACACAACATGAGGGACTGTATTAAAGGGTCTCAGAATTAGGAAGGTGGAGCACCATTGCTCTAAAACAACAGCTCTAGGGACCCTCCTCACATCCATAATCACTCAGGCACTTAGGACCACCCTCCTTAGCCCTGTCCTCAGCATCCTACCACCCTGTGGCTGCCTGCATCCACCCCACCCACATGGTACCCAGAGCATCCAACATGGTGTCGTGGTTTCTTTGTCATTCTCAAGCATGAGCCTGGAGCAGGTGCTCCAGGTTGTCCTGCCAGGCAGAGCTCTCTGCTTCCCCACAGACCCTCAGAGACACATACACCTTACAAATGAGAAACTGTCATCCTTTGCGCCCTTGTCTGGAGGCCACGTGGGGCATCGGGGTGACTGGTCGTCTGTTAGTTTACTTGGCACCCGCAGTGAATACCAGTGCAGGGCACAGGTATTTGAGCCACAGGAGAGAAGTTCTGGGTTTTTTTTTTTTTTTTGGTTGGTTTTGGTTTTTCGAGACAGGGTTTCTCTGTGGCTTTGGAGCCTGTCCTGGAACTAGCTCTTGTAGACCAGGCTGGTCTCGAACTCACAAAGATCCACCTGCCTCTGCCTCCCGAGTGCTGGGATTAAAGGCATGCGCCACCACCGCCTGGCTAGGAGAGAAGTTCTGAATGGTCGCCTGAAGCCACGTGTCCACAACAACCATGCACTTCCACACACTCCCAGTCCAGCACTGGGGTCTCAGCTCTTGGCTCAGGGCTAATGATGCATCCCTGACCCCATAGACCCTGTGAGGCAGGGCTTCCCCGGGGCTGTCCACACGAGTTGTGTAGAGCAATGGGGTCTCCACAGGGTGGGGGTGCCTCAGAGCCTTGGATGCTCCCAGCTCCAACATACCCAGTGCCTTCCAAGGCCACCCAGCCCCCGTTGGCTTCAAACTTCACTGGCTTTTGGCAAATCCTGTTCTGCCAGGTCCTGAGAACTGCCGCCGGATGGAGCGAGCTCAAAAACTCTTTACAAATGCCACAGCCCACCCAGACCTTGGGCCCCTTGTCTGAGATATGGAAGGTGGCTCCTCCCCAACTTCTCCAAGCCCAGCCCCATTCCCACAAAGCTGACAAGGGTTACAGCTTACCTCTGGGGATTGGGGCACAGAAATTATTCCATCCTTATCTGGATGTATTTAGGGCTCCTGGGATGTGACCAGAACACCAAGTAGGGTATCGTGGCTGTCCAGACTGGAAATCTGTGTCGACTGGGGGTGGGGGTGAGGGATGGCAGGGTGGACCTGGAGTGAATGCAGATTGGCAATCACAGCTGTGTCCTCTGCCAGTCCTGCCTGTGGACCTGACAGGTGAAGTGAGCAGAATACACACACACACACACACACACACACACACACGCACGCACACACACACACACACATTGCCCTACTAGGAGGGGGCTGAGCTGATGGCCCCATCAGTGCTAGCTCTATCGTGCATGTGTACATGTACCCAGTGACCGGAATTCTTTCCTGTGGGCAGGCTCTAGTGCACATCCTGGGGTCTGGACAGACACTAGTGCACATCCTGGGGGTTTTCTCACCTGGGGTTCAGGCACAGACCACTGACCTCTGCAGCCTATTACACAATGTGAAGCTGGGGCTTAGAGACCTGTCTGTAAAATGGCCTATTGTAAATGCTCAAAGAGTTCAGGCATGGAGTCGTCATCTGGTTCACAGCTTGGTGTCTTTACGGGGACCTTCAGCAGCAGGCAGTTAGGGCACCTGAATTGACGCAGTCCTGGGCCCTGCACCGGTGCTCACTGCAGGTGCAGAGTAAACTAACAGATGACAAATCACCCTGATGTCCCATGTGGCCTCCAGGCATAGGCGTGAAGGATGACGGTTCCTCATTTGTAAGGTGGAGACAGAAGTTTTTGTTCTTGGCTGGTGTGGGTGTCTGTGGAGGAGTGGAGAGAGTCAGGGTCCTGAGGCTTCATGCAAGGGGAAGCTCCTGGGGGTTTGGAAGGGTTTCCTGGTGCAAAGGTGTCATCTGCTCACCTGTAGAGTAGGGAATACAACTGTGGCCTCTGAGTGTCCGGGAAGGAAGTCTGTCTGGTCCACCACTTTCGGGAATGTTCAAAGGTCTCCGCAGAGCAGACGCTGGACTAAATGAGTTCTTAGCATTCATTTAGCCTCATACTTCTCAACAGACAGAGCAGGGTGGGGCTGTGTCTGGGTGTTGTGGGACTCAGCCCCTGTAGTGAGTGCCTGTGCAGGGCTGAGTGCAGGCAGGTGCCCCACCGCCTGTGGGTGGAGGGGGCCCGAGCTGTGGGCCAGATGAGGCTAATAGGAGAAGGGCAGGCAGATGAAAGATGGGTCAAGGTTTTGCTGTGGGAGGCCAGCTCTGGCCAGCAGGTGGGAGGGCAACAGATGGCAGGAGCTGAGGGCTTGAGCCTTGGCTGTGCCTGGGGTATGTGGATTACAGACCAGTGTCCATTCTCTGCCATTGTTCGGATGGCACCTCACTCTCACCTGGAGTGGAAGTCAGGGAATGGGAGAACTCAGTAACCAATTCTGGCAGTGGGCCTGGCTAGCTGGGCAGAGTGCCATTCCCCAGCCAGAGACAGAAAAAAGCCAGTGGTGATCCCAGAGTGGCCCTGCCCAGGCCCGAGAGTCTCAGCGACAGCCCATGCCTCTAGATCACCTGCCTTCACTCCTCCAGGGCTAGACAGGCTTCCTTTTTCAGTGAAGTATTTTGGGCCTCCTACCCAAGACTGAGCCCCTGACTGGTACCTCAAGTCTGATATCCCCCCTCTCTCTCTGCAGGAAACATCATTGGCTCAGGCATCTTCATCTCACCCAAAGGTGTCCTGGAACACTCGGGCTCCGTGGGTTTGGCCCTCTTCGTCTGGGTCCTGGGTGGGGGTGTGACGGCTCTGGGCTCACTCTGCTATGCAGAGCTGGGTGTCACCATCCCCAAGTCTGGTGGGGACTACGCCTATGTCACTGAGATCTTCGGGGGCCTGGCTGGGTGAGTGTGAAGTCCTGCAGGGGATGTTCTCTCTGCTATGGGTAAGGGTAGATGGAAATACTGGCTGGGGTTGTCTGGCAGCCTTCTCTAGCTAGGGTGGGTAGCACCAATGCCCATTTCATTTCTCTGGTATCAGATCCTTGCCCTCTTTGGGTTTCCTTTGTGTTACCTTAGTCTTTTCTCTTCCTTGGTCTGGTATTCTGGGACAGAGTCTTTCTATATAACCCAAGTTGACCTTCAACTCACAATCCTCCTGCATGTACCTCTCCACTGGGGATGATAGGCCTGCCAGAAACAGGGCCCCCACTTCTGTGGCTCCTTTTAAATGGAACTCCCTTTCAGCTTAACTCCCCTTGGGGCGATTATGGAGGAAGGGATGCTCTTACTCTCTGAAGCCACTAGATGATGCTAGCACTCAGGTAAGGAAGGTCTTTAGGAAAGTCAATTGCTGCAAGAGGAGAGAGGAGGGGCATGGCATATCTTCCCACACCTGTTTGAGCTGGGACACACACCACAATTGCCCCCCAACCTCAAGTTTTTCACAAAGCAGAACAATCCCTCAAATAGGATTTAACCTAAAAGATCCTTGCCCTGAGAATGTGGCCACAGTCAGCAGCGAGGCAGCAGAGAGCAGGTGCATACCAGGCAGGGAAACCCAGCTTACACAGCCTTGTAAAAAGGATGCGATTTGTATCAGCCTCCTCAGCAAGGAGAGCATCCTTTCCAGGACCTGAGAGCATTGCCAGAGGATGTGGTGGGCTGACTAGGATGTCTGTCTGTGGTGGATAGAGGCCAGGCCACGTTCAGAGCAGGAATGGAGGAGTTGGGGACTTGAAGTTGCTGTAGTTGTCCAGACACGTTCAGTGAAGATTCTTAAAATTCCCAACCTATCTTAGTCATTTAACAACCTGACCCAGGAGAACACAGTAGCCAGTGTGACCCACTTCCCACTTTAAAGGCTCCATAGATGATGGTCTCAGTAGTAGAGAAGGGTAGCTCTTGGGGCAGGACTTGTACCGTCGTGAAGGTCTGTGGCACGCTGAAGGACGTGCTTAGTTGGGCCTTGGGGAGAAAGTCTGGGACCCACAAAAGCAGAAGTCTGTTACTGTGGGTCTGGAGATAATAGTCAGGGAGAAGGTGACAGAAAAATGACCCTGGACTCCACTTAATGGGCAACCAGAATGCAAGCATGAGCAGAAGGGATGGGCTATTGATCTGTAATGCCTGAGAAGCCAAGGGGTTGGGTTATGCAAAAAGGAGGGGTGGATCAAAGATGAACATTAAGAGGCCTGTCCCAAGGAGCCTCAGTGGCGAGCCAGGAGATGGCTAAAGCCATCCCCAAGGGTGCAGGCAGCAGCACCTCTCTGGATGAAGGCAGTCCTTGAGCATATACCTAAGCTGAGAGTCCCAGTCCCCCATGGGATACCGCAGAGGCAAGGTTCTGGTATCAGGGACCTAAATCACTCTTCTTCCCAAATCGAGGCAGGAACACCACTCATCATCAACCATCTCAAGTCATGAAGTGCCAAGAGCCTCCAGACAGAGCTTGGGCTCACGGGGCAGCCTGGGATCAGTTTCCAGTTGTTCCGATACCGGCCTCCCCAGCCTCTGCAGTCCACCAGCTCTGGGGGAGGGGGCTCATCTATCCCAGACCCTCACATCTGAGCCAGGCCAGCATGGGTAGGGGAACGGAGAGTGCTTGTGCCATGATGGCTCTCACCGCTCACAGATTCCTACTGCTCTGGAGTGCTGTCCTCATCATGTACCCCACCAGCCTGGCTGTCATCTCCATGACCTTCTCCAACTACGTGCTTCAGCCTGTCTTTCCCAACTGCATCCCCCCAGCCACGGCCTCTCGAGTGCTCTCCATGGCCTGTCTGAGTGAGTGGTCTTGAGCCTCTGTCCTCTCAGAAGCTGGCTGCCCCCCAGCTCGTGATACTCTGTCTGCTCTGACGGGAGGAAAGCAGAATGGGAGCCCCCAGCTGCTATCACCTGTAACACTTATCACAAGCCCCAGGCTTCTGGCTGCTGAAGACTCTGTCCCCTTGTTGTCTGGCCTAAATTTGGCCTCAGGTGCCCATGCCCCTTTCTTCCCCAGTGCTCCTGACGTGGGTGAACAGCTCCAGTGTACGCTGGGCCACACGCATCCAGGATATCTTCACTGGTGGGAAGCTACTGGCCCTGGCGCTCATCATTGGTGTTGGCTTTGTCCAGTTTTTCCAAGGTAGAAGCAGGGTGGGAGCATGGGAGAGAATGGGCGGGGGACTGTGCTAATCCCTGACATCTGGGCTCCCCAGGACACTTCGAAGAGCTGAGGCCCACCAACGCCTTCACATTCTGGATGACACCGTCTGTGGGTCACCTTGCCCTGGCTTTCCTGCAAGGCTCTTTTGCCTTCAGTGGCTGGAACTTCCTCAACTATGTCACTGAGGAGCTGGTTGACCCTCGCAAGTGAGTGAAGCTGCCTGGGCAGGCACCAGGAGAAGCAGCTGTCCTCACAGATCTGCTGTCACCCGCTCGAAGGAGAGCCCCGAAGCTGTGTTCTTCCCTGTCTGTGTCTGCAGCTGCAGCTGGACCCCTTGTAGGGCCTCGGAAAGACTTGAATATCATTATGCTGCTGTGTTTAGTGATTTACATTTGGTCCAACATTGTCCATATGTACACAACATGGTCCTGAAGGATAGAGCCCACGATGCTCCATCTGATGCTCAGTCAGGGACCTTGGCAGGGACAGTGGCAGCTAAGGGGGGCAGGGCTGGGTGGAGAGTCCCCAGGGAGATCTCAGACTTGACAGCTGAGCTCTGAAGGCATCTGGGAGATTTTCTAGGCTGACTCTGGCTATATGCAATTTTTCCTTTCTATCCAGACATTAATTAGATCCTGCCCTCAGGGGATGGCGTGTCCTCATCCCAGTGGCCTCATCATTTGTCCCTCCTCCTGTTAGCTTGTACTCACTCAGACACGGGTAGGGGGAAAGGCAGACAGCCATATGTCCCTGTCCCCAGTAGCAGTACTGGTCTCTTTCCTGCCCGAAGCCGCCCCTGTCTAGGCACAGATGAGACTCTAAGACTCTCCCATTATTGTGTCCCCAGTGCCCCATTCTTGCGCCAGAAACTGACCCTCTAATCTCTGTCCCCAGAAACCTACCTCGTGCCATCTTCATTTCCATCCCCTTGGTCACCTTCGTGTACACATTCACCAACGTTGCCTACTTCACCGCCATGTCCCCCCAGGAGCTGCTATCCTCCAACGCAGTGGCTGTGGTGAGTGGGGACCTTGGCCCTCTCTACAGCCCCTGCCCACACCCTATCCCAGCCTCATACTTGGCCTCTCTTCTGTGCCCACGCAGACCTTTGGGGAGAAGCTGTTGGGCTACTTCGCGTGGGTCATGCCTGTCTCTGTGGCACTGTCGACTTTTGGAGGGATCAATGGCTACCTGTTCACCTCATCCAGGTGACTAGACTGAGAGAAGGGGGAGAGGGTGGTGTAGGTAAGACTAGGCAGGTGACTCTCTGTGCGCAGGCTGCACTAGGGGCCATGGGAAGGGAAAGCTGAGGCAATGAATTCTCCAGTAACAAATGTCTGATCCCAATCTTGAGGCTAAGAAAGCCAGGAGGCAGACTACATGAGAAGAGCTGGTAGGGCCTGGAGGGCAGAGGACAAAGGTGACAGCTGGGTCCTAGCAAGCCACAGAGAAGCTCCAATGCCAGGCTCTGGCTTATCCATCGCCCTCCCTGTGCCTAGGCTATGCTTCTCTGGAGCCCGAGAGGGACACTTACCCAGCTTGCTGGCCATGATCCATGTCAGACGCTGTACCCCAATCCCTGCCCTCCTCGTCTGTGTAAGTCTGAGAACCTGACCAACCAGTGCACATAACCAGAAACACCTAGTAATGGCTTTCTTTTTCAAATAATGGCAAGAACTCATTCCCTGCCTATGGTAGATAAGCCGTGGAGGGTGGGAAAGGGCTGGGAATCACCTGACCTCCTGACCTGAGTGGGAAGGCCCAGAGCAGCCTGCAGGGATGGCCAGAAGCAGGTGGGAGGCCAGCCGTCAGCCCTCGGTCCTCTCCCAGTGCGGGGCCACAGCGGTCATCATGCTCGTGGGTGACACATACACACTCATCAACTATGTGTCCTTCATCAACTACCTCTGCTACGGAGTCACTATCCTGGGCCTGCTCGTGCTGCGCTGGAGGCGGCCAGCACTCCACAGGCCCATCAAGGTGAGGCTGGAAATAACCAGGGCTGCCTTCATCCAGTTGAGCACCAGAGGCAGGTGTGGGTGACAATGGCCAGGAGGACCACAGCATTCGCGGAGCGCAGGGCTTTCCATGTATTGACATATTCTCTCCTCACAACCCCAGGAAGCATGTGCTTTTAATATTCCCAGTCCACAGACAGGGACAATGAGACGAAAGTCACATGGGCTGCCAATGACAGGGCCTGGCATTCTCATGCTCTCACATAAAAGAGTGACAGAAAAGCCCCCCTTCTGTATATAAATCCTGAAGACTGCCTGAAATATGAAGCACCGAAAAAATAGTTGAGCTGCAGCCAAATGCAAACAGCATTCTGCGGATAACTGCAATGGATAGCTCAGCATACTGCTCAAGTAGACAGCCTCAGCAGTTCAGCCAACTGGTCAACCCAGGGATGGTTCTCCAGGGCACTGGGCTGCAACCAGAGGGGCCAATGCAGGCCCTTGTTCCCAAGAGATGGAGAAAGTGCCTCTGATCCCAAGGTGGTTCAGGAAGAAGAGCTAGGGTGATGCCCCTCCCCCGGTGCTCCTGTCCTTCCTTTCTCTGTTAGGTGAACCTCCTCATTCCTGTTGCGTACTTGGTGTTCTGGGCATTCCTACTGGTCTTCAGCTTCATCTCTGAGCCCATGGTCTGTGGGGTCGGCGTCATCATCATCCTCACTGGGGTCCCCATCTTCTTCCTGGGAGTATTCTGGAGAAGCAAACCAAAGTGTGTGCACAGACTCACAGGTGAGCCAGGTTTTGCCACCGTGCCTCTTGGGGGGTCGGGTGAGCATCTCTTTGATCCCACCCAAGAACAAGGGCCTCTACCAGCCTGGCTGGTCACAAAGGACCCAGTGACTTCCTGCTACGTGTAGATGTGGCCAGGATCCATCTGCAAAGAAGCAACTCTTTGCCCAAAGGAGGCATCCCCCTGCCTCAAAGGATCAACACCCCGTCTCCCATGATCTCTCTGTCTGTTCTTAGAGTCCATGACACGCTGGGGCCAGGAGCTGTGCTTCGTGGTTTACCCCCAGGGCTCCCTGGAGGAAGAGGAAAATGGCCCCATGGGCCAGCCCTCTCCAATGCCCATCACGGACAAGCCCTTGAAGACACAATGAGGCCGTGTGGAGACTGAAACAGCTGATTCTGTTTACATGTTGTTTATTGAGGAGGGTTTTGTGTTTTGTTTTGTTTTAAAAAAAAATCCTGGAAAAAAAAAGAAATCCGACCCTTAGAGGCCTACTGTAGGGGACTGGCCACTGGGGTCAGGCTTCCTGCCGTAGCACTGCCCTGCTAGCTTCTCCTGAAAAGCCTGTAAATAAACAGGGCTGGTTGTTGCTGTGTGCAAGGGGAGTCCATGGGGACTCAGCATGGCGTATCAGCTGCTAGCTTGGAAGGTACTATGGAGGAGGTTTTCTGGTGGGTTTTGCTGCCGGAACCTGAGGCTGGCTCCATGGGGCCCATAGGAGGCAGTAAGACTCCATCTTTGACCTTCCATGCTACCTTGAGCTCAGTCACCTGGGAGAACCCAGACGTCCCCAACTGTGACTGCCCTTTCCCATAAATCACCAGAGTGAATGCTGCCACTTCTGATAGCACAGCATTGCTCTGGCTTCAGGTGGGGAAACTGAGGCTCTGAGGCAGGATGGAATGGACGTTACCATTGTTGCTCAGTACTTTTGACTTCTGTATCCTGAGAAAGCATAGAATGGCTTCTCTCGTGGTCGTCCTCTCTCATATTTCTTCCAGTCTCACCATTATGCTTAGGGACTGACCCAGCAGCCAGTGGGCAGAGTACCCCAGCCTAGCCAGGCCCATGCTGCTACCAAAGGCCTGAGGATGGGACAGAAGCCACTAGCCTGTCTCCCCCAAGGGCCCTGTGGGGAAGAGTGGATAGAGCACTCACCATGAATGAGGTCCAACACCCCCCATGACCTTCTCAGGCCTACTACAGCTCCTGGCAGAGTTCTGGGATGGGCAGCTGGTGCCACTTCCGGCTGAATGAACTGAGAAGCCACAGAAAACATTGCAGAAAGCCTGGCTCTGGCTCCCCTGCTTTTCTGGAAATGAATCCCCAGATTAGAGTTGCAGAGAGCAATTTGACGTACGACTCCAAGGGGCTGTGCTCTTGCCCACCTCCAAGGTGGTCTTATCACTCCACCCCCCTTCCCAGGCCAACTAATGGGCCCCTAAGCCCCTGTCAGCAATACCCATCAAGGGCCACAGGCTTGCAGAGGTAGCCCACTGGCTGGACGCCCAGACCTTCCACCAGGGCTGCTAGGTGGGTCTCTGTTTATAAGAAAAAATGCAGAGGCAGGGTAGAAATGACTGTGTATTCCCTGGTTACAAAGCGGGGCTGTGGCAGTCACCAGCATGTCCAATGGATCAGCAGACCAGCAGGGCCTCGTCGTCACTAGCCTCCAATATTGGGGAGCAAGTTGGTGGGGGACTCCTGCAGACCCTCGATGACTCTGTTGAGTGGGGTTCTTGGGTGCTGCTGGCAGTGGGAGACTGGGGGTAGGGGTCTTGGGCCAAGCAGGGCTCTGGAGGCGTGTCCACAGGGGCTGGGCTGTCTTCTGGAGGGTCCTCACAGGCTTTTCTCTCCTTGTCCTCTGGCCTGTACTCTGGGTCTCGCAGGTTCATGGGTGCAGGTAGCACTGAAGGCCCCACTTCTGGTACATGGCCAGGGCCACTGGGAGGCCCATCTCCAGCTTCCCTGGGGCTGCCTGTGTCTGTATGAGGCGCTGGGGGATCTGGGGCAGCCCCTGGTGCTGCCTGGAGGAGCCCATCACCCAGCACGGTCTGTGAGGTACGTGCAGCCGTCAGCAGTGGGATCTGGCCTCGAGGTGCCCGTGGGCGGTGGAAGAGCCTGTTCCAGAGGCGGCCTAGCCTGCGGCGGGATGGCCCCCTGCGGGAGGCATGTCGACGCATCTGTCGTCGCATGGCTGTGCGAAGGTTCTGTAGCACTGAAGCCTGGGGGTGGGGCAGCAGCTAAGGTAGGGCCAGAACATTCAGGAACAACCCCCTTCCAGACCAGAAACTAATCTGAGCTTCCTCTACCTTCCCCCCTCCAAATGATCTAGCCCTAGCTGGCTTCTAGGCCTCCTGGTCTTGGGAGCTCTCAGGCTCTTGTGGGGGGTCTCATATTCATGGAGGCTCACCTGGGATGCACTGTAGACAGGAAAATCCTCGACCGGTGGGATGAGGCCCTGTGCGATGAGCTGGCCGTAGGATGGGGGGGCTTCCCGACGCACAAACTCTGCCTCTAACCGTGTCATTTGGGTCTCAAAGGCCCTGGAAGCAATGGGCAGAAGGGAAGTATGATAGAGACCTGCCTTAACAGCAGGATTTGGGGACCCCACCCTTTCATCTGGGCCCCTGCATGCACACACAAGAACAGTCCTCCTGTACTGGGATGACCCAAACCCATAGCTTGGAATGAGGTGAGCTTTTTCTCCAGGGAGATGGAGGAACTGGGGCTCCAGGCCACCTGTACACGTGGTGCCCACCTGTACTCCTGCGTGCGCAGGGAGTAGAGTTTAAAGGCACAGCCTAGAGCGATGACAAGCAGCAGTCCACACACCAGGCTGCCAATGAGAGCAGCGGTGATGACCTTGCGGGGCACAGCGGCCAGGCAGCCATGCTCATCGCTGCCATCTTGGCAGTCCTCCTGGCCATCACAGCGCCACGTCTCAAAGATACACAGGTTGGTACCACAGTGGAAGGTGCCCGGCTGGCAGGAAAAGCAATTCTTCTCATCGGCACCATCGGGGCAGCTTTTCTGGTTGTTGCAACGATCAGCAGGCGCATAGCACAGGCCACTGCCACCCTCGCAGGGATACTGGTCCGGAGGGCATGCTGGGCAGCCCTGCTCATCCCGGCCACTTGCACAGTGCCACCAGCCATCGCAGCGCTGTGGCTCTGAGAAGCAGCCCTGCTCCCCGGTGCTGCTGTCATCTCCCTCGCTGCTGCCCCCACATGGCTGCTCCCATGGAAGGCAGTAGCCCTTCACCTGGTATGTGGCATTAAAGCCATGACCAGCACTGCGGGCACGAGCATGGTAGGCCACGGTGAGGCGGCCCTGTGCTGCCTCGAGGCTCACGGGCCGGTGGTTGCTGCGGTAGGACAACGTTTGCAGCAGACGATCGCCACGCTCGCCCAGGCCTTCATACACTTGGACGTAGTCATCGTAGCCCAGCCGTAGCTCCAGCTGCAGCAGCACGCGCCGAGGGTCCTGGGTGTCCACCAGCCACGTGCAGTGAAGATCCGAAGGCCCACGGGCAGCACCAAACAGGTCTGGAGAGGCGAAGGAACCATAGAAGCTGCCCAGCCTCCGGCCACATGCTAGGTCAGGGCAGCCAGCCTCATCAGAGCCATCGCCACAGTCCTGTGTGCCGTCACAGCGCCTCTCCACTGGAAGGCAGCGTGTGGAGCGGGCTCCACTGCATGGAAAGGTCCCCCCAGGGCACAAGCTGCCTGGTGGCTCTGAGGCAGGCGCCGAACAGTTACCCTCATCTGAGCCATCTCCACACTCATCCACCATGTTGCACTGCCAAGGACCAGGCAGGCACTTGCCATTGTCACAGCGGAACTCGTCTGTCTGGCAGGATGTCTGGCCCAGTTTCCCTGGAGGCGAAGAGGTGACAGGATGAGCCGCCTCCTTCCAGCACCAGGCCGGAGGCTGGGAGCAGGCAAATGGGTTCAGTCCCAACTGAGCCTCTGTACAGAGGTAGGGCCACCTATGGGGCAGACTCATGGATGGAAGGCTAGATTCAGTGTCAGGGCTGGGCTTAGGCTGGGGTTCGTGTCCAGCAAAGTGGAGCTGATTACCTAAAGAGACACTGAAGCATCCCCAGACAACAGTCCCATTCCCACCCCAGGATGAGCAGAGCTGGTAAGGGGAGACTTTGCAGAAAACTGGGGTCAGTGGGAAAGTTTGTTGCATCACCTCGGATATAGGAGAGGCGGAAGCCCTGGGCCTGGCCAGAGCTGGAGGCGTCTGAGTGGAAGAAGATCCAGACATGGTCACGGGCAGAGATGAAGGCGGGCGGGATGGCTGAGCCACAGAGGCGAAAGGCCTCCTGGCGAGGTGGAGCTGCTGGGCCCAGCAGCAGCCAGTCCAGGGAGCATTGGTGAGATTCCTCCACATCAAAGTTGCGGAAACTGTGGGCGCCGAGAGGATCAGAGGGATGGGTAAGTGGACAGGGGCCTCCTGGCCCAGGACTGACCAGCAGTGGTCAAGTTGAACTCATGGCAAAGGCAGCTAGCTAGCTCTGTCCCACCAGTGGCCCTCCTTTTATCTCCCAAATTGCCTGGCTCTGCACTCTTGGCACCTCAGGGTCTACATCACGACATTCATGGGTGCATCCATCAGTCGAGCTCCCTTCCAGTTCTCTGCCCCATGAGCACACACACAGCATCCCCAGGGCAAAACTGAGTGTGAAGTGTTGTCAGCCCTCTGACACTTTCCCCTACAGGGTGGTGATCAAAGGCTCAGAGCCCTCTCATCCTGAGTCAGCTGAACAGCACCAACTCCCAGGGCTGCACACTGAAGGTGGAGCTCTGCCTATGAGTCACCCAATGCTACCTGGGTGACCGACTACAAGCTGCCCAGGTGAAACACTGGCACCAGAGCTGAGCGAAATGGGCTCAGAAACCAGAAGAGCCTCTCCTCATGCCCACCCATTCCTGTACTTCAGATCTATGGAATAATTAGACTTGGATGGTGGGGCAGGCTTCTGGATTTTAGAAGTATGGCAAGCAGAAGCCATGGTGACACCACCCCACCCCCCGGCAAATGTCCCCATGACCACTCTTGGTCCGGGTTTCTAGCTCTTCAGTGACACTTTCTAGTACCTTCTCCTGTCTTCCTCTACTCTACCCACAGCTCCCTTCCCTGAGAGACCACCTGAGGTCCCTACAGAAACCCTGACCTGGGTTCCATGCCAGCCTGGCCTCAGGTCACTCCTCAGGGCAGAAACAGACACCTCTGCCACCTTAAGCAGCCAGCCCCGCCTCCCCCCACCAGCTCCTAAGGCTCACTTTTGGGGACTAAAAAGAAAAGACTCAGTACAGGAAGCGACCAAGCTCAGAACACCGAGCTCTGATGTGGTTCATTAAATGATCATACACTCACATGCACACACATGCTTACAGCTCACACCTGTGGCCACGCAGGTCTCTCAGATACCTGTTTCTAAATGTGCCTATACACCTAAACATACACATACCTGTCACACAGAGAGAGACACACACACTCACATGTCATGCCTGCTAAGACCTGGGCTTGTGTACATCACACCTGTCCACACCCATGTGTGTGCCCTCCACACCTGCTAGGCATACACACACGAACACACAGAAGTTCTCCTTACCTGATGGTGATCATGTCACCACGGTCACCCTGAATATACCAGCTGCAATTGGTGCCCGGTGGATAGTTGAGGGGCCAGGCTGGGCTGTAGATGACCCCTCGCCGTTCAGTGTGCTGTTCCAGCTTCCCACTGCAGGCGGCTGTGGGGAGAGAAGGCTGAGGAATGTCCTCTCACCTTTGGGGTGGAAAGCAGGTTTTGTGGAGTGTCTCTGTTCACGGCTTGAACATGAGCTTCCACTAAGGCCAGCCAGTTTACAGTTCAAGTCTTCATGGAAGTTGTGTGTGGCTGGGGTTCAAGGAGGGACCCTCCAGACTTGAGACAGTATAGCCCCATCCCTGCAGTATACTAGAGTCTTGATCCTGTGTGTTCAGTTCTTCCCCATCTTAGTAGTGCTAAGAGCAAGACATTTTTAATTCTCCTTGGCATCCAACACATGCATTGTGAGGTCTCAAGACCTCAGCTTAGTGGAGGCCTTACAAGTAGACCCTCTGCATGTAGGCCTACACACTAGCGTCCCTGCTACCGTGTGGAACACAGCCCCAGGGGAGCTGGAGAGAGGAGTAGGCAGTTAAGAACAGTTTCTGCTCTTGCAGAGGACCCACGTTCAATTCTTAGCACCCACAGGACTGCTCAGAACCATCGATAACTCCAGTTCTAGGGGATTCAATGCCCTGTTCTGACCTCTACATAGGCTCCTGCATGCACACGGTGTACAAACACGTGCTCGGGCACACACATATGCACATAAAATTAAATAGATAAACATTAAAAAATAACACAGATCCAGGAAAAGAAGGGCTTTGCCATCTGATACATATTTACTGGGCACCTACTATGCACCAAGCAAAAGTAACAAGCATGCTGAATAACAAATCTGAAAATCTTCCCTGTGAATCTCACAGGTTGGGGATGAAAACACACAGAATGTATGCCGAATCCTGGTGACAAGAAGGGAGATGGCAATGTCCAGACCTGGCTGCCAGTGTAGTCTGGGTCTCAGTACATGTTGTATGAAACTGGGGTTTAGGGGCTGGAGAGATGGCTCAGTTAAAGAGCACCTGCTGCTCTTGCATAGGACCAACGTTTTGCTCCCAATACTCACAGTGGGCAACTCACAACTACCTGTAATTCCATCTCCAATGCCCTCTTCTAGCCTCCTGCACACGTATGTACAACCTGTCCTCCAACACACACATTATACACATAGGTAAAAATGAATCCTTTTTTGAAATTTAAAATTTGGGGATTTTTATCTCAATATCTGCAAAAAGACACTGGAGGTAGATGTTCTAGCCAGAAAAAGAAACTGAGGCTCAGAGAAGGCAAATGACTCCTAGGGCACGCAGCTGGGCAGAGTCAGGATTCACTCAGCCTCTGGTGGGCTCAGCCTCTCACCACAGGACCTGAGTTCACAAGCATTTATGGGGCACCACTGTATGCCACATGAGTGACGAAGATAAAACGATCATTAGTCAGCATGAGTGAGAGACACCACACCGGCCCTGCTGTCTGTGCTCTCCAGGGCCAGGCAAGGTACCCTGACACTCGGCTACAACCCTGCCATGACCCCTAAACGTTTATCCAATCCAACCTGCCACAAAGGCTAGGCATACTTTACACCTGTCACGGTGCCTCTGAAGCTGGGCTCTCTCCAGCTGTGGCTTCAGGCTGGGCAGCTGCTTTTGGAGGACCCCACTCCAATCCTCTGCATCCCAGTCTCTCAGGGAGATAACACAGTCGCCTGTCTACCAAACTTCCTCCTGCATTCTTGCTTCCCTCACCCCCAAGAGTCCCCCACCATGGAAAGGAAGGCTGTTCCCCACTCTCCTACCCCACTCACTGTTCACTTCCCTCTCAGCTTCAGCTCTGTGGGACCCCTTTGTAGAGAAGCCCTCACCATGTCACCTCCAGGGGAGCCAGCCCCTATCCTTTGCCCCTCCTTTCCTTCTTGGCTTCTGCCACCATAGTGATTTCCCTATTGCTACATAATTTGTTTGAGGTCAACTCCCCATAGAAGGGCAGGCTAGGACACTATGGCCTGGTACCCAGGGGCCAACACAGTGCCTGGCATACAGTGGGTGCCCCGTATGGTCAGTCTAGCACCTCCTGAGCATCCTAAGGGATCACATCCACTCTGTCAGCCAGGACCACGGGGGTCTTGGTTATCCAATCTACTCACAAGAGCATCAAAGAGCTGAGTCAGAAATGCCATCTTTGAACAAGGTGTAGTGGCATACAACTGTAATACTAGCGCACAGGAGACGGATTTTGAGGCCAGCCTGGGCTACATAGTGAGTTCTAGGCTGGCATGGGCTACATGAAACCCTGAGGAAGAAAAGAAAGAAAGAAAGAAGGAAAGGACAGAGAGAAAAGAAGGGAGGGCGGAAGGAAGGAAAAGGGATTTTTTTTGGGGGGGAGGAAGGAGATGGGAAGGAGAAATAGAAAGAAAAGGGAAGGAGAAACAAAGGGAGGGATGGAAAGGCCACCTTTGTCCCTAGTGTGAGAGTGGCCAACCTCAGAGCTCCATCCCTTATAGCATCAAAGGTCCCAGCTCATTGAGGTATGTGCCAGTTCCTCTGTTCCTGATGCTCACATGTGGCCCTAGGATGCAGCCTCCCCAGTTTCAAGCGCTTCACCAAGGAAACAGCTGGTGCACTGGACTCCCAGCCCAGGAGCCAAAGCTAGTGGAACAGGGTCTCAAGAGAATCTGCAAGGTACCCCTGGCCTGAACCTGTGAACAAACAAAGTCACTACCTGGAGAATCTTGTAGAGACCTAGGTGTCTACCTGATGTGACCTGGAGGATTTCTCCTTCGTGAGATGCAGGCTGAGTAGTTCCTGACAGGCAGAGCCCGGTGAGATTGGGGCATGTCTTCCTCCTACCAAGACTCCATCAAGGTTCTAAGGAGACATCTCGCTCTCTTCCTGCCTCAGCCAGGACACTTGTCCCTGCGTACCTACATTTATTCAGGGTTTAGGTGGCTCGGCTGTCTAGATGACTGGACCACCGCCAGCCCAGCTCAGGCTTTTCACAAGCCTTCTGTCCTGTAAACCCCAATGGAGCATCGCTGTTAACTCTTTCCTCATCTCTGGAGGGTGTCATGGGTACCAGACACTTCTACAACTACCACTTGGGTCTCACATCAAGAGGGAGAATAGGTCTGCTTTGGGAACCAGGAGTTTCACGAAGGGCCCTTGATTAGATACCACTTGGCAGTAAGCTTGGAAATGTGTCTAGCTTGGTCAACACACCCCAAAACCCAGCTTTCCTAGACAGGGACATCATTTCCACCCCAATGTACAATGTTAGGGCCCAGGCCTAAACCTCCATGGCCATATATAATCCCTGTGTGAGGATGCGAGGATGCATCCTATGTGTCTGTAAAATAGAGTCATTAGATGCTGCTGTGGTTGGACACAATCAAGAAAGTGACAGTTACCGGGCGGAAGTGACACACGCCTTTAATCTCAGCACTCGGGAGGCAGAGGCAGGTGGATCTCTGTGAGTTCAAGGCCAGCCTAGTCTACAGAGAAGTTCCAGGAGAGGCTCCAAAGCCACACAGAAAGAAACCCTGTCTTGAAAAAAAGAAAAGAATGAATGAAAGAAAGAAGAAAGGAAAAGAAAGTTACAATCTCGAGGCAGACAGTCATGTGATGGACAGACCAGTGGGGCAGAGGAGTCTACAGAAATGTCTTGTAGGAAGTGAGGATTTGACAGTGTATATAATGGTCATAGCAGAAACAAAACTGTTCATGGGATACTAGTATAGGAGAGATCCCTGGGAGTGTTTGGGATGTCAGGGGGGGCCCTCTGAGCTTGGAGTGTAGACTAGCCTTTGCCCTTGTAGAAGACTGTCTGAACTCTCGGTAACTGTGTAGGAAAGGTATGAATGGCAGTTTTATTGGCAGTGTCTTAGTTGTGGGTCTGAAGCATTGTCACATCCCTGTGAGAGCACAGGGGCAGGGCCTGATGCAGACTTGTAGATCTGATTTCCAGAGGCTATCGGCAACCTGGACAACCTGCATGTTGTAACCTGACAGCAGGGAGCCGGGCTCCTCTCTCCCCCAGGCATATGCATATCTGAGTAGAAGACAGTGGAAGCTTATCCAGGCCGACCCGTAGCATCACAGAGGGAAGCAGGGCATGCAGGACTCGAGAGGTAGGTCTTTTGATCCAGGGAGGACCTGACAGAGGAGCAAGGGATGAACTGAGGGACCAGAATGTCTCTGGTGCAGGCTGAGAAAGGGCTAGGAGACAGAAAGTATTTGGAAATGCAACCATTAGGCCCATGCTGGGAGAGGTTGGGTAGGCCGGGAAGAAGCTGGTCAGCAATGCCAGAGGGATCAGAGCTGGATCCAGGGACACTAGGACCCACCCTACCACCTGCCACTGCCATGCAAGCTGCACATTCAACTCCCAACATCAGGAGCACCATGCACAGGCAGCAATGGATGAACAACCATCCCTGCTGGTGAATGACCATAGTCTGACAGCTAGGAAAGCCTAACCTGAGGGCCTGGGTCGTTCTCTCCAATGCACTATGAATTGAGCAAGCCTTATCGCTCGAGCATCATTTCTGCAAACCTGGGGACACATCGGGGACAGCAATGCCCACCCACCCACCAGTAGCAGAAGGGCTAGTCTGGGGTTCAGGCTCGCAAGATATCAGCGTTCTCTCAGCCTGCTTCCCGCACTGTACCCTGGCCACAGACACTGGACCCAGTGCTTTCCTGGAATCGGGATGTGAAACTGGGCTGTCCTTTGTGGTCAGTACATCAGGCAGGGCGGGGTTGGTCAGTGCTGACTAAGGCAGGGCCTTGGGCCAGCCTGGGTCAGCAGAGAAGGCCCAGCTGCAGAAAAACACAGAGTTGGGGTACAGAGAGGATGGGGCAGGGGCAAAAGCCCAATCTTCCAGACAAGCAGAGAAACTGGACTCTGTGAATATCTTTACCATGCCTCTGCCCACCTCCCATAATCCTTATGATCAGCACCAGCTAGATCTATCCACCTTGAGTCTCAGTGGGCTCAGTGGAAGACTAAAACCGGAAACCCCACATAGCTCCTGCTTCACCATGTGGCACAAGGGACAACACAAGTTCTAGGTCCCCAGACTTGGGGTCACACACCCCGAGGCAGCTTGTCTCAATGTGCTTCTGTTAATTACTTAGCCTTTGGAACCTCTTGCTTACTTTTGAGGCAGGGTCTCTCTATGTAGCTCAGACTGACCTGGAACTTGCAATCCTCCTGTCCCAGCCTCCCCAGTGCTAGGATTATAGGCATGCAAACTACACATGGCACTATACACCATTTTAGGGTTTGCTGAAGATGGCCATATATTGACTAAAAAAGTAAGAGATGGCAAGGCTCGCATTGTATTAGTGATAGAGCAGGCTCCCTCAGACACCTGCCTTACAACTATCCGAGCTATTTATTCTCCAAACAGCGGGAGCCTCTCCACAACCAAGGAGAGGAACAGCCACATCTGTGGCTGCTCTTCCCTCTCTTGACACCAGTTCAGAGCTCAAAGACGGCCATCAGATGGCCAGCCTGTGCTGACAGGCAGGAGGCCAGCACAGGGCTTCTTGCTGCTTCCTCACACCTTATGTGCTGACCTCTCTGCTGCAAGTTGCCTGAAACAAGCCTTTCACACGCAGAACCGTAGATCCGGGGCTGTGTTCTTATCCACCATCCTCTTGACCCTCACACACAAGCCAATACACTCTTCAGCCCTGAAGAAACCCAGAGCTAGGTAGCAGCCAGTCAGAGGCTGCCCTAGAATTAGCCTCCAGAATGACTCAAACAGGCCATTGTAAGCTGTCAAAGCTGTCTGCCTGATTGCTTTGCCTTTCTCCTGGAAACCTCGATGAAAGCTGTGGTTTCCCTCATCCTGAGTCAGCCTGGCCAAGCCTTGAACCCCCAGCTTGAACCCCTGGCTAGGCAGAGCTCCACCACTGAGCCATGCCCTCTGCTACTCATTGGTGGATTCTAGGCAGGTGCTCTACTACTGAGCTACATCTCCAGCCCTTTTTTAAAAAAGTTTTAGACAGGGTCTCATAAACTTAGTTAGACTTTCCTTGAACTTACTCTGTAACCTAGGCAGGTCTTAACTTCAATCTTCTGCCTCAGCCACCGAAGAAGCTGGAATTACGGGCCTGTGCTACCAAAATAGTCTTAAAAGTCTAATTTTTTTTCTCAATGGTACTGGCCTCTCTGGCAACATTGATCTTACCTCTAGAAGTAAACCCTAGGTATTATTTAATACACATGAGCATCCAGTGTCCCTCGGGAACGCCACAGCCCACAAGAGGCACGTCTATCAACTAGACAGGACTGTAGATAGTTGGCAGTGGTACCAAGTCACAAGCACCCGACCATTCTGAACACCCTGGGCCGTTGCTTCAATGGACCCATTAGGCCAGGTTTGAGGTAGTCTGGCATTTCACCTATTTTAGCGCAGAAATCAAGGCTCACTAAACTTAAATTCGCTTGCCGCCAACAACTCCTTTGTGATGCTGTTAAGGTGCAGAGGGAAAAGGTTTGCCCACCCAGAGGCCTGATAGCCACAGGGTACAGCCAAGACTGAAGGCCCATCCTTAGAGTCGCTAACCCCAGGCAGGCAGGAGAAAGGGGCTTACTCACCTAAGGCAGGGACTGCACTGCTGAGCCTCCCAGTGAAAAAGAGGTTCACTGTGGAAGACACAAAGAGGTGTCAGTAAAGGATAGTATCTCTTGGGGTCCAGAGCACATGTTTGGGCTATCAGCGAACACCGGACAATACAGTTAGTCAAGGCAGGCCCCCTTTACCTCGTTGGGCATGGCCCAGATCATTGCCAGAGAACCTCCCTCCTACCTGTTCCTTCTGGGATAGGCAAAGGCTAGGAACTCAGAGGGTCTCAGGACCTGCCCTCATACTCCCACAGCCTGAGACAGCAGTGTGCCAGCCTTACTGAATTGTCCCCTCATGACACTCCTCAGAATTAGCTGGGTTTCTGTCAGACTTGACGCTACCAGTCACAAAGACTCATTCCCAAGACTTTGCCTTTAAAGAGGATTCCTACCACCTCGAAGGGCTTCCTCCCTTGATGGGCATTTGGGGTGATGATACCATCCTCTTCCCTGCACCCCACTGTCCTAAAGGCAGGGTTCTCTGCTAAGGCCACAGTACATGTCCACCTCCACAGAGTATCCTTAGCTTCCATCTGCAGTTATGCTTCAAGGGCTCCAGACCGAGACAGAGAGTCTAGGCCAAGTGAGAAGCACCTCTAACTTCCTAGGGATCAGGGGACCCCCTCCCTGATTGAGGCATTCATCTCTGGAGCAGGCATTCTCCATTTGGTGAAGAAATGGGGTACTCACCCCATCCCCACCCCAGGGAATTCAGGATCTTCTAGGCCCAGACATGGACACCCCCTGAGCCAGGAGGATCTTACCTCTGCCCTGCCCACCTGGGAAACACAACAGCCAGGACCCAGACGCCATGATCACCCACCGCATGGGAACCAGGCACGCTGGGCATATGCCACTTCTTCGATTACCTCACATGGCCTATGTATGCAGTAGTCCCTCCCCCCAACACTCACCCCTTCTCTTTTCTTGGGGGCTAGAAGAGAGTTACAACTTAAAATGAACAAGCTTTCCTCCTCCACCCCAGCTTATCATTTCAGTGGTTTCAGGGAGGCTGTCAGGTTCCTGGGATCTCAATGGTGACATCACCGGGTGTCCCCTAATGACCCCAGTTCTTCAGGGCCTCCCTCCTTCATCAAGGTAAATAAAGAGCCATGTGGGTAGAGGCTTTAACTCTTTCCTTCCCTCTTCTGCAGTGGGCCCCAGGAAAATGGACAGAAAAATTTCCTGGTCAGGGAAGGAGCCTTCTAACCAGTCCGGGCGGGTTCTTAGCCCTCCCCAGAAGAGACTCCCACCCCCACCAGGGCTGAACCGGCCCATGGCCATCTGAGTCCAGGAAGACACAATGGGAAAATGAGTTCTCACATCTGCCTCCCCCAAACCCTCAACCCCCAAGCTAGCTCCCAGGCCTGCCCTGACTCCAGGCAGGAAACGGTTTCTTCTTCAGGGAGCAGCAGTCCAGGCCTTTGTCCGCAGCTCTGGAGGCCGCAGCTCAGGCGGGCGGCCTGAAGGCGACAGGCAAACCCCAGCCTCCCCCAGGAACCCAAGGCCGGCGTTCTTGCTCCCCCACCCCAACCCCAAGTCCGGGCCTGGAGTGCCGCTTTGTGGGAGTCCCCCTCCTCGGTAGCCCAAGGGTGCTCCGCAGCCTGGGCACGGGAACCATCGCGGTGCGGGCTCCAAGCCCTCCCCACGCCGGCCCCGCGCGGCCCACTCACCCAGGCAGACGACTGCAAGCGGCGCCCTGGCGCCCGGCGCCCCCTCCGGCCCCGCGGCCGCGCGCTTCTCCATGCCGGGACGAGCCGCGCGCGGGCTCCCGCTGCCCTGCGGCCCGGGCTCCGCCTGGGGCTAGGGCTGGCTCGGCGGCTGCGACCCGGCTGCGGGCGGCGGCTGCGGCGGCGTCTTTGTGCGGCAGCGGTGCAGGCCCGCAACGCGCGGGGCCACATCGGCCGCGGCGTCACGGGCCCCGCGGGGGCTCAGCGGCGGTCGCCAGGGAGGACCCTCGGCCGCCGCTGTCCCCAAGCCCCGGCCGGCTCGCCCAGCCCGGCCTGTGCACCGACACCCCCGGCACGCCCATGCCCCGGCGCGCCCTGTCCGTCGGGTCCCCGGGTCACCCCTCGCTGTGCCGCCCGCACGGTGTCACCGAGGGTGCGTCGGTGGGTCCTCGTCTGTCCTCCCGCCCGGCCCCTCGCTTGAGCCTGGTGCCGGGAGGCCGCGCCGCGCCAGCCACGTGACGCGCCCGCCGAGCCGCAGTGGCGCTGACAGGGCGGGCGGAGGCGGCTGGGGCGGGCCGGGGGGCACACGCCCCGCCTCGGGGTGCTGGACAGCTCCACGCACGCGGCTCTGGCCGGGTCTCTCTTCCTCAGGACCCTGGACCCTGAGATTAGGGCTGGCACTGCGCCTGGGGTCCTGGGCAGCGCTCGCCTGGCTCTTGATCCCAAGATCTGGTCTCTCTCCCGAAGCCAGGACCCCTGGCTACTGGGCTGGGGAGAGAGGTGGAGAGAGGGGGAGAGAGGGTCAAGAGAGGTGGGGGTGGCACTGAAAGGGCGGCTGAGGGACCAAGACAATGCGTGGAGGCATGGAGGCGCAGGGCTGAGGCCTGACTTCATCCTAATGCAACACATTCCTGGGTGGTCTGCCCTCCTCATTTACCTCATCCTGACCCTAAGGTGACTCACTTTTGAAAATTGAGGCCTATAAAGGGACATTAGTGAGAATTCTGAGAGGTCTCTGGAGACCCATCTTTGTCCCTGACCCACTCGGTAACCCCTCATCTTCTAGAGAACTGCGGTGATGCATGCTTTCCAAGCGTGGACCTGTCCTTTGGAGACAACCTGTAAACCAAGGGGTTGAATTCAGGGGAAGCAAAAGCCAGAATGGGCTTGAGAGAAGAAATGAGGAGTTAGGCTCAATCGAGGCCGGCTGTCCTTTATACTAAACAGAGGTTCTCAAAGACTCCTAGGCGAGGAGACTCCCCCAGCCCAGGTGAGCCTCGGCTTCCACACCCATGCTCCTGAGTGTGAGTGTGTGCTCTCACAGGCATTCATCACCCATTCGTTATGAAGGCTGAAATTCACTTCCACTGCAGAAACCGAAAGTATTCGTCTGGGGAGACGCTTGAGTTTTTCTGTGTTGTCTTGTTCTTGTCGGTCTTTTGTGATTGTTCCAAAACAGACTTCTTCAGGGAGTGTTAAAGGGTTTAAAAATCTGATAATGGAGCAGTGTTGGAGAGACAGCTCCGTGATTAAAATCTCTTGTTGAACTTTCAGATGACTGTGGTTGGGTTCCCAGCACCCACATTGGTTCACAACTCAATCACAGGGGATCTGAGACCCTTTTCTGGCTTCCTTGGGCACCAGGTATATATGTGGCACACATAGACACGTGCAGGGAAAGTATTTGGTGGCTCATGCCAGCTCTGCACGTTCTTCAATCCCGTGATCTGTTCTTCAATCCCGTGATCCGGGAAGAGGCAGAGGGAATCTCTGGAAGTTTAAGGTCATATCCTGCACCACCCTTGAAAGCAAACAGTGTGGTGTGGATTCTGAAAAGACTTAATGAAACTACCATGTAATCCAGGAATTCCATTTCTGGGTACATACTGAAAAGAGTTTAAATGAGGGGCTTGAGTACACCGAGCCCTTGTACTCCATTACTGATAACTGAGTTATTAACAGTAGCTAAAACATGGATGCAACCCAAGTATCCTTTGGCAGACGAATGAGCAGATGGGATGTGGCACACATAACTGTGTGCTGGAACTTTAGAGAGATGGACATTCTGACCTAAGGTGTCTCATGGATGAATCTTGAGAGCGTTATGCAAGTAAAACAAATCAATCATGAAAGGACAGACAGTATATGACTCCGCTCAAATGGGGAACCTGGAGTAGTCGAAATCATATGGACTGAAAGCAGAGCAGTGGCTGGGAGGAAGAAAAAAAAAACCTGTTTACTGGAGGCAGCGTTTTGGCTTGGGAAAACTAAGAGGTCTATAAATGGACAGTGACGGTGGTTGTGTGACAGTATGAATCCATCTACACAGTCTGTTTTGTGGTTTTTAAATGGGTAATGGAGCTATGGGGCTACAGTTCAGTGATAGAGTGCTTGCCTAGAATCCCCCAGTGAGGGCTGGGGTGTGGCTCAGTGGTAGAGCCCCTGCCTAGAATCCTCCAGTGAGGGCTGGGGTGTGGCTCAGTGGTAGAGCACCTGCCTAGAATCCCCCAGTGAGGGGCTGGGGTGTGGCTCAGTGGGAGAGCCCCTACCTAGACTCCCCCCAGTGAGGGGCTGGGGGTGTGGCTCAGTGGGAGAGCCCCTGCCTAGGATGTGTAACCCTGGACTTGATCACCAGTACTTTTTTAAAAAAAAAAAAGTTTAAGATGCAAATGTATTATGTGTCTCTTACCACCATTACAAAATTAAAATTTACTAAAAGCAAAGTATCAGGGTACTTACTTGGTTGTAACAATATGAGTTACGGCTGGAGAGATGGCTCAGAGGTTAAGAGCACTGGTTAAAAAGAGGTTAAGAGTTTTTCCAGAGGTCCTGAGTTCAATTCCCAGCAACCACATGGTGGCTCACAACCATCTGTAATGAGATCTGGCCTGCAGGCTTGCATGTATATATAATATATAAATAATAGTATATATAATAAATAAATCT
>JAQHUG010000180.1:1181047-1232533 GCA_028555095.1 Dicrostonyx torquatus
CAGGTGAGATTCTTACATTGGTGAAATCACAGAGAATTTCCGTAAGTGTTAGGGCTCTGAGGGCAAAAGTATCTAAAAGGCTCTATACAGGCCTAAGCATGGCAAACACATCACTGGAAGGCCTGTCTCTTTCCCCTTCCCTCTTTCTTGCTAAACCATTAGATTACATTCCTAAAGCTAGCCACTAAGGTCTACCCCCTTATTTGGCCACTTCGTTATGTCTGACTAAAATTCCAAAGTCCAACTATCAAAACAGCAAGGTCTGGCAATCAAGATTCACTGGCTACCAGGTCCAATCGAAACTTACCAACTCATCCTCACATAAGACTCCCCTTCCTTCTTAAAATCTGCTCCTTCAGATAAACCTGTTGCTGCCCTTGTCTATTCCAGAGGCAGCCCCACCCCCACCCCACCCCCAATTCCCACCCCTGCTTGTCCCTCTCAGTGGGTTAATAAATCTCCCTTGTGCCGAAAACTTGGTGTCTGGCTGTGCTTTGTGGCAACTCCGAGGCCCCTTACCAGTTTCCCTTATGCCAGTGTTACAGCTCTGAAGGGAACAGCATCCTGGCAGTTGGGAGTCAAGGAAGACCACAAGAGATTTACTGGGAAAGACACAGAGGGGGGCTGCTTCTGCTCAACTGAGAAGCAGCAGGGAACTGAGCCGGAGACAGGCTTATACAGAGTTTCTTGGGAGAGGAGCTTTCCAGGGTGGGGACTGGTGAGATTTCAAGCCAAGCCCAGGGATTGGTGGGTTTTGGTAGGTTTTCAAACCTCAGAGTGGGCTCAGACCTTTTTACCTTACAGTTCCCCTCACCCATCAAAAACCACAGTGAGGACAGCGTGATTTGCCCTGGCCATAACGGCTTCAACGGTTAGTATTGATCGCCTACTGGACAGTGCTGTGGGGTATCCACAAGAGAAGACCACACAGACATTAGGTTAAGCCAATAGATAGTTGTTATTAGCTGGCCGGCCACTACACTGGGAGTTTAGGATCCCAGTGTAACACTGAACTTTTCCCAGGATGAGCTTCTAAACACAGAAACCATGTCCTGGGTCAGCACTTGAGTTAACAAGAACGGTTAACCAGGAGCAGAGCAATGAAAGCCAAAAAGCAAGATTAGTCCATTTAGAGACTTTCCTAGAACTATGGACTTTGATGGCTTTGGTTTTGGCAGGTGGTGCTGCCTACACGCTGTGTGTTATGTCCTGAATGGAGTCAGTTGTGCTAAGGTCTGGGGACCTGTTGCAACAAGACCTGGAATCACGCTCCTGCCTGGGAAAATTCATGTTTTCTTTAGAAATTCATTTTTAAAGAGATCTGTCTTTCTTCCATGTCACCTGTCACTGCTGTTTGTTGTGACACAGTCTCACTTTGTAGCCTAGGCTAGCCTAGAACTCACTAGTCAGACCCTCAGCCTGAGTCGGGAGCATGCTTCAACATGCACCTGGCAGCCTGTGTCCAGAAGAGGGCACAAGCGAGCTCAGCACCGCAGGCCAGGGTATATGAGCAGCAACAAGATGCTATCTGTGGCATCGGGGGCAGCAATCAAGGGTCAACTTTAGGAGTGAGAGGGCTCACACCCAGAAAGACGAGCCCCAGGGCTCCTATCTGAGATTCTCAGCTGCACTGGGGCCTGGTTCACTTCATTACTGACTTTAGTCATTGATATCTGCTGGTAGGTATTTGTATTCCCCAAAATATGAGAAAGTAATAGATTCCCTATAGGCACACACAGACACACAGACATACATATAGAGACAGAAAGATTTTTATCCCTGTAGTCGGTACTGGTTATAGACGAAACCCAGGGCCTTATAAGAACATAGTAAATGCTGTACTCCTGAGCCACACTCCAGCCCCTCATTGAAGGAATTCTAGGCAGGGGCTCTACCACTGATCCACACCCCTGCCAGTCTTCTTTTGAATATCTCTGCGGAACTTCCTTGGCTCAGCCCCTGTACATCCAGATATGGAGGCGAGAGCTGTTAAACAGGTCCTGGGTTCGACATGTCAACTCGACTTACTCCAGAGAGAGCAAAAGGAAGACGTGGTTGATAAGTGTAAATAAACTTAATGAGAAATTTTTCGTTGGGAAGGAGAGAAGCAAGTACCCTGTCCATCCTCAGAGGTGCTGACATAGGCCTTAGGCTCAGGGGGAGAGCCCTTGCCTAGAATCCCCCAGTGAGGGGCTGGGGTGTGGCTCAGTGTTAGAGCCCCTGCCTAGAATCCCCTAGTGAGAGGCTGGGGTGTGGCTCGGTAGAGCACCTGCCTAGAATCCCCCAGTGAGAGGCTGGGGTGTGGCTCAGTAGTAGAGCCCCTGCCTACACTCCCCCAGTAAAGGGCTGGGGTGTGGCTCAATAGTAGAGCCCCTGCCTAGAATCCCCCAGTGAGGGACTGGGGTGTGGCTCAGTGGTAGAGCCCCTGCCTAGAATCCCCCAGTGAGGGGCTGGGGTGTGGCTCAGTGGTAGAGCCCCTGCCTAGAATCCCCCAGTGAGGGGCTGGGGTGTGGCTCATGGGTAGAGCCCCTGCCTAGAATCCCCAGTGAGGGGCTGGGGTGTGGCTCAGTGGTAGAGCCCTTGCCTAGAATCCCCAGCGAGGGGCTGGGGTGTGGCTCAATAGTAGAGCCCTTGCTTAGAATCCCCAGTGAGGGGCTGGGGTGTGGTTCAGTGGTAGAGCCTCTGCCTAGAAAACCCAGTGAGGGGCTGGGGTGTGGCTCAGCGGTAGAGCCCTTGCCTATAATCCCCCAGTGAGGGACTGGGGATGTGAGTCAGTGAGAGAGCTATAATGCCCCAGTGATGGTGTGGTTCTGTAGCTTCTTATCTAGTATTTGATTCCCAGCAAGGACAAAGTGAAAAAAGATGGTTAAAATAGTAAATTTTATGTTATATGTCTTTTACTACAAAAAAAAAACTAACTAAAATTCTAGGTCTTAAAGGGTGGCTGAGAGATGTGCCTGCTGGTTTCCATGTGTCAGACCTCCACAGCTCCTGGATCTCATGGGCCATCATGCCGAGTACTGCTTCCCTTTTCCTGGTCCTGACATTTCTCATTGAATATTCACTTTGAGGGTGTACTGAAATGATTATAAAGTCTTGAGACTTTGTAATCTATGTCATAAATCTGTGACCTAATCGAGAAAATTCCCTCAACCGTATCAAAAGGATTACCAACCAATCAGAACAGTTGATCTCATAGTCAGTTCACGGTCACACTAATTCAATGTTCTCATGGCAATCCCCACACACCTCCAATACCTTTACTTAGCTGCTTCTCTTAAGAGCCTATGAGGTGGTTCAATAAGTAAACGCACCTACTACACGCTGGCAGAGTGGTGAGCGTACACACACACACACAAATACAATAAACCCATTTTTTTAAAGTCTTTACATTTAAAGAGTGATTCTCAAATGTTTTATTGCAAGTCTTAATGTTTTCTGGGGGGTGCTGGAAGTAGGGCTCAGTAGTTAAGAGCAGTTCCTGCCTCTGGAGAGGATCAGGGTTCTGTTTTCACCACCCACAGGTCAACTCACAGATGTTTATTAATTCCAGTTCCAGGGAACTGGTACCCTCTTCTGACCTCCATGGGTACTGCACACACATGCTGCACAAACATAATACAAACACACATAAAAGAAATTTTAAGATTTTTTTTTAATTACTGAGGGCTCCAAGTTACTGTTTATTTCATGTAGATCGAATACACACACACACACACACACACACATCAACAGTGAAAGAACTAGAAGATAAATCTGAGGAAAAAAATATCTATCAATTTAAAAAATAATGGTGATTTGCCAATTACATGTTGACACAAATGGCACTTTTACAACATAAAGCTCAGTGTGAAGAGAACGGTCGTTTTACATGGTCTCACAGAAGGACTGTCAATAGCTGTTCCCACCCAGTCCGCTGTGATGTGTTATTTTCTGTGATGAATATGAAGAGATCCTGTAAAAGGAAGAAGCAAGTGGCTGCAATGGGAGCCTGGGAGAGGCTGGGCCAAGGATGGTGCCAGGTGTTCTCCCTAAGAGATGACACACTGGTGGTAGCACACGCCTTTAATCCCAGCGCTCAGGAGGCAGAGACCATCAGATCTCTGTGAGTTCAAGGCCAGCCTGGTCTACAGAGCAAGTTCCAGAACAGCCAGAGATACACAGAGAAACCCCGTCTTGAAAAAAATCAAAAAACAACAATAAAGAAGAGAGAGGTGTGGGGAGAGATGACACAAAGCCTGAAGGCTCACTGATGATGTGGACTTTTCCCATGGAGGACCCTGGAAACAGCTTCTCAAACCCCCTAAATGCAGAGACTCTGAGGCAGTCTCTCAGCAGTTTTAAAGGGACAGAAACAGATTGGTTAAAACAGGCTGTTTCTCTTCTGGTTTTGCTTACTGCTTGGGGATGCTCACCCAATCAGATGGCTTCCAACTCACCAGTATGTGCGCAGCTGTCGCTCACAAATGCTTTTCCTTAGAGCAGGGAGCCCCTCCTAAGTCCTAGACTCACGAGCCAGCTAGTGTTTCCGCTTGGTCCCCTGAATTAGCTAGCTTTTCACTACTATAGAAAAATACCTGTAATTACTTAAAAAAAAAAAAAAAGGATTAGGGACATAATTTCAGCCATTTCAGTCCATGGTTGGCAGGGAGACGGGGAGGAGGAAAGAGAGGGAGAGAAAAGGATGAGATCACTTCTGAGGAACTGACACCATCCCCTCAACCAACCCCCACCCTTCTGTTGGGCCTCACCTCCCAAAGCCTCTGCAAACAGCACCACCAGCATGGAGCATGCTGATCACATGATCCCGTGACAGACATTTCTTATTCACAGCATCTAAAAGGCAAGCACACAAACCCCAGGATCCACAGATGAGCTAGAACTAAGTCAGCCCTAGAAAGACTCGAGTGTAGTTTCCAATAAACCCTTCTCTAATTGGATTCAGCTGAACGCCCCTGTTAGCTCTGCAAGTGTGGAAATATCCCTCACACTTTCCTTGGCACTGTCAGCCAAAGCAAAGTTGCAAAGGGCACGGAGTGAACGAAGCAAACAAACAAATAAACATAAAATCACACAATAAACCCAGACCTATGGGGAAGCAAACACAATTGCCTCTGGAACAAGTGAATTATCCCGGCTTACAATAATTCAACTCAGTATTGTCAACTTGACCATAGTGCTCAAGTAAACACCAGTGTTTTAAAATCTCGGTCTTTTCCCCAGCTACAGAGAATCCCACAATCCCCTCCCAAGAGTCTGAGAGCAACAGCGCTGACATGTTTTTCTGGGCATTGTGTGTTTTCATATGCTGCCCTATCTAAGCAAAGGCCCATGCGCATCCTGCAGTGTGGTTTTAACGCCATTACTTTGTGCTTTTTAACTTTAGACCTTTTTCCTATTACATTTGTTGTGGGGGGGGGTACACATGAGCCGCAGCATGCGTGTGGACCCACAGACCAGAAGACAATTTTCAGGGGTCAGTTCTCGCCTTTCACTCCGTTAGAGCCAGGTATTGAACTCAGGGAATCAGGGTTAGCAGCAAAGCATCTTTATCCACTGAGCCATCTCACCATTCCTTAAGATGGTTTAAAATGATTTATAGAGTTGTAACCTCAATTGTGAAAGAAAGAGTATCCGCGTTGGAATAGCGTCAGGTCACACTTGCATTTTCTAATGTTCGCTGGGCCTATCATGCTGGGTTTGTTTGGCCTTAGGTGTGTCCCGGTGAACATTCTTTAAACTTCGAAGTCTCCCCACCCTCCAAAGCTTTGGTCGCAAAGGCTCTCAAAGAAGTTCCATGTGCCTGTGGCATCCTAGCATTTGGCAGTCAAAGCCCAGGCCTTAGGGTCAGGCCCCACACTAGAGCCCCAGACATTCGGGATCATCCTTCATCCGCAGTTTTTTTTTGTTTGTTTGTTTGTTTGTATGGTTTTTTGGTTTTTGTTTTTCGTGTTGTTTTGTCTTGTTTTATACGTTCTGCAGATGCTGATCAACTGGTCTAATCTGATGCTACAGGGGCCACTTTAGGGACTCACTTGGTCTTGCCAAACTGTCCTCAGTATGCAGAGCGTTGGTACCCACAGTGCGGCTGCAGGAAGAGGAAACCAGCATTCTTGCAAGGTTGAAAAGCCAAGAGACTGCGGAGGATCGTCAACCCTGTGGGAGCACTCTGTGGACAGCTATATGGCGACCTCCTCAAGAGGCAGAGGCTAGCAGGCAACAGGACAACGTCTTCAGCTAAAAGTCTTTCCAGGCTCACTTTCGCTGACAGAGAAGAGATCCCGTGAGAACTTTTATAAAACTAAAAGGTGAGACACAAAAATAGAGCGAACACGCTCACCCGAGGCACCGCTGGGATTCGAACCCAGGATCTCCTGTTTACTAGACAGGCGCTTTAACCAACTAAGCCACGGCGCCACCCGTGCAAACACTTCGAGAAACCAGTTCCCATTTCTAGTGTCCACACAATCTTTGCGCATGCGTAGGCATTCCTGGGCTAGTAGTGGCGCGCATGCGCCTTGTGGTTCCTCGTTTGTGAGCTTCTGAGGGAGCTAGGGAAATTGTGCTCGGCCTCACGGAGCGAGCAGGGTCTGGTTTCCGGGTCGGTCACAGTAGCATCCCTTTTTGTGCTCTATCTTCTGTGGATCGTCGGCTGGGAATCTCAGCGGAACCGGCAACTGCCCCAGAGACACCCCAGGACTCCCCAGTGCGGCCGGGCTGCTTAGTTCTTTGTATGTCAAGTGAGCTGCGGCCATCCTTGCCAGCCCTTGACTTCTTCTGGACTGCTTCTCCTGGAGCCAGACACAGGATCCTGAGCTGACTCCGGGCGAAGACCCCACACGATGTGTGTGAGAATTTCAGTTGTATGACCAAGTGAAGGCCCTCCCTATGCAGGCTTCATGGTCACTCTGGGGTCTCCGTGCCAGTCTTACCTTTGGCAACAAAGCCAAGAACTGCTGTTGCATGGAAGACTCATTCGCTGAACTGATCTATGCAAAAGTGAGTGCAATGTGCCCAGAAACGTTTGGCTAGCGTTGTTTGTGATAACCTAGGTGCCCATCGTTGGGGATGGTGTGGGTGCGAGCGTTCTAATCAACCCCAGGGCTAAGGTGATGAATACACTCATCGTGGTTTTCATGATGAAAACGACCTCAAACCTATCTTGGAGGTGGGCTGGAGAGAGAGCTCAGTGCCCAATAGGACCCAGGTTCAATTCCCAGAACCCACAGGGTAGCTCACAAGCGTCTTTCCCAGGGAATCTATCCCGTCTTTTGGGCTCTGTGGGCACTGAATACATGTGAGGCACATACATACGTACAGGCAAAACACCCATACAGACAAGGAAAGAAACCACTACCTGAGAAGTCCCACTGACTCTTTTACTCCATTACACAGACGACCAAGCCCCTAGCTCTTGAACCTAGAAGGGAGAAACCATATCCAAACCAAAACAATCACAGTGCCTTGCCATCCTAGTCCACAGAGCGGGCCCCACACATCATAGTCACCTGACATGTTCAAGACGTACACAGGCCAGTCTCAGGGCCACGTTATGGGGCAGCTCCAGACTCCAGAATGAGATGGCTGGACAGTGGGATTCCGAGCTCGAAAGTAGCCAACTGCTTCTCTGATTTCCCCACACACTTGTTTTCCAAAGGAATCTAGATTTATTCTATTTCAAACTGAAGTGCTCACTGTTAAAGGGTTCTGGGGTGGCCTGGCCCCGCCGCAGTTTGATAGGTCCACTCAGCTGAGAGGGGGACTCAGGTTCCTGCCACAAACTTCGTAGCAGGTGCATTGTGCTCAAGCAGCCATCAGCTCTCTTTATTCTCCTCCAATGATGATGACGAAGAAACCGACCCTAAGTTCTTCACGTTTCTCCGGCAGAACGGACACCGGCTGTGTATTTTAGAAGAGGAGTCACTTTCAAAGTCACTTTCAAAGGCGGGGAAAATCTGGTCACAGCTCTTGCACTGCCGGGGAATATTTTCCAAAAAAAAAAAAAACCAGAAACATTGTGTAGGTCAGAGCAGAGGAAGCTGTGAGGGCAGAGTCTCGCATCCCACCACCCAGCTAGCCTGGGCTGAGCCAAGGCAAGGCCTGCCCTTTCCGGAGTCTCTCACCCCACAAACTGCCCGGGGCAGGCTGGGAGCAGAAGACCAGACATAGGTTTCTGTCCAGCCTTTCCCTCCAAAGCTAGGAGGGCAGCGAGGGCTGGCCCTCACACAGCCACGTGCTTAGGAGGAGGAAGACAGGGTTGTGTCCAGTGCTCCCTGGCCAAAGTGGTCCAGAGAGTAACTCCGGGACCCAAGGAGTGGCCTGACTCCTTGGTATGCCAGAGAGGCTGACTTGCAGAACAGAGTTAGGAGGAAGCAAGGCAACTGGGTAAGGATTTGTTTTTGTTTGTTTTTCAGCAGGAAGAAATAAACTCAGGGCCTTGTATGTGTTAGGCCACTGAGCTACATTCCCAGCCCCACCCCTACCGTGTGTGTGTGTGTGTGTGTGTGTGTGTTTGTGTTTAATTTTGAGATGGGGTCTCAATATATATCTCAGGCAGGCCTTAAGCATAAAAGCATAAATCCTCCTGCCTCAGCCTTCTAAAGGGCTAGTGTTATAGGTACATCCCACCTGGCTAGCATTAGAGATTTCCAAACTAAATAGGGCTTTGACCTATTTGTTTGTAAAGGGCATCAGGTCCCCTGGAACTGAAGTCAGGAGTGCTTGTGAACCACCACGTGGGTGATAGAATCGAATCCGGGTCTTCTGTAGGAGCAGCAAGTGCTCTGAGTCACTGGGTCATCTCTGTACTCCCTGTTTATTGTTTAGTTTTTATTTGGAGACAATGCCTCACTAAGTCTCATAGACTGACCTCCAACTACTAGTGATCTTCCTGCCTCAAACTCCTAAGTATTGGGCTTACAAGAGGCAGCCACCTCACGAAGCTCCAGACAAGGATTTCAGCCAACTGATGTGGGAGTTAAGGATTCTTCCCCACACTGATTCTCTTTCTGGCCAAAACACCGCCCAGCAGGTACAAATGCTCACCTGTCTCCTTTGCTACTCACCATCAAGCCAACGATTGAGGCAGGGATTCTCAGCCACATCAGAGGACTCTCAGGGGATCCCAGCATCCCAATGCACTTGTGTGCACACACACGCACATGCACACACACAAGCATGCACACGCACACACACAAACCTGCACGGTGTCATGTCCAAACCCTGGTACTCCATGCTCCCATGCTTTGAGCCCCTTAAGAACTTAGGGCACTTTGAAGCCCAGCAGATCCCACCTGGGACAGTCCTTCTGAGAAACCCAGCTGCTGAGGTTTCTCCTATCAATTTGAGTCAAATGCAGTGGCTTTGTCTTTGCTGCAGCTCCTATTAGACCTGTTTAAAGTTGGAGCCTTTACCTACCTTCCCTCACAGCCTGTTTCCAATGGTTCAAACACTGAACAACAGGACTCCTAGGGAAGGCAGCTCCTGGACCAGCTCTGATGTCAGGGAGAAGATTGATGACCATTGCTTTATAGCCAGTCCACAAGAACCATAGAAACCAGTTAGCCACAAAGACAAGGGTCCCTGCCCCTACCCTCAGTGTTTGTGCACACTGGTTATTTCAAGAAGCAGTGGTTTCCAGCAGGAGCTTCTGGGAGCTTGGAGGTGGAGTGGCCACATCTTTTAGCTCTGTGGCCAGCGCTGGCAAAGCTAGATGCCACCCATCTCTTCTTGCACTACACAGTGATGGGTTCCTGAGCCTTTCATGTGGGAAACGCAGAAGCAGGGATCCAGCTGGCGTATCTACAGATGGGGTAGCGCAGGTCTGCAGAGGGTCATCTACTGGGTGCTGCTCCCTCATCCCTCAGGTCTCCCGCCTGGAGCAGACCTTCACTGCCCCACCCCGCTCCTCAGGCAAACCAGACTTGCTGATGCCTCTGCACTGGCTCTTCCTGCTGCTGGGATCTCCTTCCCCTAAATCTGCACCCCACCCCCACAAACCCCTTACCATCTGCAAGTCTACACACCTGTTGCATTCTCAGGACGACTTATCCCAACTACCACTACCCTCATTGGATCACAGAGCTGGAGAGGTGACTCAGTGGTTAGGAGCCCTTTCTGTTCTTTCAGAGGACCCAGATCAGATGTCTCACACTGCCTATAATTCCAGCTCCAGGGGATCTAATGCCCTCTTCTGGACACACATACAAACCATGCATGCACACATGTGCATACACACACATCTAACACACAGAAAAACCAGGGAACACACTCTCAATGGTAGAGTTCAGGAGACTGAAGCAAGGGGATCTCTGTAAATTCAAGGTCAGCCTGGTCTACAATGCAGGTTTGCAGTGGGATGCTATCTCAAAACGATGATGATGATGATGATGATGATAGAAGTTGGGAGTGCATTTCAATGGGAGAGTACTCACTTAGCCCATGCCATGAAAGGCTCTTGTCTCTAACCCTAGCCCAATAAATAAACAAACAAATCACAAGCTGTGTATTTAGAAGAGCAAGGGAAGAGAATCAAGAGTTCTAGGCTACTTAGGATACATATCAAGCATGCAGCTCAGAAAACCAAATGAATATAAATAAAGAAATAAATGCCGCAACACACACCCCTTCCCTCCTGTGTTATTTTTTCTAAAAGTTACTGCTTACCACATCAGCAGCTATTTCCCTTGGGTCTGTACACTTGTCTCACCTTTGGAGATTTAAGCACCCACGAGGCTGGGATTCCATTGTTTGTCTGTGGTTGTGTCCCCAGGGATCCAGGAAATGTTTGCTCGGGGAAATAAACTGAATTGATGAAGGTTAATGGACGACTTCACTGGCCTGATACCAACCTGCTGTACCTTGCAGCCCATAGACCTTTTGTTCTCAGTGACCAAAGGGATTGTGTCAAGCTCTTCGATATTCCACAGTCTCAAGGAGCTATCCTAGAACAAGTCAAACAGGAGGCCAGGGGTCACAAAAACAAACAAGCAAACAGATAAGCAAGCAAAACCACTATGGGGGCTGTGGGTATATCTCAGTCTTCAGCAGCACATAAAACAGGTGTGATGGCACCTGTAATCCAAGCACGTGGGAAGCTGAGGCAGAAGGATCAGGAGTTCAGGGCCAGCCTGGGCTACACTAGGACCTGTGGGATAGCATTCCACGTTCAGAATAAACGAGCTGTCAATCCCCCGCCCCCGCAGAAGACATAGAGATGGAAAATGCAAAAACATATTTTGTTGAGCGAAAGAAGCCAGTCTGAAAAGGCTACAGGCTGCAAATTTCATCTCTCCAGCATTCTAGGAAAACAATTATATAGATTGAGCATGAACACAAGTTCCTGGAAGAAAACAAAACAAAAACCGTCACACCTTCCACTTCCACTAAGCCTGCTACAAGACTCATCAACAGATTAGAGCTCAAAGGACATGGAGAGGCTGGAATGTTACAAGTCCAAAGCCAGAGCATCACAAGCCAGCTCTTTAACATTCTGTCATGACCCACCTCTGATGTCATCTAAGGTCGCTGTGACTGTGAAGTAAGTCCTTTGGGATATACAGACAGACCCCTCACTTCTGTGGATCAAAAGGCTAAGACAGTACCTGAAGCCTGGAGATGAGCCGTCCCTGGGTATCTTGTGGGCTCTAATATCAGCCAGCCTGGCGACGGCCATGGCTTGAATACAGCTTGGTAGCTGGAAAGCTAGCAATTTAGAAAGACAAAAGGTAAAAGGCTTGGCTCTGGCCTTCTTTGACTTGTAGATTGCCCAGGAAGAGATTGCTGGCTCCAAAGCTGGTGAGGTATACAGGTGTGTTGCTCAGAGGTGTGGTGTTCCCAGAAAAAGAATGTGAATAGAGAATTCCTGAGGGTGGAGGAGGATTCAGGTTGGGAGAGCATTCAGAGCTTGGGGGAGAATAAACACAGGTCATGCTGTAAAGGACAAGAGGTCCTGATCTGCCTTTGAACGATGATGGTGTGAAAGAGTCTGATTCTTCCTCGCGCCTCTGAGAACACATTTAGGGCAAAGCACCAGTTTCTATGTTGGGGCGACGGTCCGCGTCAGTTTCTGTGACCTTCCACCCATGTATTGGACATGACTTTGTTCTGTTATTATGGAAACGGCTGCCACAGTAGAGTATAGAATGTGTGCTGACCTGAATCTGTGCTCATGTGCCATGGTCACTCATGTTTGACTTCAGAATAAACTCTGATGAGAGTTACATTTGAGTGTGTGTGTTGTGTATAGTGTGAGTTGTGTATAGTAGTGTGTGTTCTGTGTGATTGTGATATGTATGTAGTATGTGTTCTGTGTGTTGTGTGGGATGTGTGATATAGGTGATAAGTGTGTGTTGTGTTGTGTGTGATGTGCAGAATGTATGTGGTATGTGTTCTGTGTGATATGTGTGTGTTGTGTGGTATGTGTCTTGTGTGTGATGTATAGTATGTGCGTGTTGTGGGCATTGTATATTGTGTATGTGTGTTGTGTGTAGGATGTGTAGGATGTGTTCTCTGTGTTATATGTGATGTGTTATATGTGAATATTGTGAGTGTTGTATGTTGTGTATGTGTGTTGTATGTAGAATGTGTAGTGTGTGTTCTGTGTGATGTGTGATATGTATGTATGGTATGTGTTTTCTGTGTTGGGTGCTGTGTGTGTGGTATGTTTTATGTTGTATTTGTTGTTTGGTATGTGTGTATGTGTGTGTGTTTGTGTGAGTGATAAGAGGCAGTAAAGAAGAAACAGCACTGACAGGGCTCGTGGGGCCGAAAGGGCTGAGTGAGCAGAGCATGAGGGGTTTTCAGGCAGTAAAATTCTGTAGTTCTGTAAGCTACTGTAATGATGGCATGTGTTTGACTAAACGTACAAAATAACAACAACAACAAAAACCCAAGGTGATACACACTAACCCCAGCACCCAGGAGGCTGAGGCAGGAGACTTACAAGCTTCTGGCCAACCTGGCTGAGTGATAAATAAGCCTGAGGTGGGGAGAAGAGAACATAACATTGTGAGCTCTCGACTTTTTTTTTTTTTTTAACTAACAAAAATAAATCCCGGGCTGGAGAGATGGCTCAGCGGTTAAGAGCACTGACTGCTCTTCCAGAGGTCCTGATTCAATTCCCAATAACCACGTGGTGGCTCACAACCATCTATAAAGAGATCTGGTGCCCTCTTCTGGCCTACAGGCAGGATACTAAATAAATAACTAAATCTTAAAGAAAAAAACCAAAAAAAAAAAAAACCAAAACACATTTGTTCAAATAGCCCTCTAGTTGTCATTTACCTAGTCTTGTTTTGTTTAAATGACAGCATTGATACAACGGAAAAGTAAAGAATACAGAATACTAGAGTTTTGAGTAACCGGAACACCTTTCTGATTTCCTGTTAAGGCAGTGGCACAGGGGCATGTGACCTTCACCACACACTAGTGAGTGTTGATTACGGGTGCTCAGTCTGCAGTGTGTGCCCTGCGCTGCTCTCTGTGTGCACACCCACAACCCCAGCACTCGGGAAAGCTGAACCAGAAGATAGCCTGGGCTACATAGCAAGATCCTGTCACAAGGCAAAACCGCGTATTAGGTCGTGTCTCAACCACAGTTTCACAGACCTAGAAGCCTCCAACATTCAGAACAAAAGGCTCTATTAAAGGTCAGAGGTCGAGGTGGAGCCCCACTTCTCTGAAGCTCTCTCCTGGAGGATAGTCTCTGGGGTGAGGGGTTAGTTGTTGAATAGGTGTCCCCAGGTGGGTGTCATGGAGTGGGGAACCCACCCGGGCCCTCTGGTGCACGCTTCTGCTCAGCTGTAAGCTGGTGTCTGCCCTCCCAAAGTCTGCTGTTGGCTCTGCCACTCACAGAGAGGCTTGCGCCTTCTCCAGCAAAGCTTCAACATTGATGATACAGACCAGATCTACGAGGCAATCCTCAGAGGCACAGATGAAAGGAAGGACTGCTCACCATATTCCTGGGCAGCTCCCAGGTGCAGATATTATACTGAGCCTGCCCAGGAACAAGTTTCTGGCTTTTGTTTTTGGTGTGTGTGTGTGTGTGTGTGTGTGTGTGTGTGTGTGTGTGTTTCATTTTTTTAAGTGAGCCATGAGTGGTGATGCATACCTTTTAATCCCAGTGCTGGGGCGGGGGCAGGGAGGGGGGCGAGCAGAGGCATGTGGGTCTCTCAGCTCTAGGCCAGCCCGGCCTACAAAGTGAGTTCCAGGACAGCCAGGGCTACACAGAAAAACCCCCAACACTTTTATTTATTTGTTTGTTGGAGGCTAAGGGTAGGGGCATGTACAACATATGTATGGAGATCAGAGTGCAACTTTTACAGGTCAGTTCTTCCTTTCCACTGTGTGGGTCCTGAGGATCAAGCCCCAGGTTGGCAGGCTTGGCGGAAGGCACCTTTGCTTAATAAACTATCTCAATGACCCCCTTCTTGCCTCTGCCTCCCAAGTGCTGGGATTACAGGCATGCAATCCGGACTGCCCAGGAATTGCATACTTGGGATGACCACTTCCCCTTTCGCAAGTCCTGACAAACACGGTGCACATTTTAAGTCTGCCAGAGCTTGCTCGCTTTTACCTTTGAAGCAGAGAGGATCCATTTCTTGTTGTTGCTAACGGCAACATCCGTCACCCAGTCATCATGGCCCTGAACAAAAAAAAGAGTTTAACAAAGACCTAGGAGAAATGCTTTATAAAAACGACAGAAACAAAAAGTCAGCAAGCCTTTGCTTATCCTTGGTTCCATCAACACTGAAGGCGGAATACAAGCCATGAAGATGGGGCCTACATGCCTCTATCGGGTTACTGTAAACATTTTTATGGGGGGCCTTTTTTGTTTTTGTTTTTTGTTTTTTTAAAATCATACCACAGGGCTCAGAAGTGGAAGAAAATAAAAGACTATATTCTACTCTGTCCCAGGTCTTAGCTTGCCCATGTTACTCAAGAAAGTGCCTCTTGAAGGCTCTACCAGGGAGGGGCTCTGGGCTGTAGAATCATCCACAGCGACTTAAGCAAATGACGGGTGTTTTCCTCAGGTAAAATAAAGCCTGAGTCAAGCTGTTGGTGGTGGTGGTGGCAGTGGCACACCTTTGATCCTAGCGCTTGGGAGGCAGAGGCAGGTGGATCTCTGTGAGTTGGAGATCAGCCTGGTCGATTTACAGAGTGAGCTTCAGGACAGCCAGGGCAACACAGAAAAACACCCTGTCTTGAAAAAACATCGTCATCATCCTAATAATAATAATAAATAAAACCTGAGGAGACAGGTGCCACTGCTCTGTGACGTCTGTGATGTCTGGCTCCCCCTCAGTCAGCATCTTTCTGTCTCTGTCATCTATCTCACTGAGGGAAAGTGAGGCAGCAGAGGAGCTTAAGAAAAGGAGCAGGAGAGGTTGGGTTGCCGTGCTCAGCAAAAGGACAAGGGAGGTGACTTAGTGGGTAAAGCGCTTACCACACAGGCCGATGGATCCGAGTTCGATTCCTGCAACTTATGTAAAAGTAAGAGGAGAGAGCTCACCCAACAAAGCTCTCCATGGACCTCCACGTGTGCACTGTGCCATGGGTGTGTCTTCACACACTCCGCAGGTGCACGCGATGATGAAATTGATAAGGGTAGGAGGATAAAAAGCAGAGAAGAGAGAGCCTAGAACAATCCAAGTGGGGATAATGGCGTTTTAAGCACAGTAGGGCTAGTGTTCAGCATGGAACTGTTTGTTTGCTAACATGGGAACTCCCTTTGTCCTGGCATTCTCTAGACCTCGGCTTAGACGGTCTGTCCTCGGGTGTGTAGGATAGGGGTAGGATGAACATGGCCTACTCAAGAAGTACAGACATAGGGTCCCTGAAGGCTCTGAGGCTGAAAGTCAAAGATGACTGGGTGATGGTATCAAGGGTAAGAACTACAGCCCTAGATTCTTGCTGGGTTGGATAACACCCTGCTTACTGTGGAGACCACTGGATGCAGGCCTCCTCTGCTGGTAGCAGGAGTCCTGCAGCTGTGACAAGTCCTCATGGTGGCCTCTGAGTCTCTTCCCTACCTATCCAGTGTCTTTCCCCCAGGTCTCTCTATTGCCATCCAGATCTCAAGTCATGAGCTTCCTCTATGTAGCCTGCCCCTCACCCACTGTGGGTTAGTCCCTAAGTCCCTTTCTGTCACGTGGCTCGATTATTTTTCTCTCCCCCTCGTCACCATTGGTGGTTAATTTGCCGATGTCTCTGTCCTTCCTCACAAAGGTGTCAGGACCTTTAAGAAGTGTCTAGGTCTGTCTCATTGCCTTAGCCTCAGTATCAGGCCACACTACCAGGAGTGACAGACCACACCCATAATCTCAGCACCAGGGAGACTGAAACAGATCATAAATTTGGGTTAACCTGGGCTACATAGCAAGATTCTACTCCTTCCCCCTTTATATTCCCCACCAAAAAAAGAAAGTTAGACCCGGGTGGTGGTGGCGCAGACCTTTAATCCCCACACTCAGGAGGCAGAGGCAGGCAGATCTCTGAGTTTGAGGCCAGCCTGGTCTACAGAGCAAGTTTCAGGATAGGCTCCAAAGCTACAGAGAAACCCTGTTTCAAAAATCAAAAAAAGAAAGGAAGGAAGGAATGAAAGAAGGAAGGGGAAAAAAAGGAAGGAAGGGAGGGAGAGAGAGAAAGTGAGAGAGAGAGAAAGGAAGGAAGGAAGGAAGGAAGGAAGGAAGGAAGGAAGGAAGGAAGAAAACCAGATTCATCATGTTGTACAGGCACGGTACCTTCAGTGACAGCTTCTGGTAGCCATCTCCTACATCCCAAATAGCCACAGTGTTGTCAAATCCACCAGAAATGAGAAAAGAGCCTGCAATACAAAAGGGAACAGAGTTGTCTACTTCCCACTGTGGTAAGGCTAAAGCAGGCCCTCGTGGCACTGCCATGGCTTATGCTGAAACATTGGGGGCCCTTTCCTGATGCTACTCGGTGAGGCCCAGTCAGCTACAGCCCTTCCTTTGTTACTCGGTAGTCAGCCAACCACTGAAGAATCAGCCAGTCACTGAGCCACCCTGCTCCTAGGAGCCCTGCAGGCTTACGTTCCTGTCACTGTGTGCTCATGGTAGATATGGTGGTGAGTGCTTATAATTCCAGTACTTGGAGTTGGGCGGTGGGGGGGAGGGCTGAGGCTAACCTGGGCTACAGAATAGCCCTTGCTTTGTTTCGTTAATTATTATGTGTGTGTGTGTGTGTGTGTATACACATGTCCACACAGTACTAAAAGACAATTTTTGAGACTCTTTCTCTCTCTCTCATCATATGAGGCTCAGGGATTGAACTTAGGTCATTAGGCTTGGCATAAGTGACTTTACCCATGAAGCCATCTCAAATACCCCAAGACATTAATTTTTTTTTATTTATTTATTTGGTTTTTCGAGACAGGGTTTCTCTGTAGCTTTGGAGCCTGACCTGGAACTAGCTCTTGTAGACCAGGCTGGCCTCGAACACACAAAGATCTGCCTGCCTCTGCCTCCCGAGTGCTGGGATTAAAGGCGTGCACCACCACCACCTGGCCCCAAGACCTTATTTTAAAAACAAACCAAAATCCAAGGGGGAAAGCACCCCAAAACAAGCAAACAAACAAAAATCAGGGAGCTGGGGAGACAGCTCAGTGGTTCAAACACTTGCCACACAAGCTTGGGTTCTGGAGCTTGGGTCCTCAGGAACTCACATAAGTGCCAAGCAATCATGTCGGCCTGTAATTCCAGCCCCAGAAGATGAAGACAGGCCATCCCTAGAAGTTAGCAAGCAAGACTAACCTGATCTGTTAGCTCTGGGTTTGATTGAGAGACCCTGTCTCAGAAAATGAGACAAGAGAGTGAGTGATGGAGAGCTGGGGCATGCACACACACACACACACACACACACACGTACATGCGCCCCCACACACGTGTACACGCACCCACACATTTACACATAAAAGATGGAAAAAGAACAACAATAAAAAAATAATCAAGCCTCTTGTCACAACGTCTTCGTAAATTAATCCATCAATGCTTGCATTTCTAGGGGAGGCATCCTTTCGAATACGTATTGTTGATCGTCACTGTATCTCAGGCCTCAGCGAAACTCAGTATGCTGTGTGTTTTCTCCATAAAGCCGACCACAGTGCTCCTGCACTTAGAGACATTTAACAGCATTTCACCCCTTGGTTTGAGTTTAAAACAGTAAAAATATCAGCAAAAGTGCGTGAGTATGGAGCGGCAGGAAACAGTCTGGTGGTTAGGAGTGCATGCTGCTCTTGAAGAGGACCTGGGTTCAGTTCCCAGCACCCATATCAGGCAGCTCACAGCTGCCTGTAACTCCAGCCCCGGCGGATCTGATCTCCCTGGCTTTCATAGGCCACACATGCACATACCCAAACATACATGCACACAATTTTTTTTTTTGAAACAGGATTTCTTTGTGTAGTCCTGACTGTCCTGGAACTAGCTCTGTAGACAAGGCTGGCCTTGAGCTCCCATAGATCTGCCTGCCTTTGCCTCCCAAGTACTAAGATTAGAGGATTGCACTACCACTGCCTGGCTTGACATGCACATAATTTAAAACTTAAAATTAAAAGAAAATTATGTGCATGAGCATGTACGTGCGTATGTGTGTGTGTATGCGCGCGCGCACACATACACATACACAGACGCACGCATGCACGCACACATGCCATCCTGCTAAGAGTTGGGCACTCCTCAACAGCTCCTTCCCTCAAAGGGTCCTGGCTGCATCTTCATTAATGAAGACGGCTTCTTGTCATTGTTCCCTTTCACCCCAATGTCACTTCATCCAGCAGCAACGCCTCAACTTCCTGTAAAGAAAGAGCCCCCTCTTGTTCTCAGTACCTCTGGTTTACAGTGTACTAACCCCCACCTCTAACTCTGGAGGCAGACCTCTCCCAATTCTGGCCAATCAGAGCCTGTCATCCACTGCTATGTGATTGGCTCAGAGATGGGTGTGTCCCAAGATGAGCCAATGGAAGCCTTCCCTGGGACTTGGTGCTGACATCATCAGTCAGAAATGCTCTTCTTGAGAAAAGCCGGTGGCCAGACCAGAGTGGCTTGAAAACCCGCGAGGCCATCCTTTCTTTCCTCCTGAATGGGAAAGCTGAATAAGGGAGAAGCAGAAGGGGCCGGAGGAAGAAGTCTGGTGTGCGAGACCGTGGTAGGAAGCATCCTTCCCATAGAGGATATTCCGTACTCAGGATTAAAACCTGACGGAATCGCAGACACTGACAAGTTTTCCTTTAAGGCAATGGTTCTTGTTATTTATATGCACCAGGGGAAGCTTATTAAAATGCAGAATCTTGCAGCCCCTCTCCAAAGACTGGAGTTCTGTTCGTCTGGTTTGAGAGTCAGATAACTGTATTTCAGAAAGCAAATTATTTAAAGACCAACCACACCTCGAGAAACACCACTTTAAGGCAATCTGAATAATAGTTTATACATACTCAAAACATTAAAGGTTTCTTTTGTGGTTTAAGCCACTTTGAGCTGGGGTTCCTGCCACTGGAAAGCATGTGTCCATGAATTCCTCCGATGGCTTGGGGCGCTTGGGGCGGGGTGAGGGGAGCACCACCCTTCCTGCTAGAATCCTGGGGAGTCACCTCTTTTCTGCACCGGGAACCCTGCGTGCTGGTCACTTACTGTCTCTGGCAATGCAGCAGGAACTCACGCAGCCCTCATGGCCCTTCATCAGAGTCACACAGGCGCCACGGTTTCGAAACTCCCCCGTGTTGATATTCCATATTTTTATGTTTTTATCCCAGGAGCTGGTGCACAGGAAGTGGCCACTGAAGGTGAAGCAGCAGTCTGAGATGGTATTGGTGTGTGCCCTGAAACAAAGGTGGGGTGCATGCTAGCATACCATGCCAGGTGACCCACGAACACTCCTGATGGGACCCTGGGTGGAGAGGGGAATGCCACCTCCCAAAGAAAACCTCTTGAAAACAGCAGGAGAGAAATGAAATCTAAACTGCAGGAAACGCCCTTGCAATGACCGATTTCTCACCAAAACCCTGGAGCGGCTGGGGAGCTGACCCTAGTGGTTAAGAGTGCTGGTTGTACTTCCAAAAGACATGGGTTCAATTCCCAGCACCCACATGGTGGTGCAAAACTCCATTTCCAGAGACCCTGCCACCTTTTCCTATCCCTCCATAGGCGCCAAGCACATAGTGCACACATAAAATACTTTTAAAAAAAATTGCTGGGTGGTGGTGGCATGCACCCTTAATCCCAGCAATTGGGAGGCAGAAGCTGGCGGATCTCTGTGAGTTCGAGGCCAGCCTGGTCTACAAAGCTAGTTACAGGTCAACCAGGACTACAGAGAAACCCTGTCTTGATGGACCAAATAGAAATTTAAAAACAGAAGAAGAAATCCTAGAGCCAGAAGAAAGTGACCCAAAAGTTTATTGTAGAAAAGCGCTGTCAGCACAGTGTGATACCCCATGCCTGCACTCCCAGTCTCCAAGAGGCAGAGACAGAGGCAGCGGCGCTGCAACTTTGAAGCCAACTTTGGTCTGTGAGGTCGAGGTCAGCATGGGACAACACAGTGAGACCAGACTTTAAAAAAATGAGGGGGGGGAGGAATGTTAACCAAGGAAACACCCAGCCAGGTATACTTCAGAAGTGAAACATACATTGAGGCTTTGTCAGATGAAAATTCTTCCTACACGGTCTCACTGTGTAGCTCTGACTATCTTGGGATTTGCTGTGTAGACCAGACTTGCCTTGGAGATCCTCCTACCTCTGCCTCCTGAGTGCTGGGATGAAAGATGGGAGCCACCTAGCCCCACTAGATGGAAATTCTTAAGAATTTGTTGCTCTCAAAACAGTGGTGGGCCAGCAAGATACTCATGAATGGAGGCTATGGCTCAGCCTCTGAAGGTGCAGCCAAACTCCAACAGCCCATAACCTGAGTTTAGTTCCCAGGACTCACAAGGAGGGAGGAGAGAACCAACTTCTACAGTTCTTCCTCACTGTGGCACAGGAATACACAACTCTGTGTGTGTGTGTGTGTGTGTGTGTGTCTTCCTCCCTCCCTTTCTCTCTCCCTCTCTCCTCTCTCTCTCATTCACTAAGTTAAATAATTGTTTTAAAAATTTGTTTTTGTTTTATAAATGGCTCAAGAGAAGCCAATTGGTGGTGGCGGATCTCTGAGTCTGAGTTCAATGCCTGCCTGGTCTACAGAGCGAGTTTCAGGACAACCAGTACTACACAGAGAAACACTGTTGTAAAACAAACAAACAAAAAATGGAAGAAAGAAATAAAAAGCTCGAGTCCTTTTTTTTTAAGTTTTTTTTTTAATGGATGTATAGTGTTCTGCCTGTATTCTGCTTGTTGGCCAGAAGAGGGCATCAGATCTCATTACAGATGGCTGTGAGCCACCATATGGTTGCTGGGAATTGAACTCAGGTCCTCTGGAAGAGCAAGCAGCCAGTGCTCTTAACCTGAGTCATCTCTCCAGCCCCTCAAAAGTTGTTTTTTAAGTAGAAAGGACTAATGAACAAAGAGAACTTAGAAATTAGACAAGAAGCTAGACACAGAAGTGACACACAAATCAGACTTCCCTTTCCTTGGATTTTCTATTGGCGGTTGACGGCTGCTTACAACCATCTGGAGCTCCAATTCCAGGGGGTCCAGCGCCCTCTTATGGCCGACATAGGCACTGCACACACGTAGTGTACAGACATAAATACAGGTCAAACATCCATTCACATAAAATAATAAGTAAAACTTGTAAAAAATTAAAATTAAAAAAGCTAAACATAAGCATAGTACTGTCATTTTCTACCAGAAGAGCTAAAAACAGGGACTCAAATAGATGCATAAAAAACTAATGCCCAAGAAAGATATCTGAGAGGTGTTTCAGTGAGGGTCCAGAGCTGATGGAGCTGATTGAAAAAAAGGCTATAGTGTGTGACACACCGCAGCTCCCAGTGCCACCAGGACCAATGAAGAAGTGTCCCAGAGATGGGAAGGATAGAGGAGTGAGGTGGTTTGTTTCTTCTGTTTTGTTTTTAATTAATTGGGGGGGGTCTTCTAGTGGGGGATACAGAAGGGGAGAGAGGCAGATATGGAGGGACTGGGAGGTGAACGGGATTTGGGTGCATGATGTGAAATTCCCATTAATCAAGAATTATGATATATTTTTATATATTTGTATACATAAAGCAAATAACCATCAACAAACCAATAAACAAATGGTACATGTTAATATCAATATGTATGTGTATGTATGTATATTCATATATAATGGAGTAATATGCAATTAAGAAGAACTGAAGCTCTGCTATATGGTACTACAGGGATGAATCTTGAAGACCTTAAGTGAAAGGAGTCAGTTACTTGAGGACAAATATGATTTCATTTATATAAATATCTAAACTAGGCAAACTCATAGAGGCAGAAAGTGGAATAAGGGCTCCCAGGGGCTTCAGGGAGCGGGAAGTCATTGCCTAACGGATACAGTTTCCCTTTGGTGTGGCGAAACATTTTGGAAATAGATATTGAAGGTTGCAAAACACTGAATGTAATTCATCCAATGCACTGTGCACCAAAAGAATGGTCAAAATTTATGTTGCATGCATTTCATCATAAATAATGAAAACACCATCTCCCCCAAACTACTTGGTTAATTTTTATTTTCTGTTACATTTATTATTGTGTGTGTATGAGGGTGTGCATGTGTAACCCAATAAGTGCTGCTAATCAGAGCTCAACTTACAGGAGTCAGTCTTCTCCTTCTACCTTATGGGCCCTAGGGATCAAACTCAAATCATTGGTCTTGGCAGCAAGCCCCTCCAGCAACTGAGCCATCTCACTGACCCCTAAAGTTATTCTAAGTGGGTGGGTGGTATAGTGTGACAGGCAGGCAAGGAGGGAGTGGGGTAGTAACCGCTGAGGAAGGAAACTGAACACCTACAAGACCAGAGCTGTTCTTCACCGTGCAGCTTCTTCCCTTGTACCTTTCAGTCTTGCTGTGTTCTGTCTCACATTCTCATACATTTATACATTTTTAAAAAATAAAAAGCACATGCTCTTGTCAAAAGTTGCTAGTAATTTAGCTACGTCAACAGCAACACATGAAATGAAGCATGGTCTCTTGCATGACCCCAGAGGCCTCATCCTGGAAAGCAGACCCCAGTGCTGAGACTCTGAGACCCTCACCTCTCCAGTGCCTGCTAAAAGCTACACTTGCAGGCATGCATTTAACCTGACTTTAAACTACCTGCCGCCTCTGTTGGGTTCATTAGCACAACTGAGCAAAATGGATCAGGGCTTCTGCCCACAGCCTATACTCGGGCAGCCTCTGCTACCCCATCCCTTTGGTGCTGGCACAGAGTGGCTCTAAGGAGCAGTGGAAGAGGGGAGCACAGCCTCCTGCCTCCGTGTCCCCCTAAGCATCCATGTGACATGGCACACGCTGAGGACCGTTCTTCCTCTGCCATACCTCTGCTCATTTCAAAAGGTGGGGAAACCCAGGCCCATGCTCACAGTCGCTGACCCAGGAAAGAGAAGCAGGGCAGGCAGGGTGACAGTTGTGTACACGTGATCTTGACACCAGCACCCGCTACAGAGGGCTCCCCCACTGGACAGTGGCCACCAGCAAGGGTCACCCGGATCCGGATCTTCCCATTTTAGAGTCAAGTCTCACCGTGGAGTCTAGGCTGGCCTTGAACTTTCAGTCCTCCGCCTCAGCATCTCTAGTGATGGAATTAGAGATAGTGCCACTGTGCCTGGCTGAACTCCACTGTGTGGTTGTTTGGAGACAGTGTTTTCACAGTGTAGCTCTGGCTGTCGGGATGTAGACCAGGCTAAACTCTCAAACTCGCAGAAATCTGCCTGCCTCTGTGCCCTCAGCACTGTGGTTAGGGACTTGAGTCACCACTCCTGGCCCAAGCTTCGTATTTTCATGGAGACTCTGAGCATGTTTGCTGGTAAGAGTTCACACTGGAAAAAATGTATCTGGGACCCTGCCTGGCTCAGCCCCTAAACTACAGTGGTGACTTCTCTCTGGTCTCCTGGGACCCCTCTCCCCCATCTTGGGACCACCTTAAAGATGCCTCTATTGGGACACTGGCTTGTATGTGGAATCCAGGAAGGAATGCAGAGAGACATCTCTCCCTCCGTCCTGCTGCAAGATGCTGCTGCCCACACCAACCCCCCACACACACACACCAGAACCCTTCTCACTTGGGTATGGTAAACAGCGTGGCTTGGGATGTGATATCCCAGATCTTGATGCACCTGTCCATGGAGACAGAAGCCACCTTCTGGCTGTCAGGGTCAAAGCAGCATGCTGTGATGGACCTTTTGTGATGATCTATACACAAACAAAGTGATATATGACCCCAAAGGAAAGACCCGGGAACTCTACCACCCAGTGATGCTATAGGAACCATCCCAGTTTTCACAAGGAATTGTCCACCTGCATGAGCATTTTCTGCTCACCTACTGTGTGCCAGGCTTTCAGCCAGCTGACTGACTACATGCAACCACACAGTTCCCAGTTCAATGGGAGCAAAACCCCTTGTTGTGACCTGCTTCATGCCAAGAGCCACAAGAGGAGTGCATGGTAGTTCCTGGCTGGAAGGAACCTCTAAGTCATCTACGGTGTTATTTCTGGAGATGGGATGGCGTGTAAAGAAAGTGGGTATGTAACTAGGACTTGGGAGTGTGAAGGCAGGGGAGAATAGGAAGGGATCCATTAACAGGAAAGTGAAAAGTGCTGAAAGGTAATACAATAAAAATCAAAGACGTATGGGAGACACACACACACACACATGCACAAGTCAGAAAGGTCACCTAGCAATGCACTATTAATAATACCTCTGGGTTGGGGCATTACTCAGTGGTAGAGCCCCTGCCTAGAATTCCCCCAGTGAGGGGCTAGGGTGTGACTCAACGGTAGAGCACCTGCCTAGAATCCCCCAGTGAGGGGCTGGGGTATGGCTCAGTGGTAGAGCACTTGCTTGGGATGTGCCAAGCCCTGATTCCATCCCCTCAACACATACATACAAAACAACAATAAATACTACCAAGAACAATACAAAATAGGTTCCACCACCTGTTACTTATTGATTTTTTTAAACAATGAAGGGTCTTCTTAGTTTTCATTTTGAAACAACTGCAAAGTTGTCATATAAATATAAGAAATAACAGATAAATCCTGCATGCTTCCCCCCATAGTTACATTCTACATCGCGATAGCATGGTGTCACCCAGGAAAATGATGTGTGGTGACTGTTATTTTTATATTTTAAAGATGTAGGGGTGGGGCTTAAAAGATCATCTTGAACTCCTCACCCTCCTGCCTCCACGTGGTGCAATTTTTGGTATGCGTGCGGGGCTCATAGCGTGGCCCTCACCCGGGCAGTCTTACCGTATGGACCCGCTGAAGATCCCTATTGACCAATTGACCAAGTGGTAACGTATTGCTGCTGTGTGTAGGGAGCCCGGCCACCTCACCTTTGATCTGGATCACGGTGGTGATGTTTTCTGGATCCATCAAACAGATCCCGCGATCCACATCCAAGGCTGAGAGCACGTACTTTCCGTCGGGAGAGAATTTACAGCACACTACGAAGGTGTCGTGCCTGACTTTCCACTGGAATGAGGCAGAGCCCAAAGAGGACAGCGCAGCTTCAAGGGGTGTTCTCAGAGTTCTTTCAATGAACTGAGCCCAGCTGTGCCCTTATTAAACGGGGCCAGACTCAGAGTTCACTTCTGCTGGACAGAATATGGCAGAAGGGACCACGTGGCACTACACTAAAAAAGAAATCAGTGAAGCTGGGTGTGTTGGAGCACATCTGTAATCCCAGCTTTGGGAGGCTGAAGCAGGAGGATGGCAATTTCAAAGCCAACCTGGGCTACAAGTGAGATCCTGTCTCAAAGAGATAGGAAGGGAGAAAAGGAGAGGGGAAGGGGAGGGGATGGAGAGAGAGAGCATACTGTAGAGCTGTGGACTAGTTCAGTGGTATGGTGTGTGTTTAGCATCTTGGGGCCCTGGATTATATCCCCATCATCCAAAAAAAAGGAAAAGAAAAAGAAGTTGGGCATGGTGCTGTATGCCTATAATCCCAGGATATGTCAGGCTGAGGCAGGAGGATTCTGAGTTCAAGGCCAACCTGAATCTCAGAAGGAAAGAGAGAACAGGGTGGAGAAAGAAGGAGAGAGGATGAGGATAATTGTGGCTTGTTCTTTGTCTTTTCTTGGATCACACACTCCATGAGTGTTAACTGTCATGTCCTAAAGACACACACACAGCTCCACGTGGCCCTGGGGACCCACAAGGATATGAGCAGAGGACTCTTGCCAACAGCTGTGGGAGTGAGCCATCTTGGAAGGGGATCCTTCTGTCCCAGTGGGACTTACTTAATGCAACTGTAGCCACAGATGACACCATCACTGGGACTTAAGAAGAGACTGAAGCCAGAACCATCCTGGTAAGCTGCTTCTAGATTTCCAGAAATTGAGTGAGATTTTAAAAAAAATTGTTGGCTGTTTAAGGCAACCAAGAAGCTTTGGAGCCATTTGTCAAGCAGCCTTCACTCGCGAAGTCATCCCAAACGCTGGCCAGGGTCACGGGTGATTTGTGCAATAAAAATAAATAAAAGGACTTTTAAAAAAAGAAAGGTGCTTGAAATAGAAATGCTAGCCAAAGACAGCAGTGGGAAAATCGCAGCAGAAAAAATAGACACTTGGGGAAAAAAAGGCTCAAAGTCAGGAATAATACATAGAAGTTTTTTTCTTTTTCAACCTACCACATTGGCTAATTCTTTGAAGTATACGACACCGGCCTGTGGGATGGGAGACAGTACCCCCTTCTTGAATGCCTAGGCTGTGAGTTGGCACAGCTGTCTGGAAAGATCAAATTAAGGTTTGTGTTTCTATACTGCTTAGCAATGAAATCTAGCCACATATACCTGAAGAGATTTTATTTATTCACACACACACACACACACACACACACACACACATGCAGGGCTGGGGAGATGGCTCCGTGGTTATGCACACATGCTACTTTTACAGGGGACTGGGTTCAGTTTCAGCATCCATATCAAGCAGATTACAATTTCCTATAACTTCAGCTTCAGGGGATATACTGCTCTCTACTGGCTGTTAGAGGTACCTGTACTCAAGGGGTGCACGTGTAAACACTAGGGTACACATGCCTGCACATATAATCAATCAATCATATCCATACATATGTGTGTATCTATCTAGGTAGAGCTAGGGAGATGGCTCAGGAGGTAAGGCATATTCCAGGAAAATGTGAGGACCAGAGTCTGGATCCCCCAGAATGCAAGTAAAAGTCAGAGGAGGTGGCAAGCCTCTGTAATCCCAGCTCTTCAACAGGGAGGCTTGAGAGAAGCTATCCTGGTGAATGCAGAGGCGGGGCGGGGGGAAGGGAGAGAGAAACCAACCTTGTGTCAAGAATGATGGAACATAAGGACCGACACCCAGTGTTTTCCTCTGACTACACAGTGCAGCTTGGCATGCATGTGACCAGACACACACCTGTGCACGCACGCACACACACACACACAGAGAGAGAGATTTACAATAACAACAGCAATAATAAATACATGCCAACTTTGCTTAGCAATAGTTGTGCCAGCCGGGCAGAGCAGCAGCTCGGGAGGAAAAGGCTGACAAACCGGGAAACCTGAGTCCGATTCTCAGGATCCACATGGTGGAAGGAAAGAGTCAACTTTGACAAACTGTCCTATGACCTCCATCTATATGCCATGGCGTGTGCACAGGCGCACACACACACTCACACGCACATGCACACACACATGCACACACGCACACACACTATATGGTCCTTATTGTAGGGGACAAAGTGGCAGGGCCTACCCCATCTATACTAAGTTCTGTGCATTGATCAGAAAGGGTGACAGAAGTCAGCCATGGTGGTCATGCTGGAATCCCAGCCCTCGAAGGCTGAGGCAGAAAGATCAAGAGTTCTAGGCTAGCCTGGGCTGCATAGCAAGACAAAAACAAACAAAAGTGCAAATGTGTACAGGAAAAGACACACTAAGATGTTTAGTCCATGAATAATACTTAAAATGTTCACAATGGGGAAAAGTTGAATATTTGGGGTTTTGTTCCTCCTTCTCCCTCTTAAGATTTACTTATTTTATGTGCTTGAGTGTTTTGCCTGCATGTGTGTGTGTGCGGCATGTGTGTGCAGTACTCATGAAGTTCAGAAGAGGGCATCACATCTCCTGGAACTGGAGTTACAGGAGGTTGTGAGCCACCGTGTGGGTGCTAAGAATCAAATCTGGGTCCTCTGAAAGAGCAGTAAGTACTTTAATTTCTCCAGTCCTCTAGTGATGTGGGATTTCCCTCTGTATGCTCTGAATACCATTGGCTAATGAAGAAGCTGCTTTGGGCCTGTTGATAGGGCAGAACTTAGGTAGGTGGGGAAGACTAAGCTGAATGCTGGGAGAAAGAAGGGCAGAGTCAGAGAGAAGCCATGTAACCCTGCTGGAGACAGTCGCCAGAACTTTAGCTGGTAAGCCACAGCCATGTGGCCATACACAGATTAATAGAAATGGGTTAAATTAAGATGTAAGAGCTAGCCAATAAGAAGCTAGAGCTAATGGGCAAAGCAGTGGTTTAATTAATACAGTTTCTGTGTGGTTATTTTGGTTCTGAGTGGCTGGACAAACAAGAGACTCCTCCAACACTCCAGTACTCAGTTTTTCTATGCGGCCCAGGATAGTCTTGAAGATGGGCTCCTCCTGCTTCTGTCTTCCCAGTGCTGGGATTATAGGTGTACACCACCACTGCGCCAATTTAGAAACCTGTGTGTTTGTTTTGGAGAGAAGGTCTCACTCTATAGACCAGGCTGGCCTTGAACTCACAGAGGTTCACCTGCCTCTGCCTCCTGAGTGCTGGGATTAAAGGTATGTGCCACCATTGCCAGGCTAGAAAGGTTGCCTTTTTAAAAAAAAATTGGAGAGAGAGAGGGAGGTGATGAAGACTGACTGAGAGAGAGGAAGTTAGGTGTGGGACAGGAGGTGCCAGAGCACCCCTGAACAGGGCTGAGATAGCCCAGGGATATGGAGAGCAGGAGAGAGGACTGTGGGGAGAGGTGGGGAGTGGCCCCATCTGTGACACAGAGAGAAGAGACTGGGAAAAGCCAAAAGCTTTGGCACATCAGCTGCCTAGCCTTTGCTCTGTGGCCTCAGCCCCACTTCCTGCTCCAAATGACTCACAGGGGAACCTGGGATGCCATGGCCAACCCGCTCTTGGTGTCTTCCTGCAGTTCTGAGAGCAGCCCATGACCTGCCTGGGGTGGAAGTCTTTCTTGCCCAATACCTACCCTTCCGTCAGTGCATCCTCTAACCCTGCAGATGAGAACATGTCCTCCCCAGAAGCTAGGGCTTCTGTCATTGTCCCCAATCCTAGGTCCAGCTCACAGCCACCCACCAAAGCCCAGTCATGATCTTGTACTGTGGCACCCTCACTGAGACAGGCATACGTACCAGAAGCTGACCCGTCTCGACGTCCCAAGCCCTCACAGTTTTATCATACGATGATGCAACGATCCTGGAAAAATCGAACACACATTGCATCATAACAAGAGCATCACTGGAGCCTGTGGTTCCTATGAGGGCTCTTCCCCCCTTTTATAATTTAGGAACAAGATTGATCTTTGTAAATTACACTGGGGACTTGGGCATCCCCCTCTAAAAATGGTACCTAATAGCACCAAAGACAGTCTGGCACCATTATCTTCCTTACCTCCAAGATAGTCTTCTATACTTAGGGTTATAAAAATAACATTTTAGGGTCTGGAGAGATGTCTCAGTGGGTAAGAGCACTGGCTGCTCTTCCAGAGGGCCTGGGTTAAATTCCCAGCACCTCCATGGTGGCCCATAACATCTAACTGGAGATCCAGCACTCCCTTCTGACATCCACAGACACTACACATATGACACACAAACGGACAACACACACACACTTACTCACAAACCTTTAAAAGAAAAAATATATGGATAAATACAAAATTTCTTCTGTCATTTGCTACTTTCCTTTAAGGTCATCTTTCCAACTGGGAAGGATGGAACAGATTCCCCCCTCTGCTCACGTATGTCTTTGTACAGGAAGATGCTTTCCTGGACAGCTTGCTCTGTTCTGAAATGCTCTCACACATTCAGAGACACGCACGTAAATGTCCCTTGGTGTTTTGGATTGGAGGTGCTGCCTTCCAAGAGTTGAAGGCCTGGTGGCCAGCTGGTGGTGCGGCTGGGGGTCTGTCTTTACTCAGGGTTAACTCACGGATGGATTCATATTTTGGCGGCATTATTGGGAGGTGGTGTGAACTAGGGCGTGGGACAGGTTACAGGAAGTGGCCACTGCGGCCATGTTTTTGAAGAGCAGATCTTGTCCCTGGCCTGCTGTGAAGTGAGTGCCTTTGCCACCCTGGGTCCTCCTGCTGTGATATCACGCCCAACCACTGGTCAAACGGTGGTATCCCCTGTAAAATCATAAGCTCGAACAAACCTTTCTTCCCCAAGGTTTTTCATCTCAGGATTTGTCCCAGTGACAAAAATTCTGACTGGCATGCGTACCTTTGTCTAATCTGTGGCATATGGCAAAGATTTTCCTCTTATAAAGGTATCCAGGGGGCTAAAGATATGGCTCAGAGGTTAAGAACACTGGTGGCCACTGTGTGTGGCTGTCCTGGAACTTGCTCTATAGACCAGGCTAGCCTCGAACTCACAGAGAGTCTACCTGCCTCTGCCCCCTGAGTGCTGGGATTAAAGGCATGTGCCAAGAATACACAGAGAAACCCTGTCTCAGGAAAAGAAAAAGACCCCCATGAAGCCTTAATGTGCCACACTAGCCTTTAAGATGCGTTGTCTAAAGAATTATGCGTAGGTGTGTGTCTGTGTACAGGTGTGTGTACGCGAGTTCAGGTGGCTGCAGAAGCCAGCCAGAGGAGTCAGAGACCCTTGGAGCTGGAGTGTGAGAAGACAGCCCTTTCTCTCTAGCCCAGTGAATCCACTTTACAGTCAATTCTTCCATCTGTTAAAGGCTCATCTCCCACCTGTGTGAATGAACTTAAGGATAAATTAAAATAAACCCAGCCCAAAGTGTGTGCACTGCCTCCCAAGCCCTGAGCTGTCCAGATAGCAGCATGGGCATCCACCTGCACTTAAATACATGCAGGCAAAACACGCATACACATAAAGTAAAAATAAATAAATCCGAACCAAAAAATGAGGTTAATTTTATATCAACTTGTCACAAGCTATAGTAATCTGAAAGGAAGAACCTTAATTGATAAGATTGGGCTGTAAGGCATGTTCTTAATTAGTGATTGATAGAGGAAGATCCAGCCCATTGTAGGTGGTTCCATCCCTGGGCTGGCGGTCCTGGGTGCTATAAGAAAGCAGGCTGAGCAAGCTATGATGAGCAGGCCAGTGAACAGCACCCCTCCATGGCCTCTGCATCAGCTCCTGCCTCAGGTTCCTGACCTGTTTGAGTTCCTGTCCTGACCTCCTTCAATGACGGGCTGCAATGTGTAAACCCAATAAACGCTCCCCTCCCCAACTTGCTTTTTGGTCATGGTGTCTCATCACAGCAATAGTGATTCTGACTAAGACAGGGGCCCAGGCTAGACCAAGGAGCTCTTGTGTAGCCGCCACGGACTTCATGTGACCATAGAGAAGACCCTTTGTGAGGAAAATTTAGGCAAAGTTTCATGGGGCATGCCTGTCATCCCAGCACCTAGAGGGACTGAGGCAGGAGGACTACTCCAAGTTTGAGGCAGGCTGGGTTACATAGTGAGTTTCAGGCTTGGCTGTTCTGTAGAGTGAGGAGGCCCTGTCTCAAAGAAGCAGAAGGAGGGGTTCAGGAGGAGGGGGAGAATGAGGAGGAGGGGGAGGAAAAAAGGAAGAAAAGGAAGACTGGGAAGACTGGGTACTTAACTACAGTAAGTACCTATTTTAAGCGATTTAAGTTTTCGGAACATTGCTACCTTGTTACACCCTCTTGATGTTCAGAGATCACGGAAACACTGAGGCCACACCAGGAAATGTGGTTGGTGTATTTGCTTAAACAAACAAAAACCTGTCACTGCCCTACAGGTACCTTGGCCTGCCCGCTGACTCTCACTTTTCCCAACCAGTGTAAAAGAGACCGGATGTCACCTTCTGCTGTCAGCCGTGATACTGCATTCTAAAACAGGAGCTTTGGGGCGTGGCTGAAAGTCCCACATCACCGTTCCATCCTCAGAGTCCTCCAGTGAGCCGGGGGAGAGAGGAGAGACAGGGTCAAGGCTCAGGTGTGAAAGTCCTGGGTCAGCGGGAGTTCCTAGCTGGCCTGCAGCAAAGCTCTGGGGCTTTCCCACATCCCAAGTGTGAGGGACACTCCATCACCCACAGTATCCTCAATAAATGCCCCCACACACACACACACAGAGTTCCACAGGCACGGATAGACCCTGGCCATGCTGGGAGTCGACTCGCGATCATTTTCTCATTTTGTATTGGCCAAAGAGGCTCCACACTGTCAATATCAGAATTTTACATATAATTCCACGCCCTTTGACCCAGTAATTCTACTCCGAGGGGTCCCTTCTAAGGAAATAATAACCAGATTTATGGTCAAAGATATGTATGTGTATCGGCCGGTGAGATGGCTCAGAGGGTAAAAGCACTTGCCCCCAAGCCTGAGGACCTGCACTCAGTCCACGGGATCCACGTGGTGAAAGGAGAGCACCCACTCCGGAAATTTGTCCTCCGACTTCACACACACACACACACACACACACACACCACTTGACACACTCACACTTGTACACACACACAATGTAACTTTTTTAAAGTAAGCATTTATGTAGGACTGGAGAGATGGCTCAGTGGTTTCGAGCACTCCTGCCCAGGGGACCCAGATCAGTTCCCATCCCCACTATGGCAGATGACAATTATCTGTAACACCAGTTCTAGGGCCCTGACTCCCTCTTCTGGCCTCTGCAGGCCCCAGGCATGCACATGGCATGCATACATTCATGCAAGCAAAACCCTCAAGTCCCCTGCGCTAACAGTGACAGTTAAGAGCAGCAAAAAATAAGGTTCTGGGCCAGTCCAGAGAATGCCGGACCAGTCTTCTCATGGTCAAGCTTGGGGATCGGCCTCCCCAGCAGCAGTCTGCAGCAATGCATGTGAAACATAGTCTACAAGAAAGGTGTGTGCCAAAGCCCAGAATTTGACAGTGTGGGGCAAGGGAGACCAGTCCCATGGACACTGCGTAGTTAGCGCCCCTTCCGGGAAGGTAGTTTTCACAAGCTGGCTTACCACTGACTTTAACAAACCTGGTGGCCCCCGGTCCTCTGCGTACACCCAGCACCCCCATGCCTGTGCTCCAAGGTACATGGTCACATTCAGGAAATCCCAATAGGCCCTTTTCCAAGCTCAGTGGAAGATAAGGATCACCCTGAGTTCCCCAAATGGAACTCAGCGGAGCAGGGCACTCAGGCTGGTGTTCAGGGCTCGGGAAGAAGAGTTAGTACTAACCACCTGGGATCTAGTCTCTCTGGCTGGTGTGTTTCTCTAGGGGAAAACAAAAACCAAGGAAGAGGTTGAGCTGATTAAGTATTCAATAGTGCCCCCATGTGGTCAAAAGCCGAAACAGCAGTCACGGACGAGACTCCAGCAGGCTCTCTTTCCACTTGGCCTTGCCTTAGAAAAGCCACGGCTTCCAAAGTGAGATAGTTTCAAGGGCAAATACTGATCAGGTTCTGGTTAATTTTCTAGGAAGTTTTAAATCTTGTTTTCTCTTCGTGATGGGAATGGAACCCAGCAGAGCCTTGTGCATCTTAGACCAATGCTCTACCTCTGAGCTATAGTTCCCACGCACTGGGCATGTTTTGAATGAGGGAGGGAGGAAAGGCACTAATTGTTAACTGTCAGGAAAATCGGGAGGGGGGGGAAGTGACAAATTGGTGGAGTCAAAATTTATTACACTTTTATCTTCAGTATTTCTGGGTGGTCTCAGTTCTTTAAATGTACTCTGTGTGTGTGTGTGTGTGTGTGTGTGTGTGTGTGTGTGTGTGTGTGTAAAACAAAAAACAAAAGCCAAGCAGTTACACACGGATGGAGAGACAAGAGCCTGGAAGAGTGCCCAGTCCCCTGTCCCTTGCCTTGGGAACCCCTGCTGACTGCTGAGGACTAGGAAAGGCTTTAAGGGACCCAGAGAAAGCTGCAGTTTTCCAAATGGTGACATCCTGGGCTCTGAAGCCAAAGATGTCTGCAGCGGGGGTGGTGGGTAGAGGGGGTGGATAGGGTCGGAGGTGGGCGAGGCAAGCCCTGGCACAGCCCCAGCACACAGCTGGTCCTTTGAGCCTGGGAGGTTCAGAAGATCTCATCTCAGGAGGTCGTATAAACCACCCAGAGTCCCCAATACAGGGTGTGAGCTAAACTGGAATAGTCCCAAACCCTGATCTGATTAGCCTGGGCCTTTGCAACCACAGATGACAAGGTATCCCTCCGCGGTCATTTGTAGGATCAGGGGATCTAACCTGTCCAGTTACTCAACCCAGAAGCTGAACCAGCCTTGACAGTCTTCCACCCTGGCCTCTTCTGGACTCAAACCACAAGACAGCAAACTCCAGGATGGAGCATCCTCCCCTATGGCCCCAGCCCCACAGTCCCCTTCAGCCAAGCCCTTGAGGGCTGACGCCTCCCTCCACCTTGTTCTTTCTCCTCCAGCAGTGCTGCCATACAGAGGCTGCCCCTCTGTAGCCCTGCCTGAACATCACCCTTATCCCTTGGCCCCGCTGCTGCACAGCCAGGCACTCATTTACCTCACACTTGCCCCTCTCATCCACCCTCTTGGTCAGGTCCCAGACCTGAAACCCCATCTGTCCTCTGTGAGCACCCAAGGTCTGGACAACACAGAAGTAGCAGGACTTCACAATGGCTTAAGCCCCATAGGAATTTTATATAGGACCTAAAATACCAAGGCACTGAAGAGATTGCTCCATGGTTAAAAACACCTTCTGTTCTTCCAGAGGGCCTAAGGTCAATTCCCAACACCCACACTGGGCAGGTCACAAACACCTCTAGCTCCGATTCCAGAAAGCCCAGGGTCTTCTCTGGCCTCCGAGAACACCTGCCTGCACTTGGCATGCACTCATACACACACACACACACACACACACACACACACAAATAAAAATGAAACAAACACAGGGTAGACAAAAACAGTTTAGCATGACTGTAGCATACAAGATCAGTATACTGAAGCTGAGCTCTCCGGATGCAAAGGAGACCCAGAGAAGTAACAGTCCACCCGAGGGTGGGATGCCACAGGTCTGTAATTCCTGTGTGTGGGAGGCAGGAGGACCATGAGTTCAAAGCCAATCTGAGTTACATTAGCAAAACCCTGCCTCAAAAAAAAAAAATTCAACTTGGGACTGGAGAGATGGCTCAGCAGTTAAGAGCACTGACTGCTCTTCCAGAGGACCCAAGTTCAATTCCCAGAACCCACATGGAGGCTCACAACTCCAGTTCCAGGAGAAAATATAATGCTTCCTCTGGCCCCCAGAAGAACCACACACATGTGATAGGCAGGCAAAATACCCATGCATATACAATAAATACATCTAAAATAAAATATAAATCAGTGACTCCCAAGCAGAGCCCAGGAACAACCAGGACCCCTTCCCAAAGCTGGGGGCTGTCAGTCTTATAGTCTTCACCCCTCCTCTACTGTGTCCAGAAGCCACGGGCTGCCTGTCCCTGCATTAAGCTCTTTCTGAGGACTTGACACTGGGGTGGGCTCCTCTATCTTGCACCTAAGCCTTGGAAAACCTGGGGGCTTTAGTCAGGGGACTCAGTGCTGGAGAATTCTCCAGAGAGGCTCCTGAGCATATGAGAAATCTTCGCAATGGGAGAGCAGAGCCCGTCACCCGGCCACCTACCCACAGCTTCACCGAGCAGTCATAGGAGCTACTGAGGAGCCTTGTGTCATCCATACAGAAGTGGCAGGAGCTCACGGTGTGGTCGTGTCCGCTCAGAATTTTATACGGAATCTAAACACAAGGGTGGATACAGCCAGTTCAGCAGTGTTGCAAGACTCAAGGAAGATATGCAAAAACCAACAGTGCTTCTAAACACGTGACCTGAAAAAAAATGTGAGGAAGCCTGGTGTGGGAGGTCCTTCTGTCTATGTGTTGCTTTTATTGGTTAATGAATAAAGAAGCTGCTTTGGGCCTGTTGATAGGGCAGAACTTAGGTAGGCGGGGAAGACTAAGCTGAATGTTGGGAGAAAGAAGGATGGAGAGAGAGAAGCCATATAGCCTGCCCCTAACACACACAAATACACAAATAAATGGGGAGAACCATCTCAACTACCAAAAAGGACAAAGATGCATGGCAGGTCCAGCTACAAATCTTGTCTCAAAAAAACAAACAGAACACTCCCAGGTAGTGACTGCTGAGCAGCTCAGTGGGCAGAATTGATCCTATCCTGAGCCCAGTCACCAGTACCCACATGGTGGGAAAAGAGAACCCAATCCCACAGAAGTGTCCTCTGTCATTCATATGTGCACACCTCTCCTCCACATACTAATAATAAATAAATAACAACAAAAAAATCCAAGGCAAATGAGGTGTGAGGAATGATACTTAAGGTTGATCTCTGGCCTATACGCACACGTGCGCGCGCGCGCGCACACACACACACACACACACAGTAACGCACATGCACACAAACATATATATGTTATCATGCATGGCATGCACACACAAAGAGGAGAGAATAAACCTTTCAAGCACTTTTTCTGTCTGGGAAAACTGGTTACTTACACATAAGAAAACAGGTCGGACACATAGCTCACACCACGCACAGAAATGAGACCAAACTGGACCAAAGGTTTAAATGCCATGTATTGAAACTCCAAGGCTCTTGGAAGAGAGCCAAGGTGTAAAAGTTCACACTCTTTCCTTAGGGATGGCCTCTTAGATCTGACACCAAAAGTGCAAATGACAACAACAAAAATAGACGAGCTGACATCATCACAATTAAAAACATTTGGGCCTGTGTTCTCGGCAGGCGGAAGAACAGGAAGGTGGCAAGTCTTAAAATTCCACATCAGAAACGAAAGTACCTGAGACCCTATCTCAAAAAGATAAATGAATTCAATTCAATTCAATTAAAAACACTTGTGCTACAAAGGATCCCATCAAGAAATTAAATATTTGCTATGGAGCATGAGTTTAAAATGCTAAAGGACTCAGAACTCAATGATTAAAAACAAACAAATTCTATCTAATTGTATTATTTTCTTCTGTGTGTGTGTGTGTGTGTGTGTGTGTGTGTGTGGTGCACTAGTGTATACACATATTCACCTGTGTGGAGGTACACTGTGTGTGTGTATGTGTGGAGACCCCAGCTGATATCAGGAAATCTTCTACCCTATTTTTTGAGGCAAGGTCTCTCAATCAAAGATCTTCCACCAAACACCAAGCTTACAGGTAGGGCTAGTGTGGCTAGCCAGCTTGATCTAGGTGTCCTGAGACTGAGATTGCAGTTGGGCTACCACACCCTCTCAGGGTTCACATGTGTTCTAGGGTTCCAGACTCCAGTCCTCTTGTTTGCACTCCAAGCACTTGAATTACTGAGTCATCCCCATAGCCCCAGTTTCCTTCCTTCCTTCCTTTTTTAATTGAGATGTCTCATGTTGCCCAAGCTAGCCCTGGACTTGCTACATAGTCAATGATAACCTTGAATTCCCTTCTCTTACTTATTACATTTATTTAGTATGTATGAGGGAGCACTGTGCAGTGGTACACATGTGGCCGTCAGAGCGCAAGTGAGGGGCCTGATTCTCTCCTTTCATCTTGTGGGGCTGGGATTGAACTCAGGCCAACAGGCTTGGTAGCCTTTACCTGCTGCACCATTTTGCATACAAAACCTTTAACTCCTGGCCTTCCTGCCTCGACCTCCTGGGTGCTGAGATTACTGCCACGTGCCACGTGCCTGCCATATGCCATGCTGAGGACTGAACACAGGGTCTTGAGCATGGCAGGCAGATAGACCGTCGTTCTACCAACAAGTGAGCTGAGGACCTGATGTCCAAAGACATTCCAGTGGTCGGTTGATAGCTAATGTGAAGAGATTGGCAGCATCATTAGTCAACCAGGAAATGCAAACACGAGCCCCAGAGTAATCATGTCATATGCATTATGATTGCTTAATGAGTATCGGCAAGGTTGAGGACAAATTAGAGCCACACACATTGCTGGTAGAAATGTAAAAATGGGTAGCCACTTCAGAAAAAGTTCTTTAGAAAGTTAAACATGGGGACCAGTTGGGCGGTGGTGGCGCACGCCTTTAATCCCAGCACCCAGGAAGCAGAGGTAGGTGGATCTTTGTGAGTTCGAGGTCAACCTGGTCTACAAGAGCTAGTTCCAGGACAGGTTCCAAAGCTACAGAGAAACCCTGTCTCGAAAAAACAAAAAACAAAACAAAAAAACCCAACAACAACAAAACATGGGGACCAGAGAGACATCTCAACAGTTAAGAGGGTTTCTTGTGCCAGGCATGGTGGCAATAGGCCTCTAAACTCAGCACTAGAGAGGCAGAGGCAGGCAGATCTCTGTGAGTTGGAAGCTAGCCTGCTCTACACAGTGAGTTCCAGGACAGCCAGGGATGCACAATGAGACCTGTTGTGTGGTATTTTGATTGTATTCTGACAATAAAGGTTCCTTGGAGTCAGAGGGTAGGGCTAGCCACTAGATGACCAAAATTAACCACAGAAGTTTTGAAAAACTGAGGCTAGAAGTAGTAAGGCAGGCTGAAAGGGGATATGGCTCTCTGGAGGAAGGAACGGAGCAGGTAGGGAAGACTGGTGGCTTCTCTGATCTTTCAGGCTCCTACCCCAATATCTGACTTCTGAATTTTTATTGATAAAGAATAATTAGAATAACACACACTGGTGTCCAATGTGGGGCTCGAACCCATGAACCTGAGATTAAGAGTCTCATGCTCTACCGACTGAGATAGCTTGTAACTGTAATTCTTACTTAATAACTGTTTTATATATATGTATATATATATATATAGATATAGCTTTACTACATTAAAAAAAAACCTTCCCTTTTAATTAGACAAAAGGGAAAATGCTGTGGGATAATCCTTCTGCACACTGTGAATATGTATTACTCTCATTGGTTAATAAAAAGCTGACAGGCCAGTAGAAGGACAGGAATTATAGGTGGGATAGTCAGACACAGAGGACTCTGGGAGGAGGAAAGACAGAGTCAAGAGATGCCAACCAGCCTGAGGGAGCAGGATGTATAGAAAATGAGGTAACAAGTGATGAACCACATGGTGATAAGAAACATGAGTTAATTTAAGTGTAAGAGTTAACTAGTAATAAGCCTGAGCTATTAGCCAAGCATTTATAAATAACATTAAGCCTTTGTGTGGTAATTTGGAAGTCACTCCTGGGTCAGGAAAACTCTGCCTACAGAAACTGTCTTGAGAAAACCAAAACAAAGAGTGCTTCTTGCTCTTGCAGAAGACCCAAGGTCAGTTCCCAACACCCGCAACAGGTGGCTCACTACTAGACTTTCAGGTCTTGTCAGGTATGTAGTCACATGGCATGTGTTCATACATGTAGACATAGAGACAAGTCTTTTTAAGTTAACATGCGGGGGCTGGAGAAGTGGCTCAGTGTTAACAGCACTGGCTGCTGTTGCAGAGGACCCAGGTTCAATTCCAAGCACCCACATGAAAACTCACAACTGTCTATAACCCCCTCTTCTGGCTTCTGCAGGCACTGCCACACATAGAGCACACACATATATGTGGGTAAACACTCATACACATAAAATAAATTTTTATAACAAATGTTCCAAAGCTGTGACAACTATACAATGTGAAAGTGTTTAAAAAAAAGATATTTTTCAATGTATGCCTTGCTCGTTGGGATTGTATGATTCAAGAATTATAACAATAAAGCTGAAAAGCAAAGATGGGGGAGTAAGATGAAAGCAGCCCACCCCTTGCTCTGTTCCTCTCATAACTAAGAATCATGGGGTACCAGTGTGCCAGGATTTGGGGTACTGAGTTGATGGAGCACGAACAAATGGAGGGAAGGAGACAAAGGGCCTTGTTCTCTGCTTCCAGGAAGGTGGGGATGGATGAAGTCACCAGAGTTGCAGGGGCCTCTGGGATGTGAAGGGGTACATAAGGCTGGGAATGTAGGGGGTGAGACACTGGCTACCAGGAGCCTCCTGGAGTCCCCAGGTTTCACTACCAGAGGAAGCAAATGGCATGTGGCACATGTAGCCTCACATACGCCCTCAAGGGGTGCTGCACCTCTGCCCTCTATAGACACTGGCAGTGGGAGGGTGCAGAGTGGACCCAGGGGCACTCAGGTGGTGGGTCCTCGGACCTTGACGGGTGATTCTGACCTTGGCCAGAGGCTGGTGGTTGCCCCAGAACCTCCGCACTATTGCCTTGTGGTGCTTCACGCGTGGCCCAAGTTCCTTGTCCACAGCCAGAGGGTCGCGGGAGGCCAGCATATGGTCCCGACGGATATCCGGGAGCGACAGCTTGAAGCGACCCAAGGCTCTCATCAGGGTGACCCATGGCACCCTGGTGGGTCGCACACTGGCAGGGGTGGACGACGAGCTGTCCCTGTCCTCGCTTGAACCCCTCCTGCCCTCACTGGAACCCCGCCTGTTCTCGCTAGAGCCCCTCCTGCTATCGACTGAAACCCTTCTATCAACCGAAACCCTTCTATCCACTGAAACCCTCCTGCTATCCACTGAGAACCTCCTGTCCTCGCCAAAACTCCACTTCCTGGACCCCGTGGATTCCCTCCGTGAAAAACTCCTCCTCCTGGCCTCGCCAGAACCCTTCTGGGCCTCGCCAGGGTCTTTTTTCATCTCAATAGATTTCCTCCTGTCTCTAGAACCCTTTCTAGTTTCTGCTGAACCCTTCCAGTTATCTGCAGAATCTTTCCTGGCGTCCCCCGAGGTTTTCCGGGGGGCTGGTGGTGAGGCCATCTTGGAGCCTGTCCTGCTCTGCAGGCCGGTCACAGGCACAGCGGGGAACGGTGGCACCGCGTGCCCACACCCGCACTGAGCCCTTCGGATTCATGCGCTGCATCGGGTTCTGCCATTTACCTGCCCCCTTCCTGATTCAGGCAGGTCTGCTCCTTTCCAGGCTAGTCTGGGCTACATAGCAAGACCCAATCTCGATAGAGAGAAGGGAGGGGAAGCCAGGAGGAAAGTTGGGGAGGGGGAGCAGGAATAGAAGATGCCTCCCAATGCAGAGTACCCCTAAAAAATGATCTCTGGTCACATGAGGAAGGAGACTGAAAGTCAAAACCAGGGACCTTACCCTTGTGCCCTCCTGGAGCCTGGCTTCCAGCCACAGGTCAATCTCTGTCCTTGGCCTGTGTAGGAACTCACAATACACAAACTCTGTGTCTGGTAGCTGACTAACAAATGGTCCATAAGCTATAGAAAGATCTGGATGGAACAGGACACATCTTCTGGGGACCAGGGTCACACCATTAGTGTATTTACAAGGGAAAGATTCACTACAATTCCAATGACAGCTACAGGCAGAAAGAGAATTCTCATGTGGTTAAGCAAAGCATGGATTTTCTCGCTTCTTTTGAAGTTGCTCTGATTGTGTAAAGTCCTCTGAACTTTGTTTTTCCCCCCTCAAGGTGCTGGGATGGAACTGGAGTCTGGCTCAGGAAAGTTTCTACCACCCCGTGCCTCCCCAGTGGAACTCAGGATGTGCATACTGGCGGGCTCAGTCTGCCCACTGGGCTCCAGGCACTGCAGACAAGAGCCCCCCCCCCCCCCAGCCAAGGATGGCGACCTCCTCCTCCATTCCTCCTCTTCCGAGACCCAACTGTCCTTATGCCCCTCTCCTTTTTAAGACCTCCAGGAAATTCCAACAGAAATCAAGAAGCACATAGAAAAAAAAAAAGCCACTTTAATTAAACTGTTCAGTCTTCTTGTCCCATAACAGAAACTGAAGTTAAAAATAGGAATCAATTTCTGCAACCTTTCAGGGCAGCCTGTGAAATGTCAAGGTTTAAAAACTTATTTTACAGCAGGATTTACATATAAATACATTCTGTACAACGTGTGGGCTGGGAAATCAACGGACTTCCATCATGGAGGCGATTCCAGACTGGGGCAGGCCAGGGCAGGACTCCATTACTGTCTCCTTAGTGGGAGACTCTTCAGTCTGCAGAAGGAAACAGGAGAGACAGAAGGGATGAGACACAACTGAAAACCAAACGGCTCCACTGTGCCACACCCTAATCCTTAATACAGGCTTAGACTAGAGCCCAGGCTAGCCCCACATGCACAGAAATCCTCCAGTTTCAGCTCCCGAGTGCTGCAATTGTAAGTATGAATCACCACGGCTGGCTTTAATCCCTAGTTTATTTGTTCAGATTAATTATTATCATTTTTACATTACGTGTATATGTGTATGCGTATGCGTGTGTGTGTGCACATGAGTGCAGGTACTTAGAGTCCGGAGGAGGGCATAAGCTCCCCTAGAACTGGAGTTACAGGCAGCAATGAGCCGCTTGCTCTGGGTGCTGGGAGCAAGAGTAGGATCCTCTGTAAGAGCAGAGCTAGTGACTGCCTCTCTAGCTCTTTAGTCCTATTGTAAACTCTTTCTTCCACTATTTTCAGGGTGCAGAGCGAGACCCACAAACCCACATCTCGCATCAGGATCAGTTTCTAACAGCAGCTTCTGATGCCGGTTTCACACTCACATATGACTTTTGGAAAGGAACAAAGATGTCACTTCAGGGACCAAAGCTTTTTTTTTTTTTTTAAATATTTATTTATTATATATACAATATTCTGTCTGTGTGTATCCCTGAAGGCCAGAAGAGGGCACCAGACCTCATTATAGATGGTTGTGAGCCACCATGTGGTTGCTGGAAATTGAACTCAGGACCTTTGGAAGATCAGGCAATGCTCTTAACCACTGAGCCATCTCTCCAGCCCCCGGCCCAAAGCTTTTGAGTGATCAGTCGGAAATCTCAACTTCCAAATACAAGAAAATAGATGCTGGGCACGGTGGTACACACCTGTAGTCCCAGCACTCAGGGGCCAAGAAGATCAAAAGTTAGAGGCCAGAATGGGCTACATAGCAAGACCTTCTCCCAAAAAGAAAGAACAAAGGGAAGAGATGATCGCAAAGGAAGTCCATGGCCCTTTGACGCAACACAGAGTAGGGCTTCACTCTAGAGAGAAAACCAAGGACAGAACAGGCAACACTCTATTTTTCATTTACATAAAGGAATACTACTCAGTCAAGGACCAACCAGCTACCATTGCCTAGGTAACACAGAAAGAAGCATCTCCTAAACCAGCTGCTGAGAGCTTATATAGCACAATCCCACTAGACTTGAGGAGCTAGCTCAGTGTACAGCACTAAGGTACATAAGATCTTGGGTCTAATCCTCAGCACTGTAAATACAACAAGGGAAAAAGCTCACACAACTAAATTGCACATGGTTCCTTTAGATAAAACTAAAATTTAGTAGGAGCTGAGCATGCGGTGCCCACTGATAATCCTAGTACTCAGAGGGCTGATGGAGGAGCCTGATCCAGGCCAGCCTGGGCTAAATAATGAGATACTATCTCTTTTGTTTGATTGGTTTTTGAGACAGGGTTTCTCTTGTGTAGCCTTGGCTGTCCTAGAACTCACTCTGTAAATGACCAGGCTGGCCTTAAATTCAGAGATCTGCCTACCTCTGTCTCCTGAGTGCTGGGATTAATGGCGTGCTCCACCGTGGCCTGGCTGAAATACTATTTTGGAAAAGGACAAAAGAAGAAGGCTGGCAAGATAGTCTGAAGGTGAGGGCACCTGTCCCAAGCCTCACGACCTGAGTTTGATCTCTGGAACCCACAAGTAAGTCCCACTGTTCGCTGGTGGAACAGTGAGGGTCTTGGGTCATTGGAGGACTCTCTTTTGCTCTTAGGGCAGACAGTGGACTCCAGCCTCTTCCTTTTTGTTCTGCTCCACATTCCCACCCCAGTGTGCTGCCTTATCCCAGGTCCAAATCAACAGGGACATCTGAGCATCAGCTGGACCCTCTAAAACTGAGAGCCCAGACTCCTTTTCTCACGACAAGTTGTTACCTTTGGGTATTTGTTACAGTGATTGAAAGCACAGGGGCGGCGAGAGCAAGTCTCAGCACCAACAGTGCACACCACATCCCTGCCCCTCCAGCTCTGTCCCTTGTGCTTGTCTCCTTGTTTTTGTTTTTCTTTGTTTTTTTGAGATAAGATCTCCTGTAGTGCCGTTGACCTCAAATTTGCTATGCAGGTCAGGATGACTTTGAACTCATGATCCTCTTGCCTCCCCCCTCAGGTGCTGGGAATAATGGTATGCACCACAACACCCTTAGGTTTTACAGAAGCTTTACATGTCAAGCAGCACACAGCCACCTCCTGGGTATTTGGGTATTCTGCCTGTGTGACCCCTTGTGCAGGGGTGAGTCTCCCGCAGCAGTGTCCTGCCCATGGCAGCCCTGCTCAACCAAAAATGTCAAGGGTGGTGGCTCACATCTGCAAACCCAGCACTCTGCAGGGAAAGGCAGAGTCACCATGGCTTTCAGGACAGCCTGGGTGACATAGTGAATTCCAAGCTGGCTGAGCTTAGAGCGTGAGATCTGTCTTAAACAAGGAGGGCAGGACCAGGTGTGAGTGGAGCTAACTAATGGGTGTGTGGTTAATTTGCATTGTTAACATGACTGGATTTGGTATCACCTAGGAGACACATCCTTGGCCTTCTGTGAGGGTAATCTTAGAGTTGTTTAACTGAGAGATTCACCCTGGATGTAGGGGGCAACATCCCAAGGGCTGGGGTCCCGGACTGAACAAAAAGGGATAGAGGAGGAAGTTAGCTGAGAACCAGCCTTCCTCTCTCTGCTACTAGATCCAGGCAGGTGTGACCAGGGGGTCATCCCACATGGTGGACCATATCATCCGAGTGTGAGCCAAAAAGCTCTCTCAATTTGCTCTCTGTCACTTATTTTATCACAGCATAGAAAAGAGACAGAAAATAGCTGCCAAGGGGTGGGGCTCCTGACCATGGGGTTCACAGGTCTTTAGAAGTGGTTTGTGGGAGGAATGTGTTAGGAGCTGCAAGATAAAGAAACCCTAGAAGGCTGTAGTAGACCTTCATTGACTGTCTGGTGAGAGTGTGGAAGACCAGAATGCAGACAGGAAGGCAGAGACCATGCATGAGCTATCAGAGGGGAACAAGGACTCTCTTGGTAACTGGGCTAGAGGTCATTAGTGCTATAGTCTGGAAAAGGAGGCTGGGGTGGGCTGGAGAGATGGCTCTGAGGTTAGGAACACTGGCTTCTCTTGCAGAGGACCTGGGTCCAGGTTGAGGTGCCAGCATAGCAGCTAACCATTGTAAGTCTAGTTCCAAGGGATCCAATACCCGCTCCTGGCCCCTGGATGCACTGCGTGCACGGGCAGGGAAACATTCATACACATAAAATAAATCAATCTTGAAATCCATATATTAAATGTGCACAGCAATGTGTATATGATGTGCGTTTAAAACTGCATGTGTGTATGATTGTGTATATGACAGTGCCCATGTGTGAGTGAGTATATGAGTGTGTATATCTGCATGCATGTATATGATTGTGTATGTATGATTGTTCGTGTGTATATAGCCGTGTTTGTGATTCTGTGTATATGATTGCATGTATGTGTGTATGATTGTATGTGCGTGTGTGCATGTGTGTTTGTACAGAAGTCTTAAAAGTTAACAGCAGACCAATAGAGGAGGTTAATGTGAGACGAGAACCTTCTCTGTTGGGCCTGAATTTTTTCTCTCTCTCTGTTTCTACTTCACTCCCACTTTGAGGTTTTTAAACACAATATGACACCATGTGGCCCATATTGTCCTCAAACTTGAGACCCTCCTGACTCAGCCTCCCAAGAGCTGGGGTGACAGGTGAGGGCCATCACCCGAAGCCAAAGCCTCTGAGAGATTTCTGGCCATCCCGCCCTCCCCCTGCTACCGTCTCAGCAGCTCCTGGGGGCACAGGTCCGCCATCGCCCCCTCATCACTCCCGCTGTCGCTGCTGTCACTCTCAGAACTGCTGCTTTTCTCCGACTTCTTATTTCTTTGCTTACTTTTGTGCTTGTGCTTCTTGTGTTTCTTTTTCTAGGAGAAAAGAAAATATAAACGAGGATTAAGACGTGAGAGAAACAAACAGGGGCTTCCCTGAATGACTCAGCGAAATAAGCTGAGCAAGCAGGGGCTGGGGAGTAGCTCAGAAGGCAAAATTCTTGTTGACCAAGCTTGGGTACATAAAAAACATGGGTGGCACAGGCCTACTGTCCTATCCCAGCAGTGGCAAGTTCCAGGTTCAGTGAGAGACCCTATCTCAAATACGTGGAGGGGGCTGGGCAAGGTGGCAGGCACCTTTAATCCCAGCACTCGGGAGTTCAAGGCCAGCCTGATCTACACAGTGAATGCTAGGATAGCCAGAGCCACATTAAAAATCCTGTCTAAAAAAAACAAAAAACAAAAAAGCAAACAAAACTACATCCAACACACACACAAAAGGTGTAGAATGACTGAGTATGATGCTTAACACTGATCTCTGGCCTCCAAATGCACATTTGAACTCACAATTTTCACACATAAACACACACACACTAACCTAGGAGCACGGGGTATGACCGAATGTTAGAGCTCTGGTCTAGAAGCTGCCAGTGGGCTTGGGTTATTGTTTAGTGTAGAATATTTGCCTGGAACCCACCAGTGAGGGGCTGGCAGCATAGCTCAGTAGTTAAAGGCTTAGAATTCCCCTGAGAGGGCTGGAGAAAGGTAGCTCAAAGGTAGAACTCTGTCATATAAAATGACCTGGGCTGAAAAGAAAGAGAAAAAACAACTATACCAGGCATGTGTTTGGTTGCTGGAAAACAAAACTTTTTTTTATTTTAAAATTTTAAAAAAAATTAAAATTCTCCTTTGGAGTGCACTTTGGCCTAAGGTGACAGTCAGACACTAACACTGTGACATGTTAAACTGTGCACATGTTGGTATCCCCAACACGTCCACAAAGGACACAGCAGAATCACACAGATGCAGGCGGGATCCTTGGGACCCTCCGCCTCCATCCTCCTACCACCTGACTCACTTGTTGGACAAGCACTGGGCAAGGCAGAGAGGAGGAAGTGGTCACTGAAGAGCAGGGGTAAGGACACATAGGTTTGGTTTACAACACTGCGTGAATTTTCACTCCTTGTGGTGTGACTTCTCACTGACTGTACTCCTGGACTGGGCCACACAGGTACCCGCCATTCACACCAACCAGACTGTAGGTTGAGTAATAAGGAACACATGGATGACAAGAGAGGGGAAGAGACAGTGGAATCCATTGCCATTCCTTCTTTTCAAGTTTCCTTCCCTTCAAATGACCACTAAGGACCAAGAGCTCAGTCCTTAGTAATAATGAGGTGGCTGAGAGCAGTGTTATTATTTAATGTTTAGTATAAAGTATCTCAAATCCTTTTTTAATGTCTTTTTTTCTTTATTTTTACATATATGGGTGTTCTGCCTGTGTATATGTTGGTGCACCACATGCATGACGTCCCAGCAAGGCCAGAAGAGGGCATCAGATACCCTGGAACTGGAGTTAAAGTTGCGAGCCATCCTGAGGGTGCCAGAACACAAACTTTGGTCCTCTGCAAAGGCAGCCAGTATGCTTACTACTGAGGTATCTCTCCAGCCCCAAATTCTACCTACCTACACATCTATCTATCTATCTCTATATCTATCTATCTCTATCTCTATATCTATCTATCCATCCATCCATCCACACACTTTTTAGTCTTTAGTTTTTATAATTTTCTGCTCTAAAAGAAAAAACAAGATTTCTGAAGAGTTTGCACTGGATGTGAACAAATCTGTCAAGGCACCAGGGGACCCATGTCCCTCCTGGGCCAGGAGCTGCTCTGGGTGTCTCAGGACACTCCCACACGTCTCTGCACTCTTGGGAGGGAGGCACTCACCTTCTCCTTCTTTCGTCTGTGCTCTTTCTTGGTCTTGTGTTTTTCTTTGCTCTTCTTAGGTTTCTCTTTTTGAGGTGTCTCAAGTTTCTGACGAGTATCTGGGGTGTAATAAACACGTGAGCAGCAGGGAGAACGTGAAGACTGCCATTAAAAAGGTTCTGCAGTTTTCTAACCACACTGTTCGTCAGATATTTCAAAATTTTATCTCTCCAGAGGGATTTTTTTAATCCTACTTTTTGAAAATCATATCCCCGAAGTAATTCACAGACCAAGTTCACTGTATAATGGATGGCGAGGACATTCTGGAAAATGTGCCTAAAAAACCATAGAGCACTTCATCCAGCAAGTACTAACGTCCACCTGGACCAGAGATCCATGGACCAAAGCCAAGAGAAACATCCTTGCTGGCATTCTTTGAAAGTTGGGGTCAACAGTTGCGCCAGTATCTAGGTGTGAATACCACAGGAAGCTTCGTGGTGGGCAGTGGAATCATGGGCCGCTTATCTAAGTGGGCCATACTATCATACTTGCTAGCCTGGCCTTCAGAGCCATGGCAGAAACCCGTCTGAACAGGTTTCACAGGGATGTTAGCATGTGACCCCTGCAGAGAAGCTGCTGGGAAGGAGGGCTGGCCTTGTCTACAGCCAAATGAACAGGCTGATTTCATTCGCTCTGTTAGCCAAAGTCCAACAGAACCTGAAATACTCTTCTGTCCACAATGCTCTCCATCCATCATCTTTTTTTTTTTTTTTTTTGAGACAAGGTCTCACTTGTAGTCCTGGCTGTCTGTCTTGGTACTCGCTGGCCTTAAACTCACAGAATCCACCTGCCTCTGCCTCCTGAGTGTTGGGATTAAAGGTGTACATCACCATACTTGACTCTTCCTTTCCAAAAGTGACTTTTTTATTTTTCAGGCAGGGGCTGACTAGCCTCCAACTTGTCATCCTCCTGCCTCAGTGTCCCGAGTGCTGGGGTTATAGCACCATATCAGCCCATATCAGCCCTGTAAAATGACAGCACTTAAGATGCTTCCAACATCTCAAGGCTGAAAAGAAAAGGTGTATTGAGCTTCAATACTTAAAGAAACAACCATGGCTCAGGCACTCGGTGGGGGCACTGGATATCTGTGGTGATTGTAATCGGAAACACATGTGAACACTTGGTGGGTGTGGAGTCAGGGGGACGGGTGGGGGGACATTATTGGCGCTGTTCCTTTGCAGGGGTGGCACATGGGGTCTGGACTCACTGGGGCAGAAGACGGGAGGCAGCCGTGGTCCAAACTCTTCTTGCTCATCCATCTGTACCTTCTGGATGGGGAAGGGTGCTGCAGGCACACAGGGCTCTGGCTCAGTAGCTGAGGAAGAGCAGTGTATTAGTTTCATCCACCTGCCAGCAGCTAATGCATTTGAGTCTTGGCGTCTTTGCCACTGGACACTGCATTTTCTTTGCTCTGCTGAAGCAGCCAGTGTGGAGCACACAGTGATGGACATGGTGGAGGCCACCTCTGCCTGTGGACACTGGAGCTGGGAGACCAGTATACTAGGCCACACAGAACCAAGGGTGCGAAGCCACTATAACTAAGGGCATGCACTCCAGATCTTTTTTTTTTTCTTGTGACAATCTTACATAGCCCAGGTTAATCTCGAACTCACTATATAGCTGAGGGTGGCCTCCTGTCTATACGCCAGTTCTGGGTCGTGTACAGTCTATGGGACGCTGGGGACCGAACCTAAGTGAGTGAGTGTGTGTGTGTGTGTGTGTGTGTGTGTGTGTGTGTCAGGCACTCTACCACTCGGCTATATTGTTACTTGTTAACATTTTGTTGAAAGAGGGTCTCACTGTGTAGTGCTGGCTGTCCTGGAACTCACTATGCAGACAAAGCTGTCCTTAAACTTCTAGAGATCCATCTGCCTCTGTCTTCCGAGTGCTTGGGTTTAAGATGCCACCATGCCCAGCCTATTTTTAAACTTTTAGATTTTGAGTATTCATGACTTTATAAATTAAAAACAATAAGGGTTTATCCACAGGGAAAAAAGAAACCAATATTGCAATCACCTAAAAATAAACATTGTATCATATCTCTGTGTGACTTCCTATTCAGGGGCCTTCAGGATATGCGCAGGTGTATCAGGGCATCAGGGCAGACAGAACCTCCTGAGATGCAGATGGGAAACCACCCATCCTGCATCCCAAAATCTTCTACTTCAGATGTCTTCTACTTCAGATGGCCTTTTTTTTTGGTCTATAATGCTCAAGGCAGTGCACAGAACAAGCAGGCCAGTTTTCTGAACAAGTGTGGAAACAAGAAATGAGAGCAGACCCTCTTACCAAGGGTTAGTATGTCAGGCCATGCCTGCTTGAGCCAACCAAAGCCTACCATATTCCATAGACAGCGGAACCTAAACATCCTTGTATGCCTTGGGACCAAATGTTTTCCCAGAACTCTAGCACTCCCTTGGAAACCAGGTAGAAAGAGAAAGAACCCAGGATCTTGCCCAAGCTAGATATTGAGTTCTAGCCACAATCCTTAAAAAAAAGAAACCATTTTTAAAAGAAAAATTGTACTTTTTCAATTCTTCTTAACTAGGCTAAGTTGGGAAAACAACAATGTTAAACACAACTATCTTTGAAGCATACATCAGAGATGTAAACTAATTTTGAAAAAGAGCCAGAGCCCAAGACTCTGCTCATGCAAATTAAAATATAATGATGAGAAGGATGGAGATGGAGAGATGCTGGAGAGATGGCTCAGTCCCCAAAATGCTTGCCACCCAAGCATGAGCCCAGAACCCACATAAAAAGTCTGGTGCAATGGCATACATTTGTAATTTCAGAGCTAGGATCTTGGGGCTTGATAGCCAGGTTCTTAGACAACCTGCTGAGCCCCAGGTACCCATGAGACCTAATCTCAAAAAGCAAAGCAGTTGTTTATGGAGGCATGACACCCAAAAAGCAAGGTGGTTGGCTCAGGAGGCACACTTAAGGCTGATCTCTGGCCCCAGTGTGCATGCATGCACACAGGCACACTGTACACATTAACACACACATACATATGCACACAGATGCAAATGCACACAGTATCTGTGTGTGCGCATGTGTGTGTATTATGATGTATCACTGTTTATTACCTGTCAATTGTCCTAGTTTAAGGTTGCAAAGCCAAATGTGGTGCAAATAGTCCTAGCATCTGGGTGGCGGAGAAAGGAGCATCAGAGGTCCCAGCCCGGACTCAGAGGCTTAAGGCCAGATGGGGCTTCCTGTCAGCCTGGCTCATCACACACAAACAAGACTGCACCTAAACCTCTCAGTGCCTCAGTGAGGGAGGTGACCGTACCATGGGTCACAGGGGTCTCCTCAGCAGCAGCCTCCTGGGAATTTTTAAAGCTGGCCTCCTCAGTGTGCTCTTGATT
>JAQHUG010000180.1:1280631-1291156 GCA_028555095.1 Dicrostonyx torquatus
AAAAAAAAGATTATAAAGAAGGGGCTGGAGAGATGGCTCAGTGGTTAAGAGTACTGGCTACTCTTCCAGAGGTCCTGAATTCAATTCCCAGCACTCAACTGTCTGTAACTCCAGTTCTTGGGGAATCAGCATCCTCTGCAGCCTCCACAGACATGGTGCACAGGCATACATACAAGCAATCTATCTGCATGTACTCTATCTGCATGTAGACCTACATGCCAGAAGATGTCATCAGATCCCACTACAGATGATTGTAAGCCACCATGTACTTGCTGGGAATTGAACTCAGGACCTCTGGAAGCTCAGCAGAGCTCCTAATTGTTAAGCTATCTTTCCAATGTGGGGAAGTTTGTGTTTTTTTTTTAATTAGCTGTTTCCAAAACACCTGCCCATAGTCCAGCTGCTTAGGACTCTATAGGTTTCTTTTTCTTTCTTTCTTTTCTTTTTTCCTTGGAATATAGAGACAGTGTCTTTCCACTGAGCCCAAGTGTGGTGGGTTAATTTTTTGTCAGCTTGACATTAGTTAGAGTCATCCTGGAGGAGGGAATCTCCTTTAGAGTACCTGGGTTCAGTTCCCAGCAACCACATGTAGGCTCAAACCATCTGTAACTCCAGTTTCAGGGGATTAGGCACTCTTATAGGTCCTCCATGGGTACCAGGCATGCACGTTTTAATAGTGCACAAACATGTAGGCAAAATAACTGTGGTTCTTTGAATAAAAATGGGCCCCATAGATCCACAGGGAGTGGCACTATTAGAGGTGTGTCTTTGTCAGAGTAGGGGTGGCTTTGTTGGAGGAGGTGTGTCACTAGGGGGTGGATTTTGAGGTCTCAGAAACTAAAGCCTGTCTAAAGAGTCACTTTCTGTTGCCTGCAGATCCAGATATAGAACTCTCCAGCACCTGTCTGCATGTCTGCCTGCATGCTGCCATTCTTCCTGCCGTGATAATGGACTAAACCCCTGAACAGTAAGCCAATCTCAATTAAATGTTTTCCTTTATGAGAATTGCTGTGGTCATGGTGTCTCTTCACAGCAATAGAAACCCTAACTAAAACAACTACCATACACATAAAGTAATAATAATTTAAGAAAGAACAAAAGAAAGGAAAAGTGGGCTGTGCAAGCCATGGGGAGCAAGCCAGTAAGCAGTGTTCTTCACTGCCTCTCCTTCATGTCCTGCCTTGGGGTTTCTGCCTTGAGTTCCTGAACTGTTTTCCCCCAGTGATGCATTGTAAGGTCTACATCAAACAAACCCTTTCCTCCCCCAGATTCTTTGGGTCAGGCTGTTCATCACAGTAATGCAAAGCAAACTAAGATATCAGGTTAGCTTTGAGCTCAACAATACTGCTATTTCAGCTTCCTGAAAGGCATTGAGATCACAGGTGTATGCAGTCCCATCCTTTAGCAGGGTCTTTCTTTCTTTTCTTTTTTCTTTTCTTTCTTTCTTTTTTTTTTTTTTTTTGGTTTTTCGAGACAGGGTTTCTCTGTAGCTTTGGAGCCTGTCCTGGAACTAGCTCTGTAGACCAGGCGACAGGATCTTTCTTAAACTGAAGTAGCCCTTTTCTCATGACAGATGGATTTAAAATGATAACATTTGCTAAGCTGTTGTCATTGTTTATGAAGCACTTATTTTAAAACTCTAGAAACACCCCCGATACACTTTAAATATTTATTACATTTATTTATTTTGCGTGCATTGGGGGAGGGGAGCATGTACGTGCCACAGCGCACGTGTGGGGATCAGAGTGTGGAAGTTGGTTCTTGCCCCTCTATCCTATGGGTCTCCGGGATGGAACTCAGGTTATCAGACCCGGCGGCAAGCAACTGTATTCACTGAGCCATCTCTCCAGGCACTCTAACACACTTTTTAAGTTGTGCGGAAACAATTGGTTAGTTTTCAAAGCTGATTGTCTTTACCTAAGGTTTACATTGCGACCTAAGGACAGCCAAAGACAGAAGCAGCAAAGGTGTCCCTTGGTGGTGGTAATGGGAGAGGCAATGCGAGGAGGAACATAGGCTCCTGCCTGCAGCTAGATCATAGCCTACTGTGCCACCAATATCCGACCGTAAAGTCTATTTGCTCTCCAGTAAGAGGTAGCGCGGACCCCGAGCTTAGGGGACCCCTGATACTCCTGTACTAACTACATCTGATTCAGAAACCCTGGGCCAGTCGAAGAATCACCTGGGCCCCATTCTGCAAGTGAGAAAACAGAGGTTTGTTTTCTCTAAGATCCTTAAAAACATCCTCAGAGTTTTCGCGCACAAAGCCCCTCCAACTCAGTAGGTGGCCCCCTCTCCCGGCGACTTCTGCCATCCACCCACAATGCCTAAAACCAGCCAAAGCAGTCGGTGGCCTTTCCTCCCGCAAGAAGCTTTCATGACTTCCCTTGGCCAGCGCCAAGAGCTTCCGAACGGAGATGGAACTGGTCCTGAATCCTCCCCGCATGTACAAGCCCATGGATGGGAAAACGACCGTGAATTGCCCATGCACGCTCTCTGAATCTACTCCTCCCGGGGCTCACGAGAAAAGGGTGAATCCCAGCTTGGATTTCACTGAGGTCGCTGAAACCCCTGTCCAATCCGCTGCACCACCTTGGCTCTCACAAGGGAGAACTATTAACCTCGTTCAGAGTAAGACCGTAGGCTCAGCAGGCAAGCGGTGCGCTAGGCTCTAGACTCCAGCTCTGAACACGGGCGCGGAAAGGCGTGGCCTATGCAAATGAGGGCGGAGGCTTCAGGACTACGTCCTCGGGTGGGGCTAGAGGAGGGGCTCCTGTTGAAGTGGGCGGGGTCTGAGATAGTGTGGCGTGGCTCCAGAGAGACAGACACAGACACAGACACAGACACAGAGACACATAGAGAGAGAGACAGAGAGACAGACAGAGAGAGAGAGAGAGAGAGAGAGAGAGAGAGAGAGAGAGAGAGAGAGAGAGAGAGAGAGAGAGAGAGAGAGAGGTGGGGGGGCAAAGATTAGGGGGTGTGGCTCACTTTCAGGGATGCACGGTAGAGCGGAGTTCCAGGCTCGGAATCCGCCTACGACTCTGCCTTTCTGGGAGGGGCGGGGCTACAGATATCTGGCGCTCTGGGGCTCGGGAGGGGTGGCATTGCAGCCGCTCCTCCAGCGAGGCGGGGCGGGGCGGGACGGGGCCCGGGCGGGGGCGGGTCCCGGCGCCTTCTGAGGCCCTTGTGGCCACTGCACCTCAGTTCACCCTTGGCTCCCGCGCCGCCAGCATGACCGACGCACTGCTACCCGCGGCCCCCCAGCCACTAGAGAAAGAGAACGATGGCTACTTTCGGAAGGTGGGCGGCGAGCCCTAAGACCCTCTCTGTCCGCTCAAACTGTGGAGCGCGGTGAAGGGGCTTGCGGCAGGGGTCGGCTTGGCCCGGAGGGGGAGGGGATGGGAGGGGACGTGCGGGGCGAAAGGGACTGCGTGAGGCTGGGCGCCCGGAGCAGATGGCAGCCGGGCTCCGGCGCACAGGTGCACGGGCGAGCCGCGCGCAAGTAGGAGTCTGGAGAGGTGATTCGGGTGGCCCTGCCAGCCTTCCCGCGCCCGTGGGGTAAGGACCAGCCTCTGGCCACGCTGGCGAGCTCGGTCCCTCCGCACTGCGACCGACCGTAGCCTAGCTTCCACCCGAGTACTTAATGCGAACTGAGAGTTTTGATCTTTTGCCTCCCAAATGCTTTCAGCGTTCTCTCCCTTCGACTTCTTAGTAGGTAAGGGGAGGGTGGCTGTTGCAAGGGGACCTCGAGCGCGCCTCCCTCGTTTGTCCTTCGTCGCCCAAGAGGGCCAGAGAATGGCAGTCTCACCCGTTCTTCAAAGCGGATTTATCTGTATTTGGTTGTCCGAGAGACCGAGCGGCCGAGACTGGGATCTACGCGCTTGGCACGTCCTGACGCTCCTCGGCAACCTACCCAATTCCCTTTCGCCCTGGAGCTCAGTTCCTCAAAAGCGACCCCAGCAGGCGCCCGCATTGGAGCTGGCATGCCCAACAGGGGCAGGAACTGGCTTACGAAAACACTTTGGAGGTTCGAATCACAGTGACAGGCTTCTCACCTTCCTTTCAGGTCCCTAGTGAGTCTAAAAATAGCCTTTGGAGTTTGGCCAAGGTTCACCTGGTGGGTTGAGAGATTGTCGTGGATATTTTTCTAACTGATACGATCGAAGGCACAGCCAGTAACCATGAATAGGGAAGTGAAACTGCTTCCCACAGAGCAATCAATTCTTAATTGTTCAGCGCCACTTCGCCACTTCATAAATGGGCTTGGCGGCTTCCTTCTCCCGCGGGACACTGCCGACTTAAGAGTTTTTGCTCACGAATGAAGTAGTTGAACAGAAGGGGAATATGGAGACAGGTGGGGACAGTGGGCAGTTTTTTAAAGTTGTTTTTGGCATTTAAAAAAGTTTTAAAGTATATTTAAGTTGAAAGATGTCATCATGGAATTACAGGATTATAACTTCTAATTATGTGTGGCGTTTGGGCCAGAGGATCACAGGCCAGCATTGTAGGAGGTTGCTTGGCCTGGGAATCGCAAGATGTCCAACGCAAGGCCCTAGGGCCTGACTGCCACCCCCACAAAATTGCTTTACAGCCTCCAGAAAGTTGCCGCCTGTATCTGGGACTTCAGTTCTTGCTAGATTGTTTGTCATTTGAACAGATGGTTTGGCGGACCTGTGACAGTTTCTCGGGGGAGATGACAGGGGATGTCGGTGAACAGCGCATACCCTGAAGGGTGCCAAGCCTTTCAGAACAAGTTCTCCCTGTGGAAACTTCCAGGGAGTCTTAGGGGAGGAAATGGATGGGAAGAGAAAAGATCGAAGTCTGGGTTTTTTTGTTTGTTTTTGTTTTTTTTAAGTTTTAAGTGTGTGTACGTGCACGTGCCTGCACCTTGAATTTATGTCTATATGCACCACAAGGTCTTGGAGGCCAGAAGAAAGCACTGAATATCCTAGGGCTGGAATTACAGGTTGTTGTGAGTATCCCCTTGACATGGATGCTAGGAAGCAAACTCAGGTCCTCTGCAAGAGCTGCAAGCCCTTCTACCAACTGAACCATCATCTCTCTAGTTCTTCTCTGATATATGCAACCCACAGATTGAGAAGCTGCTGCTTTAGACCCGGTGATCCCATTGTCTTTATCTTCCTTTCTCTGATACACATTGCTGAAAGTGTGAAAGTCTCTGGCGAGGTAGCTCAGTGGAGTGCTTACCTAACATGCACCTGATCCTGGGTTCTGTTCCCAGCACTGTGAAAACAGGTGAATAAAGCAGGCTGTCAGTACCCTCTTGCTCACCTATCCGTCCCACCAGCTTCTACCCCTAACTTAGGTCGTGCATCCCGACTGAAAGTTGGGCTAGCAGGGATGCCAGCTGGGGAGGTTGGGATGAAGAGTGGGACCTGACAACCTGCCAGCTGTGGACTGGCGATGCCATTTTGGGAGTCATTTGGGAAGGAATGGGAGAGAGAAGAGAGCTGAAAAGGTGGCAGTGTGGAGGAAGCTGAGAGAGGTTATGTCTTTTTAGCAGACAGCCAAGGTTGACTAGCCTGAAGAGTGCAGGAGAGGCCTAGATTATCCCTTCTGGGGAAGAGCAGAAAGTAAGTCCTTGGAGAGTGGGAACAAACAAGCCAGGGTGCTTGGTTGGTTGCTGGACAAGATGCTGAAGGGAGGCAAAGTAAAGAAAACAGAAGACAAGTACACCCGTGTGTGTGTGTGTGTGTGTGTGTGTGTGTGTGTGTGTGTGTGTGTGAGTATACATTTGATTTTTCTCTTTACACAGCCCTAGCTATCCTGGAACTCTGTAGACCAGGTTGGCCTCAAATTCACAGAGATCTGCCAGTCTCTGCCCCTGGAGTGCTGGGATTAAAGATGCACACCACCACTGCTCAACTCTCAATGTATATTTTTTTCTTTTTTTTAAAAAAAGATTTATTGCCGGGCGGTGGTGGCGCACGCCTTTAATCCCAGCACTCGGGAGGCAGAGGCAGGCGGATCTTTGTGAGTTCGAGGCCAGCCTGGTCTACAAGAGCTAGTTCCAGTGCAGGCTCCAAAGCCATAGAGAAACCCTGTCTCAAAAAAAAAATGATTTATTTATTTATTATGTATACAACATTCTGCCTCCATGTATGCCCACATGCCAGAAGAAGGTGCCAGAACTTATTACAGATGTTTGTGAGCCACCATATGTTTGCTGGGAATTGAACTCATGACCTCTGGAAGAGCAGCCAGTGCTCTTAACCACTGAGCCATCTCTCCAGCCCTCAATGTATATTTTTTAAAAAATTTATGGTGTTTGGGTTTGAACCTAGGCCTCATATATTTTACTACTGAGCTACAATTCTCATTCCCAAATGCTTTTAGAACAGGCAAGTCTACAGACTTGTTTTTTTCGTTTTTCTTCTCTTCTTCCTGTGGTGTTTTTTTTTTTTTTTTTTTGTGTGTGTGTGTGTGTGTGTGTGAGAGAGAGAGAGAGAGAGAGAGAGAGAGAGAGAGAGAGAGAGAGAGAGAGCTTGAATTCTCTATCCTGGAGTCTTTACCTCCCAAGGACTTGGTCACAGGTCTGGCCTTCCCCACCCTGTTAGAGTCTTCTTAAAAATTTGTTTTTGTGTTTACAGCCCCAGGGCTTGTGTCTGCTGGGTTATTATTCTATTGCAGCCTCCCAAAGCACTACCAAAGGTGAAGCTGAGTCCCCTCAGCAAATTTGTTGCCCCTAGGCCTTGCAGTCCCTTCCTTCTGTTGGGCGGACTGAGTTTGAGTTTTGCTTTCTAAGATAAACCATGATTACTTGCTCACCAGATAAAAACCAGACAGAAATGCCTGGAGCTGCGATACCACACACCTGAGAACTCAGGAATCAGGAGGCTGACAGGCTGGTTGCTGGATACAGCTGTGAGTCCCAGGCCAACTCTGTCTCAAAATACAAACTAACCAAAAGGTATAAGTGAAGAAGTCAGGTGGGGGCTGCTTTGAGGCCAAGAAAAGGGTAAACTGAGGAAACATTCTGGCTGGTGGGAGGGATGTGAGGTTTGAAAGTATTGGGAGGGTGAGCTGACCAAGGGGAGGGAATAGGTGCCCCAAAATTAGAAATATAGTCCGGACCTTATACAACAGCCCTCAGGTCAATCTCTTCTGCCCCTGTACTTGCAGGATTGGACCCTTATTTGCCCAAGACAAACTCAATTTCTTGTCAGTTCTCTGTCATCCCTTCCTTTCAAAGGCTAGTCTGCTCTTATCGCTATGGAAGGCCATTGATCAAGGCCAAACTGTTGGACCCAGATTCCCCCTCTTACCCCCTGGGGAATAGACCTAGAGTCTTGAGAGAGTTGGGCCAGCGCTCTGCCTCTCTGTGACATCTCCAGCTTCTGGGCTGTTTCAGTCGAGCCTCATTTCCTGGGGTGCAGAGCCTGGCTGGGAGCTGAGGCTTTGTCTGCAACGTTCAGGCTGTGCATGAAAAGGAATGCACCTTTTTAGTGGTGTTCTGAGGGAGCAATGGGGTGGCTCACCGGCCTCGTCAGCTGTGTTTTGTGTGGACCGCACACAAAAGGGAACCTAATTGCCCACAAGTCCCTCCGCAAGTTGGTCGTGGATCCAAAGGATGCAGAATAACAGAGAGGGGGCTCCCTGGTAAATCGGGGTAGGGTGGGGCTCTTTGGGATCGTGCAGAACCTGGTTGTACATAGTTTGAGAACACAGGCTATCCCCAGGCTAGGACATCTCAGGACAAACTCTGTCCTCTGGGTCTGGCAGATACCTGGGAGGCATTTCTAAGAAGAAAAGACCTGAGACTTTCTAGGCTGTCACTGTGTCCTGTCTTTCTCTTTCTCTGGCTTTTTTTTTTCTCACTAGATTGTAGGATGCTTACATTAAACCATTATTCTATATAAGATTACTATAAATGCCTTGTCTGGGTTGTTTCTGTTTATATATTTAAAGTTCTTTCTTAAGAGAAGGGTCGGTCCAATTTGCTGCTCCCTTTCTCCCCCTAGATTTTAATCTTTATTCAGAAAGCCTTCAAAGCAAGTGTTCTCAGACCTGCTATTCACTGCTGAGCCCTGTGAGTTTCTGTGTGCTGTTAGTAGACCCCTTCTCGAGGAGGGAGGCCTCCCCCCCGCCAGGGGCTGTACTCCTAAAATCTCTCAGAAAACTGTTTTAGCTGGGAGAAAGAAAGAAAGAAAGAGAAAAATACAGAAAACCTCTCCCCAGTACTTTAGGGAGGCTCAAAGTGGGAGGTTTCAGTCCTGTGCAAAGGAGGTTGATAGACACTAAGGCTTTGTCAGTTGCTATCTCTCCGCCTCCTCTTCCCCAGGGAACAGTGAATTTAGCTCCATTGTTTTTACTCAAGAACTGTAGAGCCCTTGATTGTTTGTTCTCTAAACCTGCCTGCTGGACAGGGCCCCAAGGTTCACTGTGTCCTGGTTTATGGCCCCTGTTGACTCTCTGGCCTTCCAATGGGAAGGAAGGAGGAGAAATCCTTCTTTTTCTTCTAACTTTAAAAAAAAAAACTGAGACAGCATTTCTTTATGTAGCCCTGGCTGTCCTGGAACTCACCAAGGAGACCAGGCTGACCTTGAACTCACAGAGATCCTCCTGCTTCTGTCTCCAGAGTGCTGGGATAAAAGGCATGCACCACCAGGCTAGGCTCTTTCCTTTTAAAGTCCAGACTCTTTTCTTCCTCTGCACCAGTGCATCTAATTCCATACGAGAGGCTGTGTGTCATGAGCGTCACGTGTGTTCTGTGGGGAAGTCTTGTTTCATTCGTTGATGATGTAAGGTGGGGATTGAACGCCGCTCAGTCCTCTGTTTACTTCTCATTTTGAGGCAGCGTCTCCCTAAGTTTCCCAGGCTGGATGGACCCTTGATCAAGCTAGAGCTGAAGCCATTGCTCTGGACTTCTCAGTTACAGAATCCAACTTGTTATCTTCTGTGCCTAGGCTACCTTTAAATCAAAGTTTAATTTCCTCATTATAAAACACACACATCTTAAGTGCAGAATGCAATGCATTTGGACAACATATATGCCTATAGAATCGCCACTCTATTCAAAATCTAAAAAGTTTCCATCATTCCAGCATTCACAAAAGATATAAACCCAGTAACAGCCAAGGGTCCCCCACTCTTTTTAAATCAATTTATTTTTATTTTATGCACTTTGGTGTTTTGCCTGCATGTATGTCTGGGTGAGAGTGTTGAGTCCCCTGAAACTGGAGTTTACAAAAGGTGTGAGCTGCCATGTGAGTGCTGGGAATTGAACCCAGGTCCTCTGGAAGGGTGGTTGTGTTCCTAACCATTGAGCCATCTCCCCAGCTCCATGGTCCCCTACTGCTAATATGGGCCTAAAGGCCAGACTGAATGCAGGCTGATGATGGCCTTCATGAGGGTCCTATATTGCAGAGGTGCACACCAACAGTCCAGAGGGCCTGCTGGCTTTCCTCTTTATGTGGGACTGTGGCCAGGAGGAGTCCCCTGGCAGGAACAGAGTTTTCAGGTGACTCAGAGGAGAGTCAGTGTGATGAGCTGTGACACTGTAAATGTCCCTTGTTTCCTGGGGCTGTTTGGATAGTTGCCAAGACACCACCTGATGCTGCTGGGCATCGCTTTCTCTGGACCAACACTTCCTCCTGACACAAAGGCTGCATTGGAAGTGGCCACAAAGACCAGGCGGTGCAGGTGTGTCTGAGCCGTAGGAGTGGGTGGCCAGCGTGGGCAGCAGGGTTGACGGCGGAGCGCCAGGGACAGGGAAGGTGGTGAACCATGTGAGTTCTGGTTTTTTCAGGGAGATCTGGGAGTTCATGTGGCCCCTAAGATTTTGGAAAACTTCCCGGTTTCCGTTTGCTTCTAGAAGAATAGAGGGATTCAAACAACTTCAGAGGTGGTTTATTTTTCTTTGGTACTGTTTGCATTTCCCGGAACCAGAAGTTGTCATAAAGACGGCAATCACAGCCACATACAGGTTCGAGGTCAAACCCAAATATCAGTCCCTGCACCCACCCCACTGCCTTGCTGTCCAGATTGGCAGGACTGTTCCAATGGCGTGACAATCCTATTGGTTAGAATAAGTGGGTCATAGGGTGCTTCTGGAAATGCAGTTCGCTTGTGGACATTTTGGTGACTGTTTGACATACAGTAGATGCTGATGTGGGTTATGGAGCTCACTGGAAGTAGCCTATGGTTTAATACGGTCTTGAGTCTTCTGGTGCCTACTTCCATTCTTTTGGGAATGACTCCCCTGAGAATGGATGGGGGATGTTGGAAGGAAGGCAACGGGGCCTCCACCTGGTGGGTATCCTAGAAGGGTAAGAGGGCTATTTGGTTTTTTTGTGTTTTTAATATTTCTAACTTTTACTTTTATTTATGTGTATGGGTGTTTTGCCTGCACGTATGCCTGTGCATCGTGTGCATGTAGTGGCCTCAGAAGCCAGAAGGGGGCGCTAGATCTCCTGGGACTGGAATTGTAGACTGTGAGCCTCTGTGTGGCTGCTGGGACTCAAACTCTGGTCCTCTAGAAGAGCAACCAGTGCTTTTAACCATC